>JACGAQ010000117.1:0-337743 GCA_014119065.1 Orius insidiosus
AAAAAAATTAAGTGCAAATTTATAGAGAATTAAATTTCCTACAATTTTTATTTTTAGGTGTACAAATGAAACTCAACCACAGGGTAAATTGAATTTTGTAGATTTTAGCCGAGTTTCATTTTGTAACCTAATTTAAAGAAAGAAAATGCATATACATAAATTTTGGTCTTTTATTTTTTTATTTGGAACTTAAAAACTAAATTACAAAATACACATTTTGGAATAAACAGTAACAGAATAAAAGTTTTAATATAAAACCCATTAAAACTATGATGTTAAACATAAGACCTGAGTCGAAAGAATAAAATTTAAATTCAAAACATTTTCTTGCACATCTGAAAATGTTGGCAAATTTCTATGCCAAAAAATATGGCTTTTCATTTTACTTAAAGCTTTAAAATTACATTTAGGAAAATCTTGACTCATTCCCAAGAACTAAAGTTAGTCAAGGCCTATAAAAAATAAGTTCTACTCATTATTTGATTGTTAACATGGCAGGGGTTGTATAAGGAATACTCTGTAAAACTACCAAGTTACAGAGTTTTGATGATTTTGCACAAAGGGAGCTAAGAGAGTATTTTTTTGGCTTGAGTGCAAATTCAGCTGGATTTCATAAAGTAAAGCTTTGTGCTCAATTTTAACGGTGAAATCAGCATAAAATCTCATTTTATAAGACTAGGATTGTTTTCGAAGATTTAATTTGATTTAAAGATTTATAATTTCCAATTCCATGGGATGCACATTTGACCGTCAGACATGACAGAGTAGTAGTTGGTGACTGTCAACCTGATGCCTTCAAGTCATACAATTGGCTTCTAAAAAGATAATTTTTAGTTTTTAAAAGGCCACCAAAAGAGGATACATACTGTTCTTCAGAAGATTGTTGCAGCAAGATATCATAGGGTCAGGAGTAATGCAGTCATCTTTATCCAGAGAGGCCAAATTAAGTTCTTTGACCACACCTCAAATGAAGGTCTTTCTCAATTTGTTTTTGCCTTAAATTTGTATTATTTAATTTTATATGAACAAAAAAATACTTTTTATATTGCTGTAAATGTTGGGTGGCTTTTTCCATGTTGTCTGAGATAAAATTGACGAGAAGAGCCGAAGGGCAGGAACATGGGACAATAAACTGTCCAGTAGGTGATACCATTAGAGGCCCGGCTTCTCTGTTAAATTTTTTATGAAATTTTTAACTTATAAAAAAAACTTACGTTTCAACAACTAGTTCAAAATTTGATAAACTTTCAGGCCAATGTTTTGGATATCCACCTCTCCCTTGATAGTCCCCAAGGGAAGTAGTTAATCGTCTTAAATTATTTTCGTATTGATTTGCCATCGTTTTGGATGAAATTTTCTTTTGACGACTTTATATCACGTAGGACTTGTGAAAGGGCTTTCTCGAACC
The DNA here is from genome assembly GCA_014119065.1 of Orius insidiosus. Classification (NCBI taxonomy): domain Eukaryota; kingdom Metazoa; phylum Arthropoda; class Insecta; order Hemiptera; family Anthocoridae; genus Orius; species Orius insidiosus. The sequence continues at coordinate 1,409 of JACGAQ010000117.1, forward strand.
TCGGAACTGCCTGAAGGGCCGTTCTCTTTTATGGACAACATTTTGATAAACTAAAAAAAAAAATTAGTTTTTTATTTTTAAATATTTTATTCCTTACATCAAGCCAGTTATTTCGAACTTCCCCACTGTCAGTAAAACATGGCCATCCAAGCTTAAACCGGTGTCATTTCCAAAGACTAAAGTCCTTCTAAAATAAAAGTACTGGTTTGAAGCTTCCAACGAAAACTTCCTAAAGAGAAGTAACAATTAGGAGGGGGAAGTATAAGTCAGGGTAGTATCAGAGGGGAAATAACGGATGGGAAGTATCAGTGATATGAAAGTATAACGAGGGGAAGTATAGGGAAAAAGTATAACAAAGGGGAATGTATAAGGGAGGGAAAGTATGAGGAGGGAAGTATAAGGAAGGGAAAGTATTAGGGAGGGGAAGTATACGAGGGAGAAGTTTTTTTTTCCAAAAATTTTCCAGGTTTTTTTTTTTTTTTTTTTTTGAAAATTTTCCGAGTTTTAGTTTTTTTAATTTCCCGAGTTTTTTGTTTTCAAAAATTTTCCAAGTTTTTTTTCCGAAAATTTTTTTAAGTTTTTTCTTTGTCAAAAATTTTTAAGTTTTTTTTTTTTCAAAAATTTTCCGGGTTTCTTTTTAAATTTGCGTTTTTTTTCTGAAAAATTTTTAAGTTCTTTTTTTTCCGAAAATATATTTAAGAGTCAAGGTAGAAATAATGGACTCTTTGGCCTAGTGATGTGCCTCTCGTAATGGGTAGAAATATGAAATTTCTCCTACTAAAAAAAAATAATTAAAAAGTGGCAATTTTTTTACACCAAAAATTCGTAAAAAATTAAGGAGTAATTGGTGAAATTTTGGTGAAAATCAGACAACGGTTCGGCCGCAGCGAATTTTTTAAATTTTAAACAGCCATATCTCCGCATTTTTTCAAAATTCAAAATCGCCCTCATTACATTCTTCTTCACCGGCTAAAGAAATTATGTGAAATTTGGTGAAAATTGGTTGAAACTGTGGCCGTAAAATGTTCTGGAAAAAAATACTACGGACGGACGGCCGCCGGCACTACAGACAAAGTGAGATCGGTAAAGATCAATTTTCGATTTGACCCTCCGGGGTCTGGAAGACCCTCCCCAAAAACTCAAAATGGAGGTATCACAATAACTTCTTTAAGGAAGTTAAAATAAATAAAAATTTTTTTTTTTTAAATTTACCTTTTAATGATGTCAAGGCGTCCGAATGGTGTTGAGCGAGAGCTTGAAACGACTGCAAACATCCTCTAAAATGCGTGATGTTCCACCGCATTCCCATAGGACTTCCTTAATTCCAAAATCGGCACAAAGGGAACGCTGGAGACGTCGGACGTCCTCTCTACAGGCTCGCAGCTCGCCAGTTCTCTTTCGCCAAATCCACGTTTTACTCACCCACGTCAAAAGCGTTTCCGCTTTTTTCGCTTTGTTCACTTCCTCTCATTTCATAACCATTTCGTTGTTTATATCGCTGTCATATTTAAAACCCTTTGTTTAAACGCTTCCGGATTGTGATTCTTCGCCGGTTTCGGAGCGACGATATTATCAACATACGTCGTCGGTAAATTACATGTCGATAATATCGAAACTACCGTTCTTATATCTTTTTGTACTATTTAATCAACCGGTTTAATACTAGCTAAAAAAAAATTAAAATTACTTTTTTCAAAATAAAAAACAATACCTTTTTCCAAAGCAACTCCTTGAGGTCTTAAGTAAAACTTCAAAGTTGCAGGCCTTGGAGGCCGATTTTGTTGCAACGTCTGAATATAAGAGCTTAATACTTGTAATGAATTTTCATTTGTAGCCTGGAAAAAATTTAGAAATATTATTTTTTTATAGAAGACGAAATTAGAAGACCTTAAATAAATAATAAACTCAATTACATAAGTTAGCATATTTTTTTTGCGATACAAAAAGAAAATTTAATTATGAGCCATTTCCAACTTGATTAACATGCAAAAGCAATCTGGATATTAAAAAAATTAGGAAAATAACCTTGGCTTTTGAATAATATGATAATTGAGTATAAAAGTTAAACATGGATATATAACAAGTTATAAGAAAAGTTTCAAATTGACTTGAGATGTTTGCAGCTTGAAACGTGATTGACCTCAAGTCAAGGACAAATTAAATCAGCTCAAAATCGGATAATTTTTCGAGCTTTTTCAGGGATAAAAGTGCAAAAAATAGATTCAAAAATACTATTAGAAAAACACATTTTGGAAGGTACGTATATCATTTATTAACGGTCAAATTAGGTAAATATAAGCTAGATTATAAAGATGTCAACAAGATACCTACAAAACGGTTAATTGATTTTATTTTGTTTTAGAAAAGCAAATCTTTAGATTAAATAAAAGTATGGTTTGAAGAGCTTCCAACGAAAACTTCCTTAAAGAGAAGTAACTATATAGGAGGGGAAGTATAAGAGGGGAGTAAAACGGAGGGGGAAGTATTAGGTGTACAAAATGAAACTCGGCTAAAATCTACAAAATTCAAATTTACCCGTGGCTGAGTTTCAGTTTGTACACCTAAAATAAAACTGTAGGAAATTTAATTCTCTATAAATTGCATTTAATTTTTTTTTCTAGGATGCACCATTTTCGGAAAATAATTTTTCTAAATATTTTATCTTGAAAACAGTGCGTCCTAGAGAAAAAATGAATAGAAAAAATTAAAGAGAATTAAATTTCCAACAGATTTTATTAGTGCATTTTTTCAATATCTGTAACGGCTTACGATTTACAAGCCTTTAAAAATTAACTTTCTTAATGGTTATACTTCAAACCTTACACGGAGAAGGTCAACTTTTGATGGACTTAACGCCTAAAATGTTCAAAATTTGATTAAAATGAACTACTAGGTGTACAAAATGAAACTCGGCTAAAATCTAGAAAATTCAAATTTACCCTGGCTGAGTTTCATTTTGTACACCTAATATAAGTATAACTGGAAGTACAGGGTGCGCCAATGCACTTACTTTTTTGAAAATCGATTTAAAAAAAAGTACTTGTGATATAGTTTTGAGCATTACTATTTCTGACAGTAAATTTAACAATTTTTTTTTCTACATTTTTTTGAAAATGGTATCTGCCAAATGGCGACCCTCATTCTCAATACACTCTTCAAGTCGACTTTTGAAGTTTCTGAAATTGACATGATTTGACCGGCTAAACGATCGCGTTCTGTCAATTCTTGTACAATTGCCAATTTATAGGGATGAAATTTTAGGTCACTGTGAAGATTCTTCTAAGTGTAGAGTCAGGAATCCCCAGAGCAGCTGGCATGCTTGCGAGCTGAACGCCGGGGAGAACGCAATAAGTGAATTCAATTTGAAAACAGTGTTTTTCATTGAAGGTCGCTATTCGACCGATACGATCAACCGAACCTTTTGAAAAAAATACATAAAAAACATTTTGATATTTACCATCCGAAACCAAAATGCTCAAAACCATATCTCAAGTACTTTTTTTTAATCGATTTTTCAAAAAAGTAAGTTGCATTGGCACACCCTGTATAACGGAGGGGAAATATAAGGGAACGAAAGTATAACGAAACCTTGACCACCGACCCACGAAGGCAAAATCGAAGATAAGGGTTTTTTCCTGAAGAAAATCTAGGGATGCTATGTATACACGGTGTCCGGAAACACTTTGCATGCGTCTGGGAGAGCGTTAAGGAGGTATGATGGTTTTTTAAGTGAGTTGCTTTGCAAATTTTCGTTGTTAACAACGGTTTTCGGTTTTTCCTTCTATCTCGGAAACCGTCGCTCAAAGCGAAAAAACGTCTTAAGTAAAAGTCGTAGCTACGGAAATTTCCTACAAAAAAGACTTCATTGGTTTTTTTGTCAGAGCAATACTTAAGGAGATATGAGGGTTCTAAGTGAGTTGCTTTGCAAATTTTTCGTTGTGAGCAACGGTTTTCGGTTTTCCCCTCTATCTCGGAAACTGTCGCTCAAAACGAAAAAATGTCCAAAGTAAAAGTTGTAGGTACAAAGATTTCCTACAAAATGTCTTTATTCATTATTTGCGTAAGAGCAATATTTAAGGAGTTATGAGGTTAAAACTAATAATCCTACAGAGCCTGTCTGAAACTTAAAACCTTAATATCTCCTAAAATATTGCTCGACGGAAAAAAACCAAAAAGATATTTTATGTAGTAAATTTCCGTTGCTACAACTTTTACTTAGGACAATTTTTCGTTTTGAGCGACGGTTTCCATGTTAGAAGGGAAAAAAAACCAAAACCGTTGCTCACAACGAAATTACAAAGCAACCAACTTAAAACCCTCATATCCCTTAAAAAGTGGTTTTATGAAAAAAAAGTTAAAAGTAAACCCACCTTACTTTAATCAAGTATTTGATGGTGTAGTTTAAAATGCATTTGATATACAGGGTGCCCGAACAGAACCTAACTTCGTTATTTTATATAGAACCACTATTTTTTATTTCAGATTCGTAATCTACGCAAAATTTTAAGTGATTTCACTATTATGCCCATTTTTGACCTTAAAAAATGTCAATTTTACCGTTTTTCGCGCTAAAATCCGTTAAAAAGAGACTAATTTTTTTTTAATTCCTCTTCTTTTTGTCCGATGAAATGTGTTTCCGGACTCGTATACAAAGAATCGACAATATTGTCCTAAAGTTGGTAAAAACTGGATGATTTTGGCTGAAAAAAATTGAAGAAAGCTTCCTCAAACATGATATAAATGGGCTTTCTAGGCCGAAATATTGACAAAAAGGTACAGAAATGTAGGGGTTTTTGGTTAATCTTTTTCTTTGGTATTTTATTTAGGATGTGAGGAGTGGTGACCGAATTTTTGCAGTCAAGTTTTTTTTATTTAATAAAGGATTCATTATTAATTTAGGTTGTTAGTTTTAAAGTAGGTATAGAAGTTATTGTGTTTTTCGTCTGAATGGGTTGAGGAAAAATGAATAAGAGGGACGGTGCAATGAGAATTTTATTGTTGTTCTCCCCTATCAACACCTACATGATCCCTTTTGTAAAATTCCACAAGGGGCCAATTAAGAAACGTATTGTCCGTTTTTGATATATAAAAAAATTCGATCTTGAAAAGAGTAAAAACGTATAAACCCCGAGGGTTTTCGTAAAATCGAGGATGAATGAAACCGTGCCGGCGAGTCCACCCCCCTCTCCCGCCGGTCGCGTACCACGCGTTGGTCCCAGTCAGGGTGCGTGCGCTTCGAGGGGATGCTTTACTACCCTCCTGGCCTTCAGTCACTCACTGAGCTCTCACCAACTAACTACGCTATACTCCTACCCTACATCATTTCAGAACTTTTAAACTGGCCGTTTTCGATATACACACTTTTCTTAAAGGTAAGAATCATTTCATTAAACCTCGGTCCAGCATTTAAAAAAAGGAAAACCTCCCTAACTGCTATCTTTTGTTTTCATTCTGTTATCATATCTCACGCCAAAAACTTAACCTTCACCAAACTGTTTTCATAGGCGTAGCAATACGGCCTTAGCCTCCATTTAAAATCGAGATATTTGAATTTTCAAGGTGTGCCAGAAAGGAATCTTGGTTTTTTAGTCCATAACCTTGAATTTTATAACTGTCACTTCTTGTTGACATTACGCTTTTGATTGATTTGTACGGCGATACCCACACCAAAAGTATTTTTCCATACATGTGTATAAAAATCGATGTTTACGGTTTTAAATAAACATATATTCTTGACAAGAGGCACTTAGAACAAAGTATGGGGCATAACGCCCTTACATGGTTTCTCCATCATCGTTACAGCGGTCAATCAAAAGGGAAACACCAGACCTCGGTAACTGTATATGAGAAAAAAAAAAGAAGAAGAGGGGGTTTTTGCTTGGACGGAAGTGGCAGCTGATCAGACTCAAGTTACTTACCTGTCTCGAAGTATCCGGTGTCACAAAAACTTTTAACTCTTTCTCATTCATAATTTTTTATATAAATGATTTAGGTAAAATGGAAATGAACCCTTGTTTCCTGTTTTTGATCCGAGTCTAATTTTTTCTTTCCACGGTCTACTTGTCTTTCCAGAAGGCAATTTTCCCCTCTCGGCTGGACACTATTAATAACCTTTCTGTCATCAATCTGCCGGCCCTTTACTATTGACGCCTAGTTATTGTTAACCTTCCAACTTGCCATTAATCCTTGACGCTCGTCCATATATTTCACTTTTTCGGACGGTCGACCGTGCAAATCGCCTTTGAAACTCTCCCGACAATGAGTCCCTGAGGAGGCTTTCGGGAGCCCTCCATCTGTTCTCGCATTTTTTTATGTCGAGAGCTTTTTCAAAGGAAAACGTCGAGTAATTATTACTTTCTAAAGATTTCGTGTTCCAAATCATTATAAACGTCTTGACGCTTTAAAACTATTAACTATTGTGGTGGCAGTTGTATCTAAAGCGTTTTAACGATCAAGAAGGCATTGGATTCTAATTTAGGAAATAGTTGGATGATTTCTAACATTTTTATTATTTAGTGAAATCTAACTTCTTCTTCATTTTATTAACCGATTTATGATGCAGTGCAGGGCTTGCAGTCAGTGGAATTAGTAAAGCGATTAAAGAGGCAGTGAATACTGATTTTTTAAGGATTTAGAAGGCAGTGGAAAAGCGATTTATGACGAATTGCACCCAAAAATTAGAAGAAGTTAGCAATAATAGCTTTGTTCTAACCGCAGTTTGAAACTTCTGGAGCATGCGCAGAAGGGTTTGCACGTCTTATTTGATGTCAGATGACTTCACATTTGACGAACAAACGACGTCCAAATCCTTCTGATTTATACTGGAGATGATTTAAAACATTTTTATTATTTAGTAAAATTTAAAACGCTTCAACGATTTTTTCTTCATTTTATTAAACGATTTATGATGCAGTGCAAAAGGCTTGCATAAGTTAGTGGAATTTGGTAAAGCGATTAAAGAGGCAGTGAATACTGATTTTTTTTAACGATTTAGAATTCAGTGGAAAAGCGATTTATGACGAATTGTAACCAAAAATTAGAAGAAGTTAGTGGAATTTGGTAAAGCGATTAAAGAGGCAGTGAATACTGATTTTTTTTAACGATTTAGAAGGCAGTGGAAAAGCGATGACGAATTATAACCAACAATTAGAAGAAGTTAGTGGAATTTGGTAAAGCGATTAAAGGCAGTGAATACTGATTTTTTTAACGATTTAGAAGGCAGTGGAAAAGCGATTTATGACGAATTGTAACCAAAATTAGAAGAAGTTAGTGGAATTTGGTAAAGCGATTAAAGAGGCAGTGAATACTGATTTTTTTAACGATTTAGAAGGCAGTGGAAAAGCGATTTATGACGAATTGTAACCAAAAATTAGAAGAAGTTAGTGGAATTTGGTAAAGCGATTAAAGAGGCAGTGAATACTGATTTTTTAACGATTTAGAAGGCAGTGGAAAAGCGATTTATGACGAATTGCAACCAAAAATTAGAAGAAGTTAGTGGAATTTGGTAAAGCGATTAAAGAGGCAGTGAATACTGATTTTTTAACGATTTAGAAGGCAGTGGAAAAGCGATTTATGACGAATTGCAACCAAAAATTAGAAGAAGTTAGCAAAATTAATAGCTTTGTTTTAACTGCAGTTTGAAACTTCTGGAGCATGCGCAGAAGGATTTGCTCATATTATTTGATGGACTTCACATTTGATGGACAAACGATTCCAACTACGTGAATTTTGACGTCCGAATCCTTCTGCGCATGCTCCATGAGTTTCAAACTGCTGGAACAAAGCTACTGTCTATTTTTGCGTTATTTCTGTACTTTTGGTTCGAAAAATCCGGTTTTTTTGGAAGTTAACGCTGGGTGGGGCTTAAATACTATTTTGTCGAGAAAAATCCATTATGCTTTAAAATTTTCATTTTCATCAGTTAGATTTTAAATAATTGATAAAAATTCACTTGATTGAACTTGATAAGTAAAAAAAAAGTTGCTAAAATATTTAAAAATCAAATAAAGAGATTTCATCAACCTTTTTTGTGAGTGTGTATCCCATCCCTTTTTCCACCGGTTTTAATGCTATACCTGACAAGCGAACAAGGTGCGTTTTTCCCCGGATGGGAGAGCTGTCATGGGGATGATTGACTGTCTGTCGGACTGACGCTATAACTGGATTACCCACCCTCGAAAACCCCTCCCCGGCCCCTTTAATGACTGATCCGCCAGTGTCGACTCTGTTTTTTACTCAAGACAACTTGACAAGGGTCCGTCTTTCCACGTCTGATCAATAAAACAGGAGTTGGGACTTTTGAGTGACAAAGGCCCTGACGGGAGACCTAATATTCTCCTCCCCTTTTTTTCCGTTTTTAGTTAATAACCGCTGTATTTTTAAGGCGGGATGTTTAGAAAGGACTGAAGTGTCAGAGGCGCCGTCAGGTAGTCAAGAAAACCCCCTCGTTTATGAACGGAGGAGATACGGGATTATTCTCGGGAGGGCGTTAAATGGGAACTGCATTGCGGCCTAGACGTATATGTAAATCTTAAGCCTGCACTCCTTTCCCGCTAATTACTCCGTATCCTACCAGGGTTTAAGTATCCAAGTTAAGTATCCGACCAATTTAACAGCGATTAAACCCCAGAAAAAGGGGGGACGTCGAAAAGTTAAAGTTCAATCTGCAGTACTGTCACATAAAGGATCTCTGCATCGAGATGATGAAATTCAAAAGGTAATCGAGTTTTTTTGTTCATTTTAAAATGCCTGAGGGTTCGAGTGATGTTTCTATATGAGGCATCTTCTCCTGAGTGTGAATGACAAGTGATGTTTTCTTCACGGAGCGGTAATTATGTGTGGCGCGACGGTTGTTGTGTGAGTGTGTGCGCTTCGCCTTCCGTCTAATAGCCGGGTTGTGAAGGCCCCTCTGGTGACAGGGAGGGATGTCTTCACAATGACGCCCTGTCAGTGCCTCGTCACTTCTTACGTCCCTCGGCCTTTTGTTCTCCCTTACACATTCCCTCCTCGTATCATCATTGTCCTCCTTTTCCTTCTTTGCTTCTGACGTTATGACAATTACAGATGGAGAATAAAGAAACTCCCAATCAAAACTCCCTTTGTTCCAACGAGGAAAAAAAAGCTTTTTTTTAATAATAAATTTCTAGTTTAACAATTTCATTGGTATGCTGAGACGTTGCCATCAAGGGGGAAAGGAAAAAAATCTTATTTGGCCACCTCGTCAGAACCTCTAATCAACTTACACGCTCTCAGTCCTCTTGATGACGATTGCTGTTCTTTGTTAATGTTTTCCCACTTTCCTTTTTCCCTCTTGCCAATTTGCAGTTGGGAACCCTTCGCGGGGTCGTATCTGAAATTAACAAATCCCCTCCCTTTTCTTTACTATATAGAGAATGGCACAACTTCTTGGAAATAAGACCAAACCCTGTTCAACAAAGCTAAATTAATTACTTTTTTTTCGCTCTCTAGTTTTCAACTTGTAACAACTTCTTTCGATTAGTTTTGAAATCCGATTGGTCTGTTTAAACAAAAAAAAACTTGGTCAATTAAAATTGAATCGATTTAGGCGTCGTGGTGGCCGCGCGTGTTAAGGCGTTAATCCCAAACATTGCGATACGGCGTTCATCAATGGGGTCCAGGGTTCAAAGCGGGCGGTCCCCAAATTGAACCCAATGTACCTAAATGAACTTTTCCGACGGAAAACACCACTGACGCGAGGGTGATATGAGGCGCTCCGAAGACGAAGGGCGAACTCGACAAAACGTAGTTTCGAGATATTCGCATTTTAAAGTTTTCTGTTAAGGGCGAACTCGACAGAAAAGTCACTCTCTGGAATTTTCGTGGCGAGATTTTAGAATCATCATAGAATCATAGAGAGAAGGGTTTTTTAAAAATCACCAAATCTCGAAAAGAAAAAAAAATTAAATAAAAAAGGTTGAGAGTAGAGCTTTGCCGCATATCGGTTTTTACGTATTTTAAACGGGAAAAAAGGGGAAACTCAGTATAAAATTACATGGGTGTATCTTCAAAAGGTCTAGAATCTGAAATGAAAAAAAAAAAAAATTTGTCCGATGTCGAGTTCGCCCTTCGTATTCGGAGCGCCTCATATAACCTGAGTAGTTGAAAACCCTCGTAAAATAAAAATTAAAAAAAAAATTGAATCGATTTTTCGTCCTTTCGGGTCGCATGTGATGGAGTAATTACGTCATGTGTCATCCCCGGCTCGCATATCAAAGTTGGCGATGTCTCTCAAGCACGGAAGATCCGCACTATAATTCTTATTCCGTGCTTTTAATTACCGCCGGGTTCTTTTAATCAACACACGTGAGAGATCCGTTATGGTTTCGGGCCCCAGGGGACGTCCAGGACCGGCCCCTCGAGGTAAGCGTGGGTTTCTATTCTTAAAGATTCCCATCTTATCGTAAAAGCGGACGTTTAAGAATGACACACCCACACGATTTGCAATAAACCGAATAATCGAAACGATCGGCCCACTCGTAAAGAACAATGGACGTCTTAATTGATCAATATTTTTGGAAATTTTAACCCCTAGGTTAAATTTATTCCTTTGGAATAGCGGACGTTATGGAATCGGACAGGTTCGATTTGTAAAACAGAGGGTGACCGGAAAGCAATCCGTCATAATTAATCAATTACTCGTTGACAACTTGACTGATGATCCAGCGTTTTTTAATTTTTCGCCTTTTTTAAATTCCGTGGATGTAGAATGTAGTTGGGAGTGTGCATAACTTAGATAATCCTCGGGTAAGCGGAGACAGAGAGACAATAAACTAAATAAAAAGGGTCTGGATCACATAATTCGCCCCTGTGTCTGGTCACGACTCAGATAGGGGGAAGGAAAAAGGAACAAGTGTACCCCGGTGCTCCCGGCGTCCAATCCCGGTACACCATTCCAACGGAGACAATAGCCGAATAAATCAATGCAATTAGAAGTGCATCTCTCCTCTCGGCGATTGGCCGTTCTCCCACCCACCCTTTTTTAAACAGAATGGTGACTTTTATTTAAATATCTTAACATTGAACTAAGATGGGTTTGCCAGTTTTGGGAATGCTCGACGGTCACTCAGACTTTTTCTTTAAAGAGTGGTGACTTTTATTTAAATATTCTAAACATTGAACTATGATGGGGTTTAATTAACAGGAAGAATTCATCAAAAAGGGTTGGTACCTGACTTTCTTTATCAGGGGTCTCTTCTGTTGTCAGCCACAATGGAACGTGGGGGACCCCGAACTTCGCCACCGTTCATAATGAGAAGAAACAATGAGAGAGCGCGAAATAGAGCGACTCAAGAGGGAGAAAAACAATGAAATTTAAAGTGGAGTGGGAAGAAAACGTTTTGGCTTCACCTCCGCCCTCAGAAGTCTCCGCAGGAGAGTTATCGTCAAATTGAATCTCAAAAGACAATGACATAAAACGTCTTTGTTGATGACTTGTTTATCTAGAGCCGAAATAATAAACTTTTTATCGTGGGGTCTTTTTATGATTGATAAGAGAATCGTTCTTAGATTGGGAACGCGGAGGTTGACAAACGTGTTTCAATATTGACCGTCTTCGTTTTGTTTCGGAACGACGTTCATTTGTCGCATGTCATCTTTTTCCATTTCGAAGTTGAGGCTAAAATAAAAAAGGTCTATGAATACGGTGATCGGAGTAGGAGGTGATTGATACACCACCACACCCAACCCCGAGGCCGGATCAATAAATAACTCGGGCTAATATTAATTAGCATGTTGTGGCTGTCGCCGCTGATTGATGCACTCTCCATTGACCATGTTCGCTACCGACTGTTCAAATAACGAATAAATTAAAAAAGAATTTGTGTATCGGCGAGGGTATGACGGGTTGTTAAAGGGAGATAAGTAGGTGTTTTGGGGGAGGAAGGGGAAGCTGGTTAGAGTGAAGCCCCTTAATCAAGGGCTCGGGCGAGGAAAGGATTGATGGTCTGAGTGTTATTGCTATTGCCTCGCTAACCTGGTGCTAAGTGGCCTATCATTAATTACTACCTCTCTCCCGATCTATCTCACTTCTCTTCAGTCTGTCTACCCTTCTTCCTTCTCGGTCTCGAATTAAGACAAAGCAAACGTCTTGACGTTTCGAGTAAATTCTTTACCCCTCTCTTTATTTACTCACGTGTTTGATTAGGTTTTTCTTTTTCTTTTACAGGGGAGGGCGAAGGAGAAGCGCCTCCAGAAGGGCAGGAAGAAGAAGGCTCGCAATCCGGTGAAGAAGAAGGCAGTATCGCGAGTGGTTCTTCCGCTAATTCACCTCCTCCTTTAGAACCTGCCGTTCAAGATCCAGAAACAATCAGGTAACCTTCATTTCATAGAAAAACATTTTCACTACCCAATGAATTTAACTAAAAAGCCCCCTTTTTTTTTACAGGGAAATGAGCCCTGGCCATGATTCTCGAGGTTCGTCAATGGTAAGATCTCCCTCTCGAGATTCTATTTGCTCTGAAAGAGTTACACCGATGCCTGCTGTGAGCCCGATCGCTTTGTTACCACCAGCGTATACGCAACCTATACATCGAATGATGACATCTCCACATGGTTCCGTTTCTCCTATGGTATCGTCGTCGCCGCCAATATTGATGCCGGCCAATAACGTCTCGTCACCTCGGTCAGCTGACACTTCACCCGAAGATTCAGCCGTGTTGGACTTTAGTACGAAAAGATCTACTTGCGAATCTCCCGTTTTAAATTTAAGTAAATCAAGTTCCCCTCCCCCCGAAATACCTTTGAATAGTCCATTAGATTTAACTGTAACTAGTAGAAAAAGAAGTATTGACGAAAATTCACCTGTTTCGCTTTCTCCGAATTCCCAACCGAAGAAACACCCCCGACCTGCGGACTATAAGCCAGTTGTCTCTCCGTGGACGTCTCCTGTGGTGGCTTCTCATTTCCCCTATTTCGCAGCCGCTGTTGCCGCTGCTAATAACCTTTCGCCGAAAGGCAACAGCCAAACGGACATATGGAATGGCAAAATGAAATTACCGGAGAAGGGACACGGTCCGACTCCGAGCGATGCATCCAAAGCTTTAGAGAAGATGAGCGAGTTGAGTAAACTTGGAGGAGACGAGTTTCGACCTGCGGGTGGTAGTGCAGGAAACAGACATAGCGCGTGGCAGTCTCATTGGTTAAACAAAGGCGCTGAACAAGCCAAAGACGTTTTAAAATGTGTCTGGTGCAAGCAAAGTTTTCCCAGCTTGGCAGCCATGACGACACACATGAAAGAAGCCAAACACTGCGGAGTCAATCTTCCCTCGCCCATCATTCCACCACCTCCGCCACCCGTACAACACACCCCCGTTTCTTCACCTCCAACATACCATTGAACTCGTCCGGAAAAACAGGGAGTCAATCCGATCTTAATTTATTAATAAAAGAAACGATGCCCTTACCTCGTAAACTAGTTCGTGGTCAGGACGTCTGGCTAGGAAAAGGAGCTGAACAGACAAGGCAGATCTTAAAATGTATGTGGTGCGGTCAAAGCTTCAGATCTTTGGCGGAAATGACAAGCCACATGCACAAACTCAGCATTATACCAATATCATCTCCCAAGAGCAAATTATTTCTTGGAAGTCGGCAGAAGAAGGAAAGTCAGGTTCCGGCGGCGGAGTCCCTGGAAACCTGAGTGGTACCACAGCAGCTATGGGTGGTGCCAGCGCTGCGGCGAACCCTGCCAGCAGCCATGTAAGTGCAGTATTAACTTGTAAAGTATGTGATCAAGCTTTCAGCTCGCTTAAAGAACTCAGTAACCATATGGTAAAGAATTCCCATTACAAAGAACACATCATGCGTTCCATCACAGAAAGCGGGGGACGGCGTCGTCAAACTAGGGAAAAGAGGAAGAAATCTCTTCCCGTAAGAAAACTTTTGGAATTAGAAAGAGCTCAGAATGAGCTAAAAAATGGTGAAAGCATCATGCTTATGGGGAAGCAACGAGATATGCATTCGGCCGGAAGAATAACTTGTGAAAAATGCAAAGAAAAAATTGAAATGTCCGTTTTCGTCGAACATATTCGTCTCTGTGTCGGAGGCGATCATAAAAATCTCTTGAAAAACGCTCTTCTGTCTTCTGGCGGATTGGACAATCACGCTGTTTCTCAGGCACTGCGGGATTCAAGGGAAATGAAAGAAGAAAAAAGGCGTCGATCTCCAGCCCCGACGGATCTAAGCGTAACCCCTGGTAGTCCGAAAGAGGGGAAAACAGAAGGAAAATCACCGTCTGTTTTAAACGCCATTGAAAAATTGATCGAGAAAAGTTTCGACTCGCGTTCGAGGCACGGTGCGGGTGGTTTCGTCGGCCCTGGCGCTCCGGGGCAAGCTCCTATGGGATCCAGTATACTCAAAAGATTAGGGATCGACGAAAGCGTCGACTATACCAAACCTCTAGTCGACGCACAGACGATGAACCTTCTGAGAAGCTACCACCATCAAGCTTCTGCTCAATTCAGACGGGAACGAAGCGGAAGTGAATCCAGTTCAATATCTGAACGCGGAAGATCTGAAGCAATGACTCCGGACAGAAAATATGACGATCGGTACACACCTAGAACCACACCAGAAAAACGTATTCAAACTCCGCCATCCAATAAAACATGTCCTGATGAATCCGGTGATGAAATTAGAATAAAAAAGGAACAAATTGATGAGGAGGTTCGCATCAAACAAGATCCTGATGAAGTTAGCGTAAAAAAAGAAAAGAAGAAGGACCTGAAGTGAAGATAAAACAGGAAGTCGAGAACGGAAATGATGATGAGGAAGATAGACGGAGTTATCAAAGTGATGAACCTTTGGCGAAGAGATTTCAAGAGCCGTCGGGGGACGACGAAGATCGGAGGAGTCATAGGACAGCGAGTCCGATGGCAAGTCCTCCTGCACCGAGACCACCTTCGCGAGATCACGTCGCTAGCCCGACTAGTCCAGCCAGCAGCGATCGTTCAGCAAGCACCCTAGAAGTACCAACGAGAAAAAGTCATCCTCCAGTCTAGGAGCTCTTTCGTCGATGTTTGACAATTTATCAGGTGGCGGTTCTCAAGAACAGGGAGCAGCCGCGCCCAAAAGCGCCTCTCATCCATTAGCCGCGTTGCAAAAATTGTGCGACAAGACTGAGACACACGCTCCACGATCTACGCCAAACGCGGTCCACCCTTCGACTCCAGGTACGTCGACGACCTCCGCACCGTCCGGCACAACACCTGGAGCGATCCTCGCGTTCAGCTGGGCATGCAACGACGCAGTCGTCACCGCCGACTCGATAATGAAATGCGCCTTTTGTGATACACCTTTTATATCGAAAGGCGCCTACAGGCATCACTTGTCAAAAATGCATTTCGTCAAAGACGGCGTAATTCCGGACCCGGTCTCGCTCAAAGCGCCCGTCGGAAGTCCAACTTCCTCCACACCGAAAACGAACACGAACAACAACGGACCTTCGACCTCCTCCGCACCCCCGAGAAGCCCACAACCGACACCCTCGTTCGAAGAAAGTCCCCACTCAAAGTTCCTCAAGTATACAGAACTAGCGAAACAGCTGTCCAGTAAATATGTATAGACCTGTACAGTCTCCATTCCTTTGTATAAAACTTTTTTTTTCTGCATATCTTTTAAGCGTGATAGTGATAGATTAGTTGTGGTACTAGCGATCTCTTAATTCTGAAAGTATACCTTTTACCTTACGCCTTCTTTAATTTATAAATAATTATAAAAGAACATGGCGTCCTTAATTGTACACTTATGTATACTCAAAGACACGTGATATCTTAGATATGTTGTATTTATTTTAACTTTTTAGCTTCGAAATCGTGTAAATTAGCAAATCAATTCGTTCTCTCTGTTAAAATGTATAAAAACCCAAGCATATTTAGATTTTATAGACCGCATTGTACATTTTGTATAAATTGTTTATAATCTTTCAACGAATAAATCTGCTAATTTACACAAAATTCTATCTCCACAGATAGACACACAGTATACGTATACATTTCACGTGTTTGTCACACTTAAAACTAGCTAGTAGACATTGTCTTTTGGTATTATTCAACGTGATATATATAAAATATATAAAAAAATATTCTTTTTAATAAAAAAAATCCCATTATTAGATTATTGTAAGAAGTTCTGAATTTCTTCGTATTTTACCTTTGCAATAAATTGTAATCTTCCAAAAATTTAAAAATGTCTATACGAAAAAAAAATGAGTGAATAATTTGATAGTCATTATTTTTTAAAAAATTAAACTGTACAATATGTATACGCGAAAAAAAAACAAGTCAAAGTCTAATTTTTGAAGCTCATTAGGTTTAAGGGGACGATTTGGCGAGGACGTATGTCAACTTCTCGTTGGCACAATGAGATTTTTTTTTTAAATTTGAAGTAATTAATACCCCTTTGAAGTATAAATAAGGTCTAGAGTCGACGTCGCTTATAAATCATCATTATTGCCAGCCGTGGCTAATAAATATCAAAAAAACTCCGGCTATTCTCAGACATCCATCGACATGACGTCCTCGTGGCACAAATCTCCCAACCTCTTTTTTTTTTAAGTAGTCGAAATTGCTACCCGGTTTCTAATAGCACTAGAAAACTTCGGACCTTTCAAAACTTTCAAAGAAAAAATTCTAAAATTCACGTATACAGAAAATATTCAGTTATCTAGTGGTATTAGAATTTAAGGCGTTAGATTTATGTCCCTTGATTTTATATTTATAAGACTTAACGATTCTATGTGACCAAATGAAAAGTATACGATTTTTTGCGATATCTAGAAAAAAAATACGAAATTATAAATTTTGCTATGCAATTTTGTTTTTTTATTGTTTCTTTTGTTATTTTGTGAATTGGTTCACATTTTTTTTTCGATCAACGAAAATGTATAAATCCCGTGAAATTATATGTATAACTTTGTTATGTGTACAAAACGTTGACATTTTGAATGATTTTTTGTAAAAAAATACGAAATGTCGGAAAAAAAATTAAATTAAAAAATCAGTCAGAAAGGCTGTAAAACGCTGTTGATGTTTCTTTTATTCTAATGATATTATTAATAGACTTATTGATTTCAATAAAACCAAGTCTTACCGCTAAATGTTTCTTTTTTATTGACACCCTGGACCCTGAAGGGTTTTTATGTTGACAGACTATATTTGAACTCTGGCATGTCTGCTGGCGCTAATCGTCTTCTGGCGCTGTGCCATAGATCGAAATGTGAAGATAATTAACATGTTTTGACGATATGAGCGTTAAGGTCATCCCGGATGATTCGTTGCGTAAGTTATTTTCTTCTTCACAGAGAAAAAGGATGGGCTCAGGTGAAGGCTTTCTCCATATTTTCCTGAGCCCATTTGGGGCCATATAGAACTTATTGGATTAAAAACGTTAATAGTAGAAAGGTTCGTAGAAAAAGATTGAAAATCAAGTTATAACGGCAAATGCATTCCAAGTAAAGGACTAGATTAAAATTGCTGTTATATCGTCGAAAAATGCGAACAAAATAAAGTATTGTGGCGGATGTTCTTAAGGAGAAAGCTTGAACTGATGAATCTTCTTCAGGAGAAGGCTTGAACTGATGAAACTTCTTTAGTAGATGGCTTGAACTGATGAATCTTCTTCAGGAAAGTCTTGCCCTGATGAATCTTCTTTAGGAAAGCCTTGCCGTCTTGAAACTTCTTCAGGAAAGTCTTGCCCTGATGAATCTTCTTTAGGAAAGCCTTGCCGTCTAGAAACTTCATCAGTAGAAGGCTTGAACTGATGAATCTTCTTTAGGAAAGCCTTGCCGTGATGAAACTTCTTCAGGAAAGTCTTGTCCTGATGAATCTTCTTCAGGAGAAGGCTTGTCCTGATGGGACTTCTTCAGGAGAAGGCTTGTCCTGATGGGACTTCCTCAGGAGAAGGCTTGTCCGGATGGGACTTCTTCAGGAAAGTCTTGCCGATGAAACTTCTTCAGGAAAGTCTTGCGCCGATGAAACTTCTTCAGGAAAGTCTTGCCCTGATGGAACTTCTTTAGGAGAAGGCTTGTCCTGATGGGACTTCTTCAGGAAAGTCTTGCGCCGATGAAACTTCTTCAGGAAAGTCTTGCGCCGATGAAACTTCTTCAGGAGAAGGCTTGTCCTGATGGGACTTCTTCAGGAAAGTCTTGCCCTGATGGAACTTCTTTAGGAGAAGGCTTGTCCTGATGGGACTTCTTCAGGAAAGTCTTGCGCCGATGAAACTTCTTCAGGAAAGTCTTGCGCCGATGAAACTTCTTCAGGAAAGTCTTGCCCTGATGGAACTTCTTTAGGGGAAGGCTTGTCCTGATGGGACTTCTTCAGGAAAGTCTTGCCCTGATGAAACTTCTTTAGGAGAAGGCTTGTCCTGATGGACTTTTCAAGAAAGTCTTGCCCTGATGAAAGTTCTTCTGGAGAAGGATTGAACTGGTGGAACCTCTCTAGAAGAAGACTTGCTATTTCTTCAGTAAAGTCTTCTCCTGTTGAAACTTCTTCCGGAAAGCCTTGCCCTGATAAAACTTCTTCAGAAGAAGGCTTGAACTGATGAAACTTCTTCAGGAGAAGGTTTATACTGATGGGACTTCTTCAGCAAAGGCTTGCCCTGATGAAACTTCTTCAGGAGAAGGCTTGTCCTGATGGGACTTCTTCAGGAAAGTCTTGCCCTGATGAAACTTCTTCAGGAGAAGGCTTGTCTTGATGGGACTTCTTCTGGAAAGTCTTGCCCTGATGAAACTTCTTTAGGAGAAGGATTGAACTGGTGGAACCTCTCTAGAAGAAGACTTGCTATTTCTTCAGTAAAGTCTTCTGTTGAAACTTCTTCCGGAAAGCCTTGCCCTGATAAAACTTCTTCAGAAGAAGGCTTGAACTGATGAAACTTCTTCAGGAGAAGGTTTATACTGATGGGACTTCTTCAGCAAAGGCTTGCCCTGATGAAACTTCTTCAGGAGAAGGCTTGTCCTGATGGGACTTCTTCAGGAAAGTCTTGCCCTGATGAAACTTCTTCAGGAGAAGGCTTGTCTTGATGGGACTTCTTCAGGAAAGTCTTGCGCCGATGAAACTTCTTCAGGAAAGTCTTGCGCCGATGAAACTTCTTCAGGAAAGTCTTGCCCTGATGAAACTTCTTCAGGAGAAGGCTTGTCCTGATAGGACTTCTTCAGGAAAGTCTTGCCCTGATGAAACTTCTTAGGAGAAGGCTTGTCCTGATAGGACTTTTCAGGAAAGTCTTGCCCTGATGAAAGTTCTTCTGGAGAAGGATTGAACTGGTGGAACCTCTCTAGAAGAAGACTTGCTATTTCTTCAGTAAAGTCTTCTCCTGTTGAAACTTCTTCCGGAAAGCCTTGCCCTGATAAAACTTCTTCAGGAGAAGGCCTGAACTGATGAAACTTCTTCAGGATCCTTATCCTGATGAAAGCTCTTGAATTGTAGGTTCAGAAGGTTTGAATTGATGGAACTTCTTCAAGAAAAGACTTGAACTGTTAAAAGTTCTTCAGGAGTAGGCTTGAACTCATGGGACTTCTTCAGGAAAATCTTGCCCTGATGAAACTTCTTCAGGAAAGCCTTGCCCTGATGAAACTTCTTCAGGAAAGCCTTGCCCTGATGAAACTTCTTCAGGAAAGCCTTGCCCTGATGAAACTTCTTCAGGAAAAATCTTGCCCTGATGAAACTTCTTCAGGAAAGCCTTGCCCTGATGATACTTCTTCAAGAGAAGGTTGAACTGATGAAACTTCTTCAGGAGAAGGCTGTTCCTTATGGGAATTCTTCAGGAAAATCTTGCCCTGATGAAACTTCTTCGGAAGAAGGCTTGTTCTGGTGAGTCTTCTTCTGGAAAGCTTTACCTTGATGATATTTCTTCAGGTGTAGGTTCAAAGGTTTGAATGATGGAACTTCTTCAAGAAAAGGCTTCAACTGATGAAAGTTCTTCAGGAGAAGGCTTGAACTGAAGAAACCTCCTTAAGAGAAGACTTACCCTAATGAAACTTCTTCAGAAAAATCTTGCACTCATGGAACTTCTTCATGACAATCTAGCCATGACGGTCTAGTTAGTCTATAAAATTATCAGGGAAAAAATAAACTTGATTATTCCCTAATTCCGAAGTTGAATTAAAAACCTTGTCAACTCCTTCGAAAAACTCCAAAGCTGATCATCGACGGAAAAAAACGATCTCGGATTGCCCACTTCCTGTGAAACGGCTCGACCATAAAGTAGGTGTCCAGTTTAATTCGGAGACCACCTTTGACGAGCGAGAATCGAGCCGGCGGAGAAAAAAAAAAACGAAGGAGGGGTTAAAAAAAACTAGTTTTTGGAAGCCTCTGGACGGAAAGGATTATTAACGTACCATTAGCTCACATTGATTTCAACTTTTTTATTTCGCCCTGCTTAAAAAATTTTTCTTAATTTATGAAGACGTGAGAAATAAAAATTTTTTTTTGAATTATCACAAGGGGAATCATGTTTTAATTTAATGCCGACGTCATTTCGCTATCCATCCCATGTTTAAATGGTAGTTAACCTATCCGCGGACAAATGCTCGGGATTCTTACCCAAAGTACTTTCCACCAGTGTTTTATTACCGGCTGTAAAAAGCTCAGGATTTTTTTTTTATCATATATTATATAAATTGTTGGTTTTATTTTATTTTTTTATTTGTTTCTTGAAGGACCGGTGAGACGAGGCCTTCTTTTTTAACGAGCTTAATTGAGCCTCAAAGTCATTAAACTGATACGTGGCTTTTGTGGAGACCGACTTATGCCCGGTCCAGACTCTCGCGGAGTCTCCTCGCGGAGCATCACACCGAAGTCGGGCGAGGCAATGCGCACATTTTACACCCATCCACACTCTCGCGGAGTCTTCCTCGCGGAGTATACTCCTCGAAGTTGGAAAGCCCATGCGCATCCACACTCTCGGCATTACTCGTCGTGAATTCGGCCATGGCGGACGATTGCGTCGATTTGGCTTGTGCCTTGGCAATTTCTTCATTCTATCACTTCTCTTACGTCAATACTTTTTAAAAATTAAAAGAAGAGGACGCCTAAGAGATGGCTGATTTTCAGACATTTTCAGATTTTCAGACAGAAGGGAAAAAAAAAAAAAGCGTCTTCGGTGAATTTAAAATAAAAACTGAACAAAAACAAGTGGTCGTCGCATGCGGGGTGCAGTAACCATGGAAACAGGAAGGGGGGTTCCTCGGTATTCCTTTGACTCGGGTACAAAATACCGCTCTTATCTCGGAGTTGGCCGGAGCGAGGAAATAAAGTCCGAAAAAGGCCGAGGAACACCAAGTAAGCCGTCCACACTCTCATCTCCTATCCGCGGAGTGGACTTCGGGAGGAGATAGGCGAGAATTACCGAGGAGCGAGGGACCTCTCCACACTCTCGCTCCTCGGGCTACTTCGCGAGAGTCTGGACCGGGCATTACGAAATTTATAATGCCCCAGGAGCAAATTAGGGGGTTCGATAACTTTTAAATATTTCCGTTCATTATTTTTAGTTTGTTTGGACTAGGACAGCGCTTTTTGAGTGTTTATGTACGTGTCTCGAATTAAAAAGATGACCCGAAGGGAGGTGAAGGGAAAAAAAAAAGGTGGGATGAAAGAAAACACCGAGAAGGGGTTGTTTAACCGAAGTCAGCACCTGGACATCGGAGGACGATAAATTAAAAATTCGTCGACGTCGTCTCCCTTTGGAAAATCCCCCCAT
This sequence comes from Orius insidiosus, assembly GCA_014119065.1. Classification (NCBI taxonomy): domain Eukaryota; kingdom Metazoa; phylum Arthropoda; class Insecta; order Hemiptera; family Anthocoridae; genus Orius; species Orius insidiosus. The sequence continues at coordinate 23,114 of JACGAQ010000117.1, forward strand.
TCCTTTAGGACTGTGCTAACAACGACGGAAAATGTAAACCTATTAATCCCTCCATTTTTACTCGTTATGAAAATTTAAGAATGCTACAGCGTTTCCTTCGTTTTAACTTCCTTAAAGAAGTTATTGCGATACCCTCGACGTCGGGTTTTTGGGGAAGGGTCTTCCAGACCCCGGAGGGTAAAATCGATTATGATCATTACCGATCTCAACTTTGTCTGTGGTGCCGGCCGGCCGCAGCATTTTTTTCCGGAACACTTTACGGCCACAGTTTTCATCCGATTTTCACCAAATTTTTACACAAATTTCTTTAGCCGGTGAAGAAGAATGTAACGAGGGGGATTTTTGAATTTCGAAAAAATGGCGGAGATATGTCTGTTTGAAATTTTAAAAAATTCGCTGCGGCCGAACCGTTAATCCGATTTTCACCAAATTTTCACCAATTACTCCTTATATTTTTTAAGAATTTTTGGCGTAAAAAAATTGCGACTTTTATTTATTAATTTTTTTTAGTAGGGAGAAATTTCGTACTTCTACCCTTTACGAGAGGCACATCCCTAGGCCAAAGAGCCCATTATTTCTACCTTGACACTTGAAAAATTTTTCGAAAAAAAGAACTTAAAAATTTTTCAAAAAAAAAAAAAAGAAAAGAAAAAGAAAGAAAAACCCGGAAAATTTTTCGAAAAAGAAATTTTTTTTGACAAAAAAACTTAAAAAATTTTTCGAAAAAAAGAACTTGGAAAATTCTCCTTTATACTTTCCCTCCCTACTACATCCCCTTCCTTTATACTTTCGTTCCCGTATACTTCCCCCTGTTATACTTTCCCTTCCTTATACTTTCCCCTCTGTTATACTTCCCCCTCCGTTATACTTCCCCCTCCGTTATACTTCCCCCTCCGTTATACTTCCCCCTCCGTTATACTTCCCCTCCCACATACTTGCCACTCCGTTATACTTCCCCCTCCTATATAGATACTTCTCTTTAAGGAAGTTTTCGTTGGAAGCTCTTCAAACCAGTACTTTAGTTCCAAGTGGTAACTGTGGAAACGAGGTTGATAAGCACATTTTGAAGGTAATAATTAAATTTTATTTTCCCTTCAAGGCCTGGGTGTCACTCAAAATTTATTCCGCGGTTCAAATAGGTGGAAAGCTGTTAAAAGCAGTTCGCCCGGAGTTGACATCTGACTTGGGAAAATTACATTTCTCTCATCAGCCGCCTTTGATTGAAAGGCTCCCGACAACTCCACTCTCCCGGTGAAAACGGGTCAATTGATAGTTACACACGAAAAGCCACTGCACAAAATGCAATTTTACGCATTTTCTTCGATTTTGATTTATAAACTCTAATCACTCTTAATAGGCAGACGCGGCATTTAAGTCTGAAATTGACGTATGAAAATAAAGATGATATATACGCTTTTAAGTTTATGAAATAATTCATTGGAATAAGAAAGAGAAGGGAGGGAAGCCTGACATTAAAGATTTATACGAAATTTTCGAATAATCAAACATTATGAGTCAGACTTATGAAGCAAACAATAAAAGACGATGCGTTTTTAAATTCAAGGATTTTTGACTATTTTTGGCTTGAGGATCTTGACTTTAAAAGAAAATTATTGTGATACCCTCAGGTTTTTGGCTTCTGTAGATGGTTTATGAGTGATTCCTAAACTATCGAAGACATGATTGATTGTCGTGCCGGCCGGCAGTCCGTCTTAAACATACTCACTCTGAACATAATGTCATTTAAACGCCAAAAATTCTTTATAAATGAGGATTTCTTGGCCAAAAAATCGATGAAAGGGCCTCAAAAACCGGTGCATTATAAAGACCTCAATATAAACTAGGGACAGCCATAGAGCAAGCCTATTTTCGCCGTTTAAAACGCGATTGTGGCGAAAAGACAAAAACCTTAAAAATTGACAGTTCACCATAATGCAATTCAAGCCCTTAAAAAGAGAGCGAGGAGCCTGCTCTTTTGCTTTTCCTAGTTTACGGTGAGACGCTTTATGTTTAATTGCATTATGGTGAACTGTCAAGTTTTAAGGTTTTGTCGTTTCGCCATAATCGTGTTTTAAACGGCGAAAGTAGGCTTGCTCTTTCGCTTTCCCTAGTTTATGGTGAGATGTATTATGCCCAAACGACAGAAACAGTTTTATGGCGAAACAGCAAATTTAAAGAGAGGCTTTTATGATACATATCTTGCTATTTTGGCCAAAAAACCCTTTGTACCAGGTTTTTGGGCTTTTTCTTTCGTTTTCGACCGAGAAAACCCATTTTTACCGAATTTTTATGAATTTATCTGTGTTTTAATAGATTTTTGAACTCTTTTTACGGAGAAAACCTCTATTTCTGGATTCCTCAAGGCTTTTCCTCAGTTAGTAAGATGAGAAACCCCTTTTGACCAGATTTCCGAAAGTTTTCTTTGCCTTTTCACTATAGGAAATTCTTTTTTTTACCAGGATTGATATGCATATCTCTCCTTGGTTTTTTGAACAAAAAAGCCCTTTTAACTTCCTTAAAGAAGTTATTGTGATACCCTCCAGGTCGGGGTTTTTGGGGAAGGGTCTTCCAGACCCCGGAGGGTCATATCGAATATGGATCTATACCGATCTCAACTTTGTCTGTGGTGCCGGCCGGCCGCAGCATTTTTCCGGAACACTTTACAGACACAGTTTCCAACCGATTTTCACACAACCTTTCTGAATAGTTGAACAAAAACTTATCGTCTGCTATTTTTGAATTTCGAAAAAATGGCGGAGATATGTCTGAAATTTGAAAAACTGCGCTGCAGCCGAACCGTTCGCGTTGTTCCGATTTTCACCAAATTTTCACCAAATACTCCTTATATTTTTAAAAAATTTTTGGTGTAAAAAAATTATCCATTTTCTGCATTAAATATCATTTTAGTAGGGAGTAATTTCATACGTCCACCCGTTACGAGAGGGACCTCCCTTGGCCAATCCCATTATTTCTACCTTGAGACTTAAAAAATTTTTCGAAAAAAAAACTTAGAAAATTTTTCGAAAAAAAAAAAAAAAAACCCGGAAAATTTTTCGAAAAAAAAAAAAAGGAAAACCCGGAAAATTTTTCGAAAAAAAAAAAAAACTTAGAAAATTTTTCGAAAAAAAAAAACCCGGAAAATTTTTCGCAAAAACAAACTTGCAAAACTGTCCTTTATACTTTCCCTCCCTACTAAATCCCCTTCCTTTATACTTCCCCCTCCATTATACTTCCCCCTCTGTTATACTTCCTACTCCGTTATACTTTCTCCTCCGTTATACTTCCCCCCCATATACTTCCCCCTCCGTTATACTTCCCCTCCCATATACTTCCCACTACGTTTTACGTCCCCTCCGTTATATTTCCCCCTCCTATATAGATACTTCTCTTTAAGGAAGTTTTCGTTGGAAGCTCTTCAAACCAGTACTTTTTTTGTTTTATTAATCTCTTTCTTCCAAGGAAACCACTTTTTTACCGATTTCTTGGAGTTTTCATCCGTTTTTTGATCGAGAAGCCTCCACGCCATTGTAGTAACAGCATCCAAATTTTATGGCTGATACTAAGCGAAATTTCAATGACTTTTGGAATGTTAATCGGGTGATATGCAATAAAAAGGATTTAAAAATGACCTTGAACGATAATCCTGTAAATTTTTTTAAAAAAGCCACTTGAAAAATAAAAAAAAATCGTAAAGAAAGTCAGTCATGCATCAAAAGAAGTCTGTTATCTTTCAATGGCCAAACATCAATTAATCAATCAAGTGTCATGCGCCTGGGCTTTTCGAACGGAATAAAGAAAACAAAATCTCGACGTTGTTTACTCACATGTACTTTTTTCTTTCCCTCCCCGGAAAGTCACCCTTTTAAACAAATCTCAATTTTGTGAATAAAAAGGGCGATTGTTTTAATGGACATAGAAAGCGCAGATGGGACATTATAGACATCTGCCCCCCTCCCTTTTTCCCCAAACAATCGTCACCGAAACGACTCTTCGCCCGCGTCTAAAAAGGCATTAGACATAATTAGAAAAACGAAAGCCGAAATAAATAACGCCATAATGTCTTCCCCTCAATGGGGATCATGTCAGGGATATATCACTTTCCTAATCTCGTCATATTTATTGCTTCGTGCCTGGACGGAATTGGATGTGCAACCATACGTTACTAGGGAACTTTGAGTTATGGAATTATTTTTAATAAAAAACTTAACATCTTTTGTGCTTTTCACATCAAGAAACGAATAAACTAACGGAAAAAAAACAGGAGCTTTCGTGATTTCTAACTTTCTAATTACTCATAATAAAATATACAGGTAATAAATTTACTGTGAGACTTTTTCTGACCGTGAGAACATGCGGCTTTTTACGCGTTGAAAAATATAAATTATGATGAATCATCCGAGAATCGCAAATAAACGTTTGAATAAAAATAGGGAGAGAGTTAAAGAAAAAAGCAGAAGTTGGATAAAATCTAAGATATAAGAAAATAGGGGAAGAAACGTGATAATATTTAATGTTATTGAAAGTTTGAAACTCGGGCGACAGTGCTGACTAGATATAGATATTTGTCGGTTGTTATTGGTCGTCCGAGGCAGTAATCATAAAGGATTGTCGTGGGTTGAGAAGGGAAGAGGAGGTTATGAGAGGGTTCCCCTTCTCCTCCGTTATATTCCTTTTGTCAATATAGCGTCAAACTAGCAATATAGCCGAACCCATTCGGACCACTTGACACTCCGCCGGGTTTCCCCTGTGCCTCGTCTTCTCGAGGATAAAGATGGTGAACGTGGCTCAATCATCGACGGTGTTTCGGATTAGTTGCGGGGAGAAGAACGTGGAGCCAGGGGTGGCGGGGGAGCGTTCGCTTTTTCGCCGGCCTACCAATCAAGACGGCAAACTTTTCAAAATCGCCCCCTCCTCAATCAGGCCTCTTCTTCCCTTATTGTTTCACGCCCCCATCATTCACACTTCAAGTCCCGCCATTAAGGCTTCAAATTAAGACACATTCAATTCTTTCTCTTTATCTCAACCAACATCATATGAGTAATTCTATGACTGCGTTAACGATTTGGTGAAGATTCGCTTAAAGCCTGTTATGTTGAATCCAATATTAATTTTGCTCCCTGTTTTTGGCAAATGGTCGAAAATCGCCAAAATTTTTGCTCACATCCCGAAAAATAAGCAATGGAAGCCAATTTTGCAAAATGTTTTTTCGGAAGCGTAAAAAGGAGCCTCTGGCTCCCTGGATGAGGAAAACAAAAATTGGTAAGATTGCGCTTCCCAGGATGGAAAACCGAAGAAAAAGCCAAAAAATTGTGGTCTTCAACAAAAGATATTGGCCGATGTGGAGGATTTTGCCATTTTTCCAAGTCACCGATTTGGTAAAGACGAAAATTGGTTGAGAACCTGGAAGAATGGACTAATGATGATCGCACGAAAGGAAGACAAATGGGCACAAGAGAAGGCTTTCGCCAAATTGCGAAATGATGTTTATTGATCAAAAACCGGTGGAAAACGCCCAAAAAAGGGGCTATTGGAATGCAGAAGGTTTTTGGTCGGTCATCAGCCAGAAAAAAGACCAAAATTGTTGAAAAATGATGTTTATTGATGAAAAACCAGCGGAAAACGCCCAAAAAAGGGGCTTATTGGAATGCAGAAGGTTTTTAGTCGGTCATCAGCCAGAAAAAAGACCATAAAATTGTTGAAAAATGATGTTTATGATGAAAAACCAGTGGAAAACGCCCAAAAAAGGGGCTATTTGGAATGCAGGTTTTTGGTCGGTCAACAGCCAGAAAAATGGCCAAAATTGTTGAAAAATGGTGTTTATTGATCAAAAACCGGTGGAAAACGCCCAAAAAAGGGGCTATTTGGAATGCAGAAGGTTTATAGTCGGTCATCAGCCAGAAAAAAGACCCTAAAATTGTTGAAAAATGATGTTTATTCATGAAAACCCGGAAAACACCCAAAAAAGGGGCTTATTGGAATGCAGGTTTTGGGTCGGTCAACAGCCAGAAAAAGAGACCCCAAAATTGTTGTAAAATGATGTTTATTGGTCAAAAACCGGCGGAAAACGCCCAAAAAAGGGGCTATTTGGATGCAGAAGATTTTTGGTTGGTCAACAGCCAGAAAAAAGACCCCAAAATTGTTGAAAAACGATGTTTATTATTCATAAACCGGCGGGAAACGCCCAAAAAAGGGGGCTATTTGGAATGCAGAAGGTTTTTGGTCGGTCAACAGCCAGAAAAAAGACCCCAAAATTGTCAAAAATGATGTTTATGATCCTCGAAAGCTCTTGAAAATCCCGAAAATCCCGTAAAAATGGTGTTTGCTGGGTTAAAGATACTTGATCAGCTTTTTCGGTCGGTCATTGATTATTAGCGAAAATGAAAATCTCTCTACTCAGCTTTTCTAGGTAGATTTAGAAGAAAAGAAACCTAGAAGAAAATTCAACCAAGTGTTGAAGGGAAGATGAGAGGGAAGATGCATAAAATTACTTTCCTATATTTGAGCACTAAAAATCGTCGGAAAATTTTTTACAAAGTCTAGTTCTCGTTAGTTTGGGAATTTTTAGGCGGTCTTGGGAGCAATTTTTCCGGAAAAGTTTTCTTTTGAAAATGGAAAACTTAATTTTCGACTAATACATTTCTTCCAAAAAAATCGCTAGATATTTTGTAGGTTTTGATGAGCTCTTTCAAAAATATTTTATAAAAAATCTGATGAATAATTTCGTCGTAATCTTTTACAAGATTTGGAGGAAAAATGCAGAACGGAGGGCTCTATTGGTTGATAGAAAAATCATTCATTTTCACTTAAAACCTTGCCTAAGTTCACAATGTTCAAGGTATCCTTTGGTTAAGGGAAGTTTCAAGGAACTTTCCTTAACCCCATTCTTTTATTAGTCCTTAGAGAGGATTTATAATTTAAAAATATAAGTTGACATTTTTAAAAAAATTTTGAAATGTAGAAAACTTTTTTGAAAAGAGCAAACAAGGTGGAAAAGTTTATCTCAAAGCGTACTATAGATAAAACAACCGAACTGTTACTTTTATAAGCTCCTTTGTTTTATTTTAGTATTTACTTTTTGTTTTCGCCTTAAAAAATAGTTAAGCAATATTTGCGTACAGAAAGCAAACAGTAGAATACATAAATAAAAGAATAAAAAGATCATTCGTTTCGGTATGACCAGTTTCTCCGGTTTCGACATCTCAAGAGGTCCGAGTTTTTAAAAGGGCACAACCTTCTTTTTGAAAGACGAAAGGGGGTTGGAAATTATTTCGCTCTTTTAACCTCCAACCCTTGCGGTAAATCCTTCGTTTTTTTCCATGACGAATCGAAATCTAAATATTGCTTTTGTTCAAATAAAAATTTTAATAACTTTATAATACTCATGACAAAAACGTCCATCACAGACAACAATTGAAACAGTTTAAAACGAATTACTAAATTGCGTATTTCCTGGCGAATCCCGACGAGTTGTATTCGATTAAAACCTCTCGATTGACGTATCGTTAAATAAAACTTAAATTAAAAGAATTTTCGTTTTTTTGAGGGAAAAATAAGGTTTTAAAGTATCGTGGGAAAGAAAGTATTAGAATAATGTCCAAGAGATAACAAGTCTTTTCTGTGTCTTGAACAAGGGAACACGTCCGGTTTATGATACGTGAAAAAGATTTATGAGCGACGTTTTCTTGAAGACGATCATCCTCTACGCGCGAACCTCGTAAGATTACAAAATTCTCTTTGTTCAACTTAAATTACCCCGAGTTGTTCATATATCAAGATGTAAATCAAGATGTAAAATGAAGTCCCAAAACTCTGGATGTGGCTCACTAGCTCCCAAGAACACCGTTTGATATAACGTATTTCACTCTACAGCAGATGAGCATAGCATTTCGACATAAAAATCAGTACTTCGCCATAATGCGTTTCGGCATAATGCAATTGAGGCGCTCCGAATACGAAGGGCGAACTCGACATCGGACAAATTTTTTTTTTTCATTTTCAGATTCTAGACCTTTGAAGAATACACCCATGTAATTTTTATATTTAGTTTCCCCTTTTTTCCCCTTTAAAATACGTAAAAACCGATATGCGGCAAAGCTCTACTCTCAACCTTTTTTATTTAATTTTTTTTTCTTTTCGAGATTTGGTGATTTTTAAAAAACCATTTTCTCTATGATTCTATGATGATTCTATGATGATTCTAAAATCTCGCCACGAAAATTCCAGAGAGTGACTTTTCTGTCGAGTTCGCCCTTAACAGAAAACTTTAAAATGCGAATATCTCGAAACTACGTTTTGTCGAGTTCGCCCTTCGTATTCGGAGCGCCTCAATTAAACATAAAGTTTTCAAAAGTTCAAAAATTTTGAGCATAATGCATTCCGCCATAAACGACTTTTTCAATAAGTCGTCGCGTTTGTTCTAACACCGGATAAGTCATTTTTCCTAGGTTTTCAGGAGAGCCAAAATACGGATTAATTTCTCATTGGTATCAATGAATTTCCTGTGGCTAAATCGTGAACTACGTGTTTCTGTTGGTAATAGGGTTAAACTACCAACGGAATTCGATTCTTCACAAAATTTACCACCAGAAACTATGCCTAACTCAAAATTGATAAAAATGACTTATCCGGTGTTAGAACTAACGCAACGAAATACAAGTCGACATAAAAAAAGTGGAAATCACCATAACGCTTCTCATTTCTTCTATTATTATTATTTTAGCTTTATTTGCAGTACAATAAGATTTTTTTTATAGAAAGAAAAAATTGACCGAGGAAAACTCCCGGAAATCCGTTAAAACTCGGTTTTTTTTTTTTTTTCTGAGAAAACCTTGAAAAATCCGATGAAATTGGGGTTTGATGGCGTACTGGCCGAGGAAAACTTTCGGAAATCCATGAAAAAGTGGTTTTTGTCGAAACAGGTAGGGAAATCCAAAACGTGGTACTAAAGGGAGGTTAAACCTGTGCAGTATTATCACTCTAATCGTCGCTAGCTGTTAGTAATGGCATTTAATATTTTAAAGAATATGGATTTGTAGAAGAGAGGCCCGGAAACGTGATAAAAGGAACAGATGTTACTATGATGTAGTAGTTGGAAGGGGTTGGTCAAAGCAACGTTAGCAATAGCTACAGATTGAAGAAGATATATCAAAATCCTTCCCATACGGCTACGACCTTTTTGAGCAATTTACGTCGCAGAAGGGCAGTTTGACTACGTGACTCTTGGAAGGAATAGTTTTTCCCCGACCCCCCCATTGTCTACTTGGAACGTTATATATCAAGTAAAAGGAAAAAAAGGAGCTAACGTTTTGATTAGAACTCAGGTTAGACGGCAAAAACTCGTATCGACAATTTAATTCCGACTTATATTTTCTTTTCATTAAGAGATTCATTTGCCAGGAGAGCGAGCACGAATTAGGAAAGTTGGCGTTGGTGGACGTATTTTCTTGAAGGGGGAGAAAGAGAGAAATTGACGGCGGGAAGAGGGGAGAGTTGTCCACCTGACCCGATCACGTCAATATTGTCATCCCACATCATACACCTTCCATTTTCCCCTTCCAAGATCGATACTTACGTTTCGAAACTTTTATCAGCCCAACTGGACATTGATGGAAGAAAAGAAAAACCGTTTAAACTATTTTAAGGCTAAGGTTGAGCATTTAACGTAATTGCGCAAAAGATCTTAAGTGCGGCCCTCCTAGCTCGGGCGGGCGTAAGTATTGCTATATGGGAGGGGTGAGGAGATAAGAACACCGGAATCAAATTTCTCTTCCTCTACCCTCTTTCACTGTTTATCAGTATTTTTTGGCGATTCGTCTCACCCCCTCAAATGGCAACTCTTACTCCTCCCGACTTTTGATTTCTCTTTTTTTCGGCGTTTTTGATTTTGATTCTGTGAAGTTATGTAAGGAGACATCGAAATATATCATTTTAAAAGCACTAGCTGTATTTAAGTGATGACGAAAGATTCTTATTATTGACATCACTTTTGGCGAAACGCCGTTCCCTGGGGTAGTAAATTTTTGTTTAAATAATATAGAAGCGTTTTCAACGTTAAATTACGTCGGTGTTAATGTTAATGTTACCCTGAGGTTGATTGATGTCGGTTTAACTCGAAGACGTTTCTAATTCCCCTGATTGATATTTATCGGCCCTTTATATGTCACAGCCATTTTAATTATTCATCCTGAAGTTTTGAATAAAAAAAAATTCTCAATTTAAACTATGGAAGATATAAAAGTAGTGTCGACTTTAGGGTCGTCATAAACATGTTTGATTGCGGCGGTTCTCATTGCCTGGGTCGGTATTTTTACGATCGGGTTCGCTTGTTCAACGGACAAAAAGGAGAGGGGATTTTTGAGGAGTTTAAAAGGTCCAATTAAGAGGGAGATGTGATTGAGATTCGTTTTAGTATAATAGACCCGGGGAATCGTTCGAATGTGTAGAAGATAGCAAGTGACCGCAGTAAATAACTCCATCCTCTAATCCCCGGGCGGTCTCCGTGAAGTATTTACAGTAGCCCCTATCCCGGAGAGTTCGGTAATGGTCGATCTCTTTCCTGAGATAAAGGCGGAGAGCACGCTATCCCTAATGGTGCAGAAGGGGACCCCGGAAACTCGCCTTTATCTCGGGCCCCGGAGTCGGAGAGAGAGAGTTCGCACATCTAAATGTTAGGATGTGTGTGTAGCCGGGGCCATTCTCGAGGACAACCTAAGCCCGATACTCGCTCACGATATATTGCTACCGGCGCGACCTCCCCTCCCTTCAATCTTGTATTTATTACCGGCACTCTTATCCAAAGAGGGATGTCCTCCTACTTAGAAACACTTTGACTAGTGGTTATGGGTCTCCACCGAGAAAAAGCGAACATCCTAGAAACATCCGCGGCGTTATTTATTTTAACCGCACTTATGACTCTCGACATTGCCAAAAATTTCCCGCTGGAAATGCCTCCAAGTAAACCATTTCTTATTCCCCCATATCGTTTCTCATTCTTTTTCCCGGCTTGATTCAAAATATCAACTTTTTTTTTTTTTTTTACAATTTATAGCATATTTTATCACTCCTCCACTAAAACTCCAAAAAATAAATCTCATTTCAGGCTGCTCAAATTGTTAGAATATTTCGACGCTAGGTTTATGGCTTTGCGGTCGGCCGGAACCACTGACAAAGATTTATATTTGAATTTTTATTGCGTCTGTAATCCGCTAAAGGATATTTTACTATCAATAATTAACCAATAATGGAGAAAGAAATGACTGTGATAACGGGTATCTCACGACGCGTTTCGGCTTGAAAAGCCTCGTCAGGTGAGCTATTCCCTCTATCACTATTATTTTATCTTTTCACTGTACCACTATCTCCGAGAGATTTAGTGGATACAGCGGGAAGCCGGAAACAACTCGTCTCCTTGAAGCTCACCGCTGATAGAAATGATTGTGATAGAGGGAATAGCTCACCTGACGAGGCCTTCATCATTTCTATCTGCGGTGAGCTTCATGAAGACGAGTTGTTTCCGGCTTCCCGCTATATCCACTAAATCTCTCGGAGATAGTGGCACAGTGAAAAGATAGAAATGATTGTGATAGAGGGAATAGCTCACCTGACGAGGCCTTCATCATTTCTATCTGCGGCGAGCTTCATGAGACGAGTTGTTTCCGGCTTCCCGCTATATCACTAAACTCTCGGATAGTGGCATAGTGAAAAGATAGAAATGATTGTGATAGAGGGAATAGCTCACTGACGAGGCCTTCATCATTTCTATCTGCGGCGAGCTTCATGATGACGAGTTGTTTCCGGCTTCCCGCTATATTTACTAAACCTCTCGGAGGTAGTGGCACAGTGAAAAGATAGAAATGATTGTGATAGAGGGAATAGCTCACCTGACGAGGCCTTCATCATTTCTATCTGCGGCGAGCTTCATGAGACGAGTTGTTTCCGGCTTCCCGCTATATCACTAAACTCTCGGAGGTAGTGGCATAGTGAAAAGATAGAAATGATTGTGATAGAGGGAATAGCTCACCTGACGAGGACTTCATCATTTCTATCTGCGGTGAGCTTCATGAAGACGAGTTGTTTCCGGCTTCCCGCTATATCCACTAAATCTCTCGGAGATAGTGGCACAGTGAAAAGATAGAAATGATTGTGATAGAGGGAATAGCTCACCTGACGAGGCCTTCATCATTCTATCTGCGGTGAGCTTCATGAAGACGAGTTGTTTCCGGCTTCCGCTATATCCACTAAATCTCTCGGAGATAGTGGCACAGTGAAAAGATAGAAATGATTGTGATAGAGGGAATAGCTCACCTGACGAGGCCTTCATCATTTCTCTGCGGCGAGCTTCATGATGACGAGTTGTTTCCGGCTTCCCGCTATATCACTAAACCTCTCGGAGGTAGTGGCATAGTGAAAAGATAGAAATGATTGTGATAGAGGGAATAGCTCACCTGACGAGGCCTTCATCATTTCTATCTGCGGCGAGCTTCATGATGACGAGTTGTTTCCGGCTTCCCGCTATATTCACTAAACCTCTCGGAGGTAGTGGCATAGTGAAAAGATAGAAATGATTGTGATAGAGGGAATAGCTCACCTGACGAGGACTTCATCATTTCTATCTGCGGTGAGCTTCATGAAGACGAGTTGTTTCCGGCTTCCCGCTATATCCACTAAATCTCTCGGAGATAGTGGCACAGTGAAAAGATAGAAATGATTGTGATAGAGGGAATAGCTCACCTGACGAGGCCTTCATCATTTCTATCTGCGGTGAGCTTCATGAAGACGAGTTGTTTCCGGCTTCCCGCTATATCCACTAAATCTCTCGGAGATAGTGGCACAGTGAAAAGATAGAAATGATTGTGATAGAGGGAATAGCTCACCTGACGAGGCCTTCATCATTTCTCTGCGGCGAGCTTCATGATGACGAGTTGTTTCCGGCTTCCCGCTATATTCACTAAACCTCTCGGAGGTAGTGGCATAGTGAAAAGATAGAAATGATTGTGATAGAGGGAATAGCTCACCTGACGAGGACTTCATCATTTCTATCTGCGGTGAGCTTCATGAAGACGAGTTGTTTCCGGCTTCCCGCTATATCCACTAAATCTCTCGGAGATAGTGGCACAGTGAAAAGATAGAAATGATTGTGATAGAGGGAATAGCTCACCTGACGAGGCCTTCATCATTTCTATCTGCGGTGAGCTTCATGAAGACGAGTTGTTTCCGGCTTCCCGCTATATCCACTAAATCTCTCGGAGATAGTGGCACAGTGAAAAGATAGAAATGATTGTGATAGAGGGAATAGCTCACCTGACGAGGACTTCATCATTTCTATCTGCGGTGAGCTTCATGAAGACGAGTTGTTTCCGGCTTCCCGCTATATCCACTAAATCTCTCGGAGATAGTGGCACAGTGAAAAGATAGAAATGATTGTGATAGAGGGAATAGCTCACCTGACGAGGCCTTCATCATTTCTATCTGCGGTGAGCTTCATGAAGACGAGTTGTTTCCGGCTTCCCGCTATATCCACTAAATCTCTCGGAGATAGTGGCACAGTGAAAAGATAGAAATGATTGTGATAGAGGGAATAGCTCACCTGACGAGGCCTTCATCATTTCTATCTGCGGTGAGCTTCATGAAGACGAGTTGTTTCCGGCTTCCCGCTATATCCACTAAATCTCTCGGAGATAGTGGCACAGTGAAAAGATAGAAATGATTGTGATAGAGGGAATAGCTCACCTGACGAGGCCTTCATCATTTCTCTGCGGCGAGCTTCATGATGACGAGTTGTTTCCGGCTTCCCGCTATATTCACTAAACCTCTCGGAGGTAGTGGCATAGTGAAAAGATAGAAATGATTGTGATAGAGGGAATAGCTCAACTGACGAGGCCTTCATCATTTCTATCTGCGGCGAGCTTCATGATGACGAGTTGTTTCCGGCTTCCCGCTATATTTACTAAACCTCTCGGAGGTAGTGGCATAGTGAAAAGATAGAAATGATTGTGATAGAGGGAATAGCTCACCTGACGAGGCCTTCATCATTTCTATCTGCGGCGAGCTTCATGATGACGAGTTGTTTCCGGCTTCCCGCTATATTCACTAAACCTCTCGGAGGTAGTGGCATAGTGAAAGATAGAAATGATTGTGATAGAGGGAATAGCTCACCTGACGAGGACTTCATCATTTCTATCTGCGGTGAGCTTCATGAAGACGAGTTGTTTCCGGCTTCCCGCTATATCCACTAAATCTCTCGGAGATAGTGGCACAGTGAAAAGATAGAAATGATTGTGATAGAGGGAATAGCTCACCTGACGAGGCCTTCATCATTTCTATCTGCGGTGAGCTTCATGAAGACGAGTTGTTTCCGGCTTCCCGCTATATCCACTAAATCTCTCGGAGATAGTGGCACAGTGAAAAGATAGAAATGATTGTGATAGAGGGAATAGCTCACCTGACGAGGCCTTCATCATTCTCTCTGCGGCGAGCTTCATGATGACGAGTTGTTTCCGGCTTCCCGCTATATTCACTAAACCTCTCGGAGGTAGTGGCATAGTGAAAAGATAGAAATGATTGTGATAGAGGGAATAGCTCACCTGACGAGGCCTTCATCATTTCTATCTGCGGCGAGCTTCATGATGACGAGTTGTTTCCGGCTTCCCGCTATATTCACTAAACCTCTCGGAGGTAGTGGCATAGTGAAAAGATAGAAATGATTGTGATAGAGGGAATAGCTCACCTGACGAGGACTTCATCATTTCTATCTGCGGTGAGCTTCATGAAGACGAGTTGTTTCCGGCTTCCCGCTATATCCACTAAATCTCTCGGAGATAGTGGCACAGTGAAAAGATAGAAATGATTGTGATAGAGGGAATAGCTCACCTGACGAGGCCTTCATCATTTCTATCTGCGGTGAGCTTCATGAAGACGAGTTGTTTCCGGCTTCCCGCTATATCCACTAAATCTCTCGGAGATAGTGGCACAGTGAAAAGATAGAAATGATTGTGATAGAGGGAATAGCTCACCTGACGAGGCCTTCATCATTTCTCTCTGCGGCGAGCTTCATGATGACGAGTTGTTTCCGGCTTCCCGCTATATTCACTAAACCTCTCGGAGGTAGTGGCATAGTGAAAAGATAGAAATGATTGTGATAGAGGGAATAGCTCACCTGACGAGGCCTTCATCATTTCTATCTGCGGCGAGCTTCATGATGACGAGTTGTTTCCGGCTTCCCGCTATATTCACTAAACCTCTCGGAGGTAGTGGCATAGTGAAAAGATAGAAATGATTGTGATAGAGGGAATAGCTCACCTGACGAGGACTTCATCATTTCTATCTGCGGTGAGCTTCATGAAGACGAGTTGTTTCCGGCTTCCCGCTATATCCACTAAATCTCTCGGAGATAGTGGCACAGTGAAAAGATAGAAATGATTGTGATAGAGGGAATAGCTCACCTGACGAGGCCTTCATCATTTCTATCTGCGGTGAGCTTCATGAAGACGAGTTGTTTCCGGCTTCCCGCTATATCCACTAAATCTCTCGGAGATAGTGGCACAGTGAAAAGATAGAAATGATTGTGATAGAGGGAATAGCTCACCTGACGAGGCCTTCATCATTTCTCTCTGCGGCGAGCTTCATGATGACGAGTTGTTTCCGGCTTCCCGCTATATTCACTAAACCTCTCGGAGGTAGTGGCATAGTGAAAAGATAGAAATGATTGTGATAGAGGGAATAGCTCACCTGACGAGGCCTTCATCATTTCTATCTGCGGCGAGCTTCATGATGACGAGTTGTTTCCGGCTTCCCGCTATATTTACTAAACCTCTCGGAGGTAGTGGCATAGTGAAAAGATAGAAATGATTGTGATAGAGGGAATAGCTCACCTGACGAGGCCTTCATCATTTCTCTCTGCGGCGAGCTTCATGATGACGAGTTGTTTCCGGCTTCCCGCTATATTCACTAAACCTCTCGGAGGTAGTGGCATAGTGAAAAGATAGAAATGATTGTGATAGAGGGAATAGCTCACCTGACGAGGCCTTCATCATTTCTATCTGCGGCGAGCTTCATGATGACGAGTTGTTTCCGGCTTCCCGCTATATCACTAAACCTCTCGGAGGTAGTGGCATAGTGAAAAGATAGAAATGATTGTGATAGAGGGAATAGCTCACCTGACGAGGACTTCATCATTTCTATCTGCGGTGAGCTTCATGAAGACGAGTTGTTTCCGGCTTCCCGCTATATCCACTAAATCTCTCGGAGATAGTGGCACAGTGAAAAGATAGAAATGATTGTGATAGAGGGAATAGCTCACCTGACGAGGCCTTCATCATTTCTATCTGCGGTGAGCTTCATGAAGACGAGTTGTTTCCGGCTTCCCGCTATATCCACTAAATCTCTCGGAGATAGTGGCACAGTGAAAAGATAGAAATGATTGTGATAGAGGGAATAGCTCACCTGACGAGGCCTTCATCATTTCTCTCTGCGGCGAGCTTCATGATGACGAGTTGTTTCCGGCTTCCCGCTATATCACTAAACTCTCGGAGGTAGTGGCATAGTGAAAAGATAGAAATGATTGTGATAGAGGGAATAGCTCACCTGACGAGGCCTTCATCATTTCTATCTGCGGCGAGCTTCATGATGACGAGTTGTTTCCGGCTTCCCGCTATATTCACTAAACTTCTCGGAGGTAGTGGCATAGTGAAAAGATAGAAATGATTGTGATAGAGGGAATAGCTCACCTGACGAGGACTTCATCATTTCTATCTGCGGTGAGCTTCATGAAGACGAGTTGTTTCCGGCTTCCCGCTATATCCACTAAATCTCTCGGAGATAGTGGCACAGTGAAAAGATAGAAATGATTGTGATAGAGGGAATAGCTCACCTGACGAGGCCTTCATCATTTCTATCTGCGGTGAGCTTCATGAAGACGAGTTGTTTCCGGCTTCCCGCTATATCCACTAAATCTCTCGGAGATAGTGGCACAGTGAAAAGATAGAAATGATTGTGATAGAGGGAATAGCTCACCTGACGAAGCCTTCATCATTTCTATCTGCGGTGAGCTTCATGAAGACGAGTTGTTTCCGGCTTCCCGCTATATCCACTAAATCTCTCGGAGATAGTGGCACAGTGAAAATATAGAAATGATTGTGATAGAGGGAATAGCTCACCTGATGAGGCCTTCATCATTTCTATCTGCGGCGAGCTTCATGAAGACGAGTTGTTTCCGGCTTCCCGCTATATCCACTAAACCTCTCGGAGATAGTGGCACAGTGAAAAGATAGAAATGATGTGATAGAGGGAATAGCTCACCTGACGAGGCCTTCATCATTTCTATCTGCGGTGAGCTTCATGAAGACGAGTTGTTTCCGGCTTCCCGCTATATATCCACTAATCTCTCGGAGATAGTGGCACAGTGAAAAGATAGAAATGATTGTATAGAGGGAATAGCTCACCTGACGAGGCCTTCATCATTTCTATCTGTGGTGAGCTTCATGAAGACGAGTTGTTTCCGCTTCCCGCTATATCCACTAAATCTCTCGGAGTAGTGGCACAGTGAAAATATAGAAATGATTGTGATAGAGGGAATAGCTCACCTGACGAGGCTTTTTAAACCGAAACGCGTCGTGAGATACCGTTATCGCAGTAATTGATAGACAAAGATTCTCCCTAATAAGACCCACAATTCCTCTGTCTTTTCGACCCATTTTTAAAAACAGAACGAGATTACTTCTCTGAAAGGGAATAAAACTTATTTTAAACTTGGAAAAAATTATGTTAAAAACGTTGAGATGTTTGGTTGTGACTAGTGTCCGTGCCTTGCATATCGGGCGTCGTCGTTGCCGATGACGGGACATCAGGTGCAAGAGCTCAACCTGCTCGAGACAACCCTCCATTGTCCCGGTCCACTTCAAGTATTTGTTCAACCGAGCAAACATTGTCTTTGGAGATCTCCCCGTCTTAAAACGTTATTAGTCGAAAACCGTACAAAAACCGAACAACCTCAATCCTCATTTAACACGTAAAACGTGGAGTAACAATAGACACAATGACGTAATTGAACCCTTATAACACCACCTGTCAATAATGATGCTCATTACGTCTCCTATTGAACTCTTTTTTAAAACTTTTAATTTTTTTTCCTCTAAACGTATAATTGGGTCAAACCGCTTTTATAAGAAACAACCGTTATTCGATTGGGGAAAAAAAATTGTTTTAAAAACATATTAATCTCACAATAATGATTAATACTGACAATTTAAATACTGAATGATCCATCAATGATAACTAATCCACGAATGAATGATTGACATTTATAAAGAAAACAGAGTTTTTTTCGTATCAATTTATTTTGATAACGTTTCACCACAAAATGAAATTTTATAAAACAAGAAGAATGCGCTTGATCGAATTATATTTCAACTGTCGAACGAAATAAAAAACAAAAAAAAGATAGGAAAAGCTTTTTATCTGAAAATTGTCAGTACTTCATTTTTCTAACAGTCTAATTGAGGCGCTCCGGGTACGAAGGGCGAACTCAACATCGGACAATTTTTTTTTTTCATTTTCAGATTCTAGACCTTTGGTGAATACACCCATATAATTTTTATGTTGAGTGCGCCCTTTTTTCCCCCTTAAATACGTAAAAAGCGATATGCGATATCCGAGCGGGTACGAAGGGCGAACTCCACATCTTAGTCCACAACCCCCCACTTTGCCATTCCAGGGCATGACTTTTCTGTTGAGTTCGCCCCATAAAACTTTAAAATGCGATTATCTCGAAACTACGTTTTGTTGAGTTCGCCCTTCGTACCCGGAGCGCCTCAATTCAAAGAAATGATGGTAAATCGATGACAAAATTTCCCTTTAGAAACAATTCTTAAATTAAAAATTACTTAAACCGAGTCAAAGGAGCCTCCATGACAAAAAAACCCAACTGTGAGAAAAAGTCGAAGCTAAAGTTCGCACTTTCATTCTAATTCCTCCTACAGTGGCATAGAGCAAGCATTGGCTCCAAGCCCTTCCAAAGAGTGTATGCCATATGATCCTGGGGCTTGAGGACCTAGAACCTCTATCTTGCTGCTTATGAGGTCTCAAAACTATCAAGTAAAACCTTAAGTTTGCACTTTTGGCTTGGCTTTCAGCACAGCGGCCATCATCTCTTCATATTTGGCTGAACTGCATATGATGCAGCAGAACGGAAGATTCAGGAGGACATGTCCATGGCTTGTTTGACTTGGAGGAAGAACAGATGTGTCCGTGCCTTGCATGTCGGGCGTGTCCTCTTGTTGCTCGTCGGCGACGTCTTCGATGGCAAGGGACATAACAGAGTTGGTGGCCAGGAAAACGGCCGAGGGAAATCCCTGTCACTTACCTTTATCCAGGAAGTTCCAGCTCCTTGCTTCAGCTGGTCGTTGATGCCATATCACGTTTGGAGAAATCATGTGGAGCGATCTGCTGCCAAAGCAGGGCTACCAGTGACCAGCTGTGTGAACAGCCGCATACTCCATTTTTTGCTCATTGAAATACATCAACTTAATCACTCGATGACAATTAACCTTTGGAAACCATTCACTCATACGGACGCAATCAGCTGTCCGCTGCAAAGTTTCGTCGAGAAGGCCTTTGATTATTGGTTTTCTATGCTTTGGCAACTTGTGCATGGCATAAAGAATGTCCAATAACTGAGGATGAAGCAGACGTAATAAAACTTAATTGTCTGACCTATTTGGTCGTCGTTCGAAACTGGTAAGAACAATTCAAACAATACCAATAAATATTTAAAGCGAAATTATTCCGACTTTTTTGTTATTTCTTCCCTCCTAGGATTATTGTCACATGGCATCTTTCCGTCCCGCTCCGTGATAACCCATTTTATTCAAGTCCCCCGCTTAGTTTTTAAGTTTATTTCCAACTTCTCGGTGGATTGAACCGTCTCCGGCCTTTATTAAACTGTGAGTGTCAAACAAGGCGAGTTTGAAATATGTTGATGATACAAGGGAGAAGGAAGAAAAGGGAGAAAAAAACCTTCTCCGATGTTCGCTTCACTAGGCCACTTCTAAAGTTATTTTCCTTTTTTCTTACTTCCCTCTTCGGGATAAAGATTGTCGCGGAAAACTTTTGTGATTGAGACCAATCGAAACATACAACTTTTGCCTTCCTATTGAATTAAAATTGAATTTCAAAATATGACCAATATTTTCCTTTTCGAAAACGTTTTTCTTTAATAAGATAAAGATTGTCGTTGTTGATAAGGATTGTCGATAAAGTTGTTGATAAAGATTGTTGATAAAGAGTTGTTGATAAAGATTGTTGTTGATAAAGATTGTCGTTGTTGATAAAGATTGTCGTTGTTGATTTTTCTTATTTTCTTTAATAAGATAAAGATTGTCGTTGTTGATAAGGATTGTCGATAAAGTTGTTGATAAAGATTGTTGATAAAGAGTTGTTGATAAATTGAGTTGTTGATAAAGATTGATTGTTGTTGATAAAGATTGTCGTTGTTGATTTTTCTTATTTTCTTTAATAAGATAAAGATTGTCGTTGTTGATAAGGATTGTCGATAAAGTTGTTGATAAGATTGTGATAAAGATTGTTGATAAAGAGTTGTTGATAAAGATTGAGTTGTTGATAAAGATTGTTGTTGATAAAGATTGTCGTTGTTGATTTTTCTTATTTTCTTTAATAAGATAAAGATGTCGTTGTTGATAAGGATTGTCGATAAAGTTGTTGATAAAGATTGTTGATAAAGTTGTTGATAAAGATTGAGTTGTTGATAAAGATTGTCGTTGTTGATTTTTCTTATTTTCTTTAATAAGATAAAGATTGTCGTTATTGATAAGGATTGTCGATAAAGTTGTTATAAAGATTGTTGTTGATAAAGATTGTCGATGTTGATTTTTATTTCTTTAATAAGATAAAGATTGTCGTTGTTGATAAGGATTGTCGATAAAGTTGTTGATAAAGATTGTTGATAAAGAGTTGTTGATAAAGATTGAGTTGTTGATAAGATTGTTGTTGATAAAGATTGAGTTGTTTAAATTGAGTTGTTGATAAAGATTGAGTTGATAAAGATTGTCGTTGTTGATTTTCTTATTTTCTTTAATAAGATAAAGATTGTCGTTGTTGATAAGGATTGTCGATAAAGTTGTTGATAAAGATTGTTGATAAAGAGTTGTTGATAAAGATTGAGTTGTTGATAAAGATTGTCGTTGTTGATTTTTCTTATTTTCTTTAATAAGATAAAGATTGTCGTTGTTGATAAGGATTGTCGATAAAGTTGTTGATAAAGATTGTTGATAAAGAGTTGTTGATAAAGATTGTTGTTGATAAAGATTGTTTGTTGATAAAGATTGTCGTTGTTGATAAAGATTGTCGTTGTTGATTTTTCTTATTTTCTTTAATAAGATAAAGATTGTCGTTGTTGATAAGGATTGTCGATAAAGTTGTTGATAAAGATTGTTGATAAACAGTTGTTGATAAAGATTGAGTTGTTGATAAAGATTGTCGTTGTTGATTTTTCTTATTTTCTTTAATAAGATAAAGATTGTCGTTATTGATAAGGATTGTCGATAAAGTTGTTATAAAGATTGTTGTTGATAAAGATTGTCGTTGTTGATTTTTCTTATTTTCTTTAATAAGATAAAGATTGTCGTTGTTGATAAGGATTGTCGATAAAGTTGTTGATAAAGATTGTTGATAAAGAGTTGTTGATAAAGATTGAGTTGTTGATAAAGATTGAGTTGTTGATAAAGATTGAGTTGTTGATAAAGATTGAGTTGTTGATAAAGATTGAGTTGTTGATAAAGATTGAGTTGATAAAGATTGAGTTGTTGATAAAGATTGAGTTGTTGATAAAGATTGAGTTGTTGATAAAGATTGAGTTGTTGATAAAGATTGAGTTGTTGATAAAGATTGAGTTGTTGATAAAGATTGAGTTGTTGATAAAGATTGAGTTGTTGATAAAGATTGAGTTGTTGATAAAGATTGTCGTTGTTGATTTTTCTTATTTTCTTTAATAAGATAAAGATTGTCGTTGTTGATAAGGATTGTCGATAAAGTTGTTGATAAAGATTGTTGATAAAGAGTTGTTGATAAAGATTGAGTTGTTGATAAAGATTGTCGTTGTTGATTTTTCTTATTTCTTTAATAAGATAAAGATTGTCGTTGTTGATAAGGATTGTCGATAAAGTTGTTGATAAAGATTGTTGATAAAGGGTTGTTGATAAAGATTGTTGTTGATAAAGATTGTCGTTGTTGATAAAGATTGTCGTTGTTGATAAAGATTGTCGTTGTTGATTTTTCTTATTTTCTTTAATAAGATAAAGATTGTCGTTGTTGATAAGGATTGTCGATAAAGTTGTTGATAAAGATTGTTGATAAAGAGTTGTTGATAAAGATTGAGTTGTTGATAAAGATTGTTGTTGATAAAGATTGTCGTTGTTGATTTTTCTTATTTTCTTTAATAAGATAAAGATGGTCGTTGTTGATAAGGATTGTCGATAAAGTTGTTGATAAGATTGTCGATAAAGATTGTTGATAAAGAGTTGTTGATAAAGATTGAGTTGATAAAGATTGTTGTTGATAAAGATTGTCGTTGTTGATTTTTCTTATTTTCTTTAATAAGATAAAGACTGTCGTTGTTGATAAGGATTGTCGATAAAGTTGTTGATAAAGATTGTTGATAAACAGTTGTTGATAAAGATTGAGTTGTTGATAAAGATTGTCGTTGTTGATTTTTCTTATTTTCTTAATAAGATAAAGATTGTCGTTATTGATAAGGATTGTCGATAAAGTTGTTAATAAAGATTGTTGTTGATAAAGATTGTCGATGTTGATTTTTCTTATTTTCTTTAATAAGATAAAGATTGTCGTTGTTGATAAGGATTGTCGATAAAGTTGTTGATAAAGATTGTTGATAAAGAGTTGTTGATAAAGATTGAGTTGTTGATAAAGATTGAGTTGTTGATAAAGATTGAGTTGTTGATAAAGATTGAGTTGTTGATAAAGATTGAGTTGTTGATAAAGATTGTTGATAAAGATTGAGTTGTGATAAAGATTGAGTTGTTGATAAAGATTGAGTTGTTGATAAAGATTGAGTTGTTTATAAAGATTGAGTTGTTGATAAAGATTGAGTTGTTGATAAGATTGTCGTTGTTGATTTTCTTATTTTCTTTAATAAGATAAAGATTGTCGTTGTTGATAAGGATTGTCGATAAAGTTGTTGATAAAGATTGTTGATAAAGAGTTGTTGATAAAGATTGAGTTGTTGATAAAGATTGTCGTTGTTGATTTTTCTTATTTTCTTTAATAAGATAAAGATTGTCGTTGTTGATAAGGATTGTCGATAAAGTTGTTGATAAAGATTGTTGATAAAGAGTTGTTGATAAAGATTGTTGTTGATAAAGATTGTCGTTGTTGATAAAGATTGTCGTTGTTGATAAAGATTGTCGTTGTTGATTTTTCTTATTTCTTTAATAAGATAAAGATTGTCGTTGTTGATAAGGATTGTCGATAAAGTTGTTGATAAAGATTGTTGATAAACAGTTGTTGATAAAGATTGAGTTGTTGATAAAGATTGTCGTTGTTGATTTTTCTTATTTTCTTTAATAAGATAAAGATTGTCGTTATTGATAAGGATTGTCGATAAAGTTGTTAATAAAGATTGTTGTTGATAAAGATTGTCGTTGTTGATTTTTCTTATTTTCTTTAATAAGATAAAGATTGTCGTTGTTGATAAGGATTGTCGATAAAGTTGTTGATAAAGATTGTTGATAAAGAGTTGTTGATAAAGATTGAGTTGTTGATAAAGATTGAGTTGTTGATAAAGATTGAGTTGTTGATAAAGATTGAGTTGTTGATAAAGATTGAGTTGTTGATAAAGATTGAGTTGTTGATAAAGATTGAGTTGTTGATAAAGATTGAGTTGTTGATAAAGATTGAGTTGTTGATAAAGATTGAGTTGTTGATAAAGATTGAGTTGTTGATAAAGATTGAGTTGTTGATAAAGATTGAGTTGTTGATAAAGATTGAGTTGTTGATAAAGATTGTTGTTGATAAAGATTCGTTGTTGATTTTCTTATTTTCTTTAATAAGATAAAGACTGTCGTTGTTGATAAGGATTGTCGATAAAGTTGTTGATAAGATTGTTGATAAACAGTTGTTGATAAAGATTGAGTTGTTGATAAAGATTGTCGTTGTTGATTTTTCTTATTTTCTTTAATAAGATAAAGATTGTCGTTATTGATAAGGATTGTCGATAAAGTTGTTAATAAAGATTGTTGTTGATAAAGATTGTCGATGTTGATTTTTCTTATTTTCTTAATAAGATAAAGATTGTCGTTGTTGATAAGGATTGTCGATAAAGTTGTTGATAAAGATTGTTGATAAAGAGTTGTTGATAAAGATTGAGTTGTTGATAAAGATTGAGTTGTTGATAAAGATTGAGTTGTTGATAAAGATTGAGTTGTTGATAAAGATTGAGTTGTTGATAAAGATTGAGTTGTTGATAAAGATTGAGTTGTTGATAAAGATTGAGTTGTTATAAAGATTGAGTTGTTGATAAAGATTGAGTTGTTGATAAAGATTGTCGTTGTTGATTTTCTTATTTTCTTTAATAAGATAAAGATTGTCGTTGTTGATAAGGATTGTCGATAAAGTTGTTGATAAAGATTGTTGATAAAGAGTTGTTGATAAAGATTGAGTTGTTGATAAAGATTGTCGTTGTTGATTTTTCTTATTTTCTTTAATAAGATAAAGATTGTCGTTGTTGATAAGGATTGTCGATAAAGTTGTTGATAAAGATTGTTGTAAAGAGTTGTTGATAAAGATTGTTGTTGATAAAGATTGTCGTTGTTGATAAAGATTGTCGTTGTTGATAAAGATTGTCGTTGTTGATTTTTCTTATTTTCTTTAATAAGATAAAGATTGTCGTTGTTGATAAGGATTGTCGATAAAGTTGTTGATAAAGATTGTTGATAAACAGTTGTTGATAAAGATTGAGTTGTTGATAAAGATTGTCGTTGTTGATTTTTCTTATTTTCTTTAATAAGATAAAGATTGTCGTTATGATAAGGATTGTCGATAAAGTTGTTAATAAAGATTGTTGTTGATAAAGATTGTCGTTGTTGATTTTTCTTATTTTCTTTAATAAGATAAAGATTGTCGTTGTTGATAAGGATTGTCGATAAAGTTGTTGATAAAGATTGTTGATAAAGAGTTGTTGATAAAGATTGAGTTGTTGATAAAGATTGTCGTTGTTGATTTTTCTTATTTTCTTTAATAAGATAAAGATTGTCGTTGTTGATAAGGATTGTCGATAAAGTTGTTGATAAAGATTGTTGATAAAGAGTTGTTGATAAAGATTGTTGTTGATAAAGATTGTCGTTGTTGATAAAGATTGTCGTTGTTGATAAAGATTGTCGTTGTTGATTTTTCTTATTTTCTTTAATAAGATAAAGATTGTCGTTGTTGATAAGGATTGTCGATAAAGTTGTTGATAAAGATTGTTGATAAACAGTTGTGATAAAGATTGAGTTGTTGATAAAGATTGTCGTTGTTGATTTTTCTTATTTCTTTAATAAGATAAGATTGTCGTTATTGATAAGGATTGTCGATAAAGTTGTTAATAAAGATTGTTGTTGATAAAGATTGTCGTTGTTGATTTTTCTTATTTCTTTAATAAGATAAAGATTGTCGTTGTTGATAAGGATTGTCGATAAAGTTGTTGATAAAGATTGTTGATAAAGAGTTGTTGATAAAGATTGAGTTGTTGATAAAGATTGAGTTGTTGATAAGATTGAGTTGTTGATAAAGATTGAGTTGTTGATAAAGATTGAGTTGTTGATAAAGATTGAGTTGTTGATAAAGATTGAGTTGTTGATAAAGATTGAGTTGTTGATAAAGATTGAGTTGTTGATAAAGATTGAGTTGTTGATAAAGATTGAGTTGTTGATAAGATTGAGTTGTTGATAAAGATTGAGTTGTTGATAAAGATTGAGTTGTTGATAAAGATTGAGTTTGATAAAGATTGAGTTGTTGATAAAGATTGAGTTGTTGATAAAGATTGAGTTGTTGATAAAGATTGAGTTGTTGATAAAGATTGAGTTGTTGATAAAGATTGAGTTGTTGATAAAGATTGTCGTTGTGATTTTTCTTATTTCTTTAATAAGATAAGATTGTCGTTGTTGATAAGGATTGTCGATAAAGTTGTTGATAAAGATTGTTGATAAAGAGTTGTTGATAAAGATTGAGTTGTTGATAAAGATTGTCGTTGTTGATTTTTCTTATTTTCTTTAATAAGATAAAGATTGTCGTTGTTGATAAGGATTGTCGATAAAGTTGTTGATAAAGATTGTTGATAAAGATAAGATTGTTGATAAAGATTGTCGTTGTTGATAAAGATTGTCGTTGTTGATAAAGATTGTCGTTGTTGATTTTCTTATTTTCTTT
Organism: Orius insidiosus; assembly: GCA_014119065.1. Taxonomy (NCBI): domain Eukaryota; kingdom Metazoa; phylum Arthropoda; class Insecta; order Hemiptera; family Anthocoridae; genus Orius; species Orius insidiosus. The sequence continues at coordinate 49,547 of JACGAQ010000117.1, forward strand.
AATAAGATAAAGATTGTCGTTGTTGATAAGGATTGTCGATAAAGTTGTTGATAAGATTGTTGATAAAGAGTTGTTGATAAAGATTGTTGATAAAGATTGTTGTTGATAAAGATTGTCGTTGTTGATTTTTCTTATTTTCTTTAATAAGATAAAGATGTCGTTGTTGATAAGGATTGTCGATAAAGTTGTTGATAAGGATTGTCGATAAGATGTTGATAAAGAGTTGTTGATAAAGATTGAGTTGTTGATAAAGATTGTTGTTGATAAAGATTGTCGTTGTTGATTTTCTTATTTTCTTTAATAAGATAAAGATGTCGTTGTTGATAAGGATTGTCGATAAAGTTGTTGATAAAGATTGTTGATAAACAGTTGTTGATAAAGATTGAGTTGTTGATAAAGATTGTCGTTGTTGATTTTTCTTATTTTCTTTAATAGATAAAGATTGTCGTTATTGATAAGGATTGTCGATAAAGTTGTTGAATAAAGATTGTTGTTGATAAAGATTGTCGATGTTGATTTTTAATAAGATAAAGATTGTCGTTGTTGATAAGATTGATAAAGTTGTTGATAAAGATTGTTGTATAAGAGTTGTTGATAAAGATTGAGTTGATAAAGATTGAGTTGTTGATAAAGATTGAGTTGTTGATAAAGATTGAGTTGTTGATAAAGATTGAGTTGTTGATAAAGATTGAGTTGTTGATAAAGATTGAGTTGTTGATAAAGATTGAGTTGTTGATAAAGATTGAGTTGTTGATAAAGATTGAGTTGTTGATAAGATTGAGTTGTTATAAAGATTGAGTTGTTGATAAAGATTGAGTTGTTGATAAAGATTGTCGTTGTTGATTTTCTTATTTTCTTTAATAAGATAAAGATTGTCGTTGTTGATAAGGATTGTCGATAAAGTTGTTGATAAAGATTGTTGATAAAGAGTTGTTGATAAAGATTGAGTTGTTGATAAAGATTGTCGTTGTTGATTTTTCTTATTTTCTTAAATAAGATAAAGATTGTCGTTGTTGATAAGGATTGTCGATAAAGTTGTTGATAAAGATTGTTGATAAAGATTGTTGTTGATAAAGATTGTCGTTGTTGATAAAGATTGTCGTTGTTGATTTGTTTGTTGATTTCTTATTTCTTTAATAAGATAAAGATTGTCGTTGTTGATAAGGATTGTCGATAAAGTTGTTGATAAAGATTGTTGATAAGATTGAGTTGTTGATAAAGATTGTCGTTGTTGATTTTTATTTCTTTAATAAGATAAAGATTGTCGTTGATAAGGATTGTCGATAAAGTTGTTAATAAAGATTGTTGATAAGATTGTCGTTGTTGATTTCTTAAAAGATAAAGATTGTCGTTGATAAGGATTGTCGATAAAGTTGTTGATAAAGATAAAGAGTTGTTGATAAAGATTGAGTTGTTGATAAAGATGAGTGTTGATAAAGATTGAGTTGTTGATAAAGATTGAGTTGTTGATAAAGATTGAGTTGTTGATAAAGATTGAGTTGTGATAAAGATTGAGTTGTTGATAAAGATTGAGTTGTTGATAAAGATTGAGTTGTTGATAAAGATTGAGTTGTTGATAAAGATTGAGTTGTTGATAAGATGAGTTGTTGATAAAGATTGAGTTGTTGATAAAGATTGAGTTGTTGATAAAGATTGAGTTGTTGATAAAGATTGAGTTGTTGATAAAGATTGAGTTGTTGATAAAGATTGAGTTGTTGATAAAGATTGAGTTGTTGATAAAGATGAGTTGTTGATAAAGATTGAGTTGTTGATAAAGATTGAGTTGTTGATTTTCTTATTTTCTTAATAAGATAAAGATTCGTTGTTGATAAGATTGTCGAGTTGTTGATAAAGATTGTTGATAAAGAGAGTTGTTGATAAAGATTGAGTTGTTGATAAAGATTGAGTTGTTGATAAAGATTGAGTTGTTGATAAGATTGAGTTGTTGAAAGATTGAGTTGTTGATAAAGATTGAGTTGTTGATAAAGATTGAGTTGTTGATAAAGATTGAGTTGTTGATAAGATTGAGTTGTTGATAAAGATTGAGTTGTTGATAAAGATTGTTGTGATAAAGATTGAGTTGTTGATAAAGATTTTGTTGATAAAGATTGAGTGTTGATAAGATTGAGTTGTTGATAAAGTTGAGTTGTTGATAAAGATTGAGTTGTTGATAAAGATTGAGTTGTTGATAAAGATTTCTTATTTTCTTTAATAAGATAAAGATGTCGTTGTTGATAAGGATTGTCGATAAAGTTGATTGAAAAGTTGTTGATAAAGTTGTTGATAAAGATTGAGTTGTTGATAAAGATTGTCGTTGTTGATTTTTCTTATTTTTTATAAGATAAAGATTGTCGTTATTGATAAGGATTGGATAAAGTTGTTAAAAAGTTGTTGATAAAGATTGTCGATGTTGATTTTCTTATTTTCTTTAATAAGATAAAGATTGTCGTTGTTGATAAGGATTGTCGATAAAGTTGTTGATAAAGATTGTTGATAAAGATTGTTGATAAAGAGTTGTTGATAAAGATTGAGTTGTTGATAAAGATTGTCGTTGTTGATTTTTCTTATTTTTTAATAAGATAAAGATTGTCGTTTTGATAAGGATTGTCGATAAAGTTGTTAATAAAGATTGTTGTTGATAAAGATTGTCGATGTTGATTTCTTATTTTCTTTAATAAGATAAAGATTGTCGTTGTTGATAAGGATTGTCGATAAAGTTGTTGATAAAGATTGTTGATAAAGAGTTGTTGATAAAGATTGAGTTGATAAAGATTGAGTTGTTGATAAAGATTGAGTTGTTGATAAAGATTGAGTTGTTGATAAAGATTGTCGTTGTGATAAGATTGAGTTGTTGATAAGATTGAGTTGTTGATAAAGATTGAGTTGTTTATAAAGATTGAGTTGTTGATAAAGATTGAGTTGTGATAAAGATTGTCGTTGTTGATTTTTCTTATTTTCTTTAATAAGATAAAGATTGTCGTTGTTGATAAGGATTGTCGATAAAGTTGTTGATAAAGATTGTTGATAAAGAGTTGTTGATAAAGATTGAGTTGTTGATAAAGATTGTCGTTGTTGATTTTTCTTATTTTCTTTAATAAGATAAAGATTGTCGTTGTTGATAAGGATTGTCGATAAAGTTGTTGATAAAGATTGTTGATAAAGAGTTGTTGATAAAGATTGTTTGATAAAGATTGTCGTTGTTGATAAAGATTGTCGTTGTTGATAAAGATTGTCGTTGTTGATTTTTCTTATTTTCTTTAATAAGATAAAGATTGTCGTTGTTGATAAGGATTGTCGATAAAGTTGTTGATAAAGATTGTTGATAAACAGTTGTTGATAAAGATTGAGTTGTTGATAAAGATTGTCGTTGTGATTTTCTTATTTTCTTTAATAAGATAAAGATTGTCGTTTGATAAGGATTGTCGATAAAGTTGTTAATAAAGATTGTTGTTGATAAAGATTGTCGTTGTTGATTTTCTTATTTTCTTTAATAAGATAAAGATTGTCGTTGTTGATAAGGATTGTCGATAAAGTTGTTGATAAAGATTGTTGATAAAGAGTTGTTGATAAAGATTGAGTTGTTGATAAAGATTGTCGTTGTTGATTTTTCTTATTTTCTTTAATAAGATAAAGATTGTCGTTGTTGATAAGGATTGTCGATAAAGTTGTTGATAAAGATTGTTGATAAAGAGTTGTTGATAAAGATTGTTGTTGATAAAGATTGTCGTTGTTGATAAAGATTGTCGTTGTTGATAAAGATTGTCGTTGTTGATTTTTCTTATTTTCTTTAATAAGATAAAGATTGTCGTTGTTGATAAGGATTGTCGATAAAGTTGTTGATAAAGATTGTTGATAAACAGTTGTTGATAAAGATTGAGTTGTTGATAAAGATTGTCGTTGTTGATTTTCTTATTTCTTTAATAAGATAAAGATTGTCGTTATTGATAAGGATTGTCGATAAAGTTGTTAATAAAGATTGTTGTTGATAAAGATTGTCGTTGTTGATTTTTCTTATTTTCTTTAATAAGATAAAGATTGTCGTTGTTGATAAGGATTGTCGATAAAGTTGTTGATAAAGATTGTTGATAAAGAGTTGTTGATAAAGATTGAGTTGTTGATAAAGATTGAGTTGTTGATAAAGATTGAGTTGTTGATAAAGATTGAGTTGTTGATAAGATTGAGTTGTTGATAAAGATTGAGTGTTGATAAAGATTGAGTTGTTGATAAAGATTGAGTTGTTGATAAGATTGAGTTGTGATAAAGATTGAGTTGTTGATAAAGATTGAGTTGTTGATAAAGATTGAGTTGTTGATAAAGATTGAGTTGTTGATAAAGATTGAGTTGATAAAGATTGAGTTGTTGATAAAGATTGAGTTGTTGATAAAGATTGTCGTTGTTGATTTTTCTTATTTCTTTAATAAGATAAAGATTGTCGTTGTTGATAAGGATTGTCGATAAAGTTGTTGATAAAGATTGTTGATAAAGAGTTGTTGATAAAGATTGAGTTGTGATAAAGATTGTCGTTGTTGATTTTTATTTTTCTTAATAAGATAAAGATTGTCGTTGTTGATAAGGATTGTCGATAAAGTTGTTGATAAAGATTGTTGATAAAGGGTTGTTGATAAAGATTGTTGTTGATAAGATTGTCGTTGTTGATAAAGATTGTCGTTGTTGATAAAGATTGTCGTTGTTGATTTTTCTTATTTCTTTAATAAGATAAGATGTCGTTGTTGATAAGGATTGTCGATAAAGTTGTTGATAAAGATTGTTGATAAAGAGTTGTTGATAAAGATTGAGTTGTTGATAAAGATTGTTGTTGATAAAGATTGTCGTTGTTGATTTTTTTATTTCTTAATAAAGATGTCGTTGTTGATAAGGATTGTCGTAAAGTTGTTGATAAGGATTGTCGATAAAGATTGTTGATAAAGAGTTGTTGATAAAGATTGAGTTGTTGATAAAGATTGTTGTTGATAAAGATTGTCGTTGTTGATTTTTCTTATTTTCTTTAATAAGATAAAGATGTCGTTGTTGATAAGGATTGTCGATAAAGTTGTTGATAAAGATTGTTGATAAACAGTTGTTGATAAAGATTGAGTTGTTGATAAAGATTGTCGTTGTTGATTTTTCTTATTTTCTTTAATAAGATAAAGATTGTCGTTATTGATAAGGATTGTCGATAAAGTTGTTAATAAAGATTGTTGTTGATAAAGATTGTCGATGTTGATTTTCTTATTTTCTTTAATAAGATAAAGATTGTCGTTGTTGATAAGGATTGTCGATAAAGTTGTTGATAAAGATTGTTGATAAAGAGTTGTTGATAAGATTGAGTTGTTGATAAAGATTGAGTTGTTGATAAAGATTGAGTTGTTGATAAAGATTGAGTTGTTGATAAAGATGAGTTGTGATAAAGATTGAGTTGTTGATAAAGATTGAGTTGTTGATAAAGATTGAGTTGTTGATAAGATTGAGTTGTTGATAAGATTGAGTTGTTGATAAGATTGAGTTGTTTATAAGATTGAGTTGTTGATAAAGATTGAGTTGTTGATAAAGATTGTCGTTGTTGATTTTCTTATTTTCTTTAATAAGATAAAGATTGTCGTTGTTGATAAGGATTGTCGATAAAGTTGTTGATAAAGATTGTTGATAAAGAGTTGTTGATAAAGATTGAGTTGTTGATAAAGATTGTCGTTGTTGATTTTCTTATTTTCTTTAATAAGATAAAGATTGTCGTTGTTGATAAGGATTGTCGATAAAGTTGTTGATAAAGATTGTTGATAAAGAGTTGTTGATAAAGATTGTTGTTGATAAAGATTGTCGTTGTTGATAAAGATTGTCGTTGTTGATAAAGATTGTCGTTGTTGATTTTTCTTATTTTCTTTAATAAGATAAAGATTGTCGTTGTTGATAAGGATTGTCGATAAAGTTGTTGATAAAGATTGTTGATAAACAGTTGTTGATAAAGATTGAGTTGTGATAAAGATTGTCGTTGTTGATTTTTATTTTCTTTAATAAGATAAAGATTGTCGTTTGATAAGGATTGTCGATAAAGTTGTTAATAAAGATTGTTGTTGATAAAGATTGTCGTTGTTGATTTTTCTTATTTTCTTTATAAGATAAGATTGTCGTTGTTGATAAGGATTGTCGATAAAGTTGTTGATAAAGATTGTTGATAAAGAGTTGTGATAAAGATTGAGTTGTTGATAAAGATTGAGTTGTTGATAAAGATTGAGTTGTTGATAAAGATTGAGTTGTTGATAAAGATGAGTTGTTGATAAAGATTGAGTTGTTGATAAAGATTGAGTTGTTGATAAAGATTGAGTTGTTGATAAAGATTGAGTTGTTGATAAAGATTGAGTTGTTGATAAAGATTGAGTTGTTGATAAAGATTGAGTTGTTGATAAGATTGAGTTGTTGATAAAGATTGAGTTGTTGATAAAGATTGAGTTGTTGATAAAGATTGAGTTGTTGATAAAGATTGGTTGTGATAAGATGAGTTGTTGATAAAGATTGAGTTGTTGATAAAGATTGAGTTGTTGATAAAGATTGTCGTTGTTGATTTTCTTATTTTCTTTAATAAGATAAAGATTGTCGTTGTTGATAGGATTGTCGATAAAGTTGTTGATAAAGATTGTTGATAAAGAGTTGTGATAAATTGAGTTGTTGATAAAGATTGAGTTGTTGATAAAGATTGAGTTGTTGATAAGATTGAGTTGTTAAAGATTGAGTTGTTGATAAGAGTTGTGATAAAGATTGAGTTGTTGATAAGATTGAGTTGTTGATAAAGATTGAGTTGTTGATAAAGATTGAGTTGTTGATAAAGATTGAGTTGTTGATAAAGATTGAGTTGTTGATAAAGATTGAGTTGTGATAAAGATTGAGTTGTGATAAAGATTGAGTTGTTGATAAAGATTGAGTTGTTGATAAAGATTGAGTTGTTGATAAAGATTGAGTTGTGATAAAGATTGAGTTGTTGATAAAGATTGTCGTTGTTGATTTTTCTTATTTTCTTTAATAAGATAAAGATTGTCGTTGTTGATAAGGATTGTCGATAAAGTTGTTGATAAAGATTGTTGATAAAGAGTTGTTGATAAAGATTGAGTTGTTGATAAAGATTGAGTTGTTGATAAAGATTGAGTTGTTGATAAAGATTGAGTTGTTGATAAATATTGAGTTGTTGATAAAGATTGAGTTGTTGATAAAGATTGAGTTGTTGATAAAGATTGTTGTTGATAAAGATTGAGTTGTTGATAAAGATTGAGTTGTTGATAAAGATTGTCGTTGTTGATTTTTATTTCTTTAATAAGATAAAGATTGTCGTTGTTGATAAGGATTGTCGATAAAGTTGTTGATAAAGATTGTTGATAAGGTTGTTGATAAAGATTGTTGTTGATAAAGATTGTCGTTGTTGATAAAGATTGTCGTTGTTGATTTTCTTATTTTCTTTAATAAGATAAAGATTGTCGTTGTTGATAAGGATTGTCGATAAAGTTGTTGATAAGATTGTTGATAAGAGTTGTTGATAAAGATTGAGTTGTTGATAAAGATTGTTGTTGATAAAGATTGTCGTTGTTGATTTTTCTTATTTTCTTAATAAGATAAAGATGTCGTTGTTGATAAGGATTGTCGATAAAGTTGTTGATAAGGATTGTCGATAAGATTGTTGATAAAGAGTTGTTGATAAGATGAGTTGTTGATAAAGATGTTGTTGATAAAGATTGTCGTTGTTGATTTTTCTTATTTTCTTTAATAAGATAAAGATGTCGTTGTTGATAAGGATTGTCGATAAAGTTGTTGATAAAGATTGTTGATAAACAGTTGTTGATAAAGATTGAGTTGTTGATAAAGATTGTCGTTGTTGATTTTTCTTTTTCTTTAATAAGATAAAGATTGTCGTTTGATAAGGATTGTCGATAAAGTTGTTATAAAGATTGTTGTTGATAAAGATTGTCGATGTTGATTTTCTTTTTCTTTAATAAGATAAAGATTGTCGTTGTTGATAAGGATTGTCGATAAAGTTGTTGATAAAGATTGTTGATAAAGAGTTGTTGATAAAGATTGAGTTGTTGATAAAGATTGAGTTGTTGATAAAGATTGAGTTGTTGATAAAGATGAGTTGTTGATAAAGATTGAGTTGTTGATAAAGATTGTTGTTGATAAAGATTGAGTTGTTGATAAAGATTGAGTTGTTGATAAAGATTGAGTTGTTGATAAAGATTGAGTTGTTGATAAAGATTGAGTTGTTGATAAAGATTGAGTTGTTGATAAAGATTGAGTTGTTGATAAAGATTGAGTTGTTGATAAAGATTGTCGTTGTTGATTTTTCTTATTTTCTTTAATAAGATAAAGATTGTCGTTGTTGATAAGGATTGTCGATAAAGTTGTTGATAAAGATTGTTGATAAGAGTTGTTGATAAAGATTGAGTTGTTGATAAAGATTGTTGTTGATAAAGATTGAGTTGTTGATTTTCTTATTTCTTTAATAAGATAAGATTGTCGTTGATGATAAGGATTGTCGAAAAGTTGTTGATAAAGAGTTGTTGATGAAGATTGAGTTGTGATAAAGATTGTTGTTGATAAAGATTGTCGTTGTTGATAAAGATTGTCGTTGTTGATAAGATAAAGATTGTCGCGGAAAACTTTTGTGATTGAGACCAATCGAAACATACAACTTTTGCCTTCCTATTGAATTAAAATTGAATTTCAAATATGACCAATATTTTCCTTTTCCTTATTCGAAAACATTTCTTTAATAAAATTTTGTCTTTTATCCCACTTTTTCTTTGAGGCCAATTAAAGGGCATTGTAGGCAAAACGGATTGTTTCTCATGTCGGGCGATTAATCTGAAAATAAGAGGGTAAGTCAAGGGAGGCGACCCCCCGAAAGCGAAATAGTGACAAATTATCATCCGTGGAGAAACCTCAAGTAGTCTAATATACATCTAAATAGATGTAAATTAGAGACATCATTACTCAAATGCAAAGATATTTGGATGAAAAGCCGTCTTGAGGAGGGAGATCCACTTGTAGGGTGACACAAATGGGAATTTAAAAGTCGAAACTAGTTCAGGAAATTCGTTATAAAATATTTATATGACTCTTCAGAATTTTAAGTGTTAAAACATACCTCAGAGCATATGCGTGGAAGAAACTACTCCCAAAAGATACATCAGGGCAACGTAGCCTTCTGGAAATATGCAGCATTGGTAGCCAAGTAGGCCATCACAGCTATAATCGTTCATGCCTTCATTTGTCACTGAAGTGCTCATTAGCTAAATGTCGAAGCTACCGAATCTTGGCAGAAATGGGTACATACTTTTAATACTCTACAAACTTTCAGGTCATTAGTTATTTTGTGCATTGAAGATATGATAGTCAGCCTACGTATAGCACTACAACCGTCGCATTGGCGCTGAATATTGTGCGACTTTTCCCAGTTCTTTTGATAGCCCCGATGTCCAGCTTGGCCAAAGACTATTCAAACTTGCGCTGTACCTACTCTTCACTGTTGCTTCTGGATATCTGGCTATAGCCTAAAGGGAAGCGAGCTTTACTAAATCAACCATGATTTAAGACTCTCCAAGCGTGTGATCGTCAGCCCACGGATAGTACTACAACCGTCGCATTAGCGCTGAATAATGTGCGACTTTTCCCAGTTCTTTTGATAGCCCCGATGTCCAACTTGGCCAATGACTATTCAAACTCGCGCTGTCTTCACTGTTGCTCTGGATATCTGGCTAAAGCCTAAAGGGAAGCGAGTTTTACTAAATCAACCATGACTTAAGACTCTCCAAGCGTGTAATCGTCAGCCTACGGTTAGTACTATACAGGGTGTCCGGAAACACATGGCAAGCGTCTGGGAGAGCGTTAAAAAGTGGTTTTACGAAAAAAAGTTAAATGTAAACCCCCCTTAATTTAAACCAAAGAATTGATGGTGTAGTTTAAAATCCGCCTGGATATACAGGGTGTCCCAGACACAACCTAACTTCAGTTCATTTTTTATTTCAGATTCGTAATCTACGCAAAATTTCAAGTAGATTTGAGTAGGTACTCATATGACAATTTTGGACAACTTTTAAAAAATGTCAATTTTAGCGTTTTTTGCTCTAAAATCCGTTAAAATTGACCTAGGAGACTCGTTTTTTTTAATTCCACTTATTTTTTCCCGACGAATCCAACTGTCTCAAATTTGAGCATCTTCGCATTCTGCATCACGAGATTTCGTCGCTAATGGCCTTTTTTCAAGTTTAACTCCAAATTCCATACTTCAAAAATGGAAATTAGCGATTTTTTGACGGAATTTTAATTTTTGGTGCATAAACACAAAAGACGCTGTAGCTCTTTCAAAATTTGTGGTCCGAAAGAAAAATTCCTTTCAACAAGTGCTAATTTCATTTCTGAACTAAAATTTGGGTTCTAACTTGAAAAAAGGCCATTAGCGACGAAATCTCGTGATGCATAATGCGAAGATGCTCAAATTGAGACAGTTGGATTCTTCGGGAAAAAATAAGTGGAATTAAAAAAAAAACGAGTCTCCTAGGTCAATTTTAACGGATTTTAGAGCAAAAAACGCTAAAATTTGACATTTTTTAAAAGTTGTCCAAAATCGTCATATGAGTACTCAAATCTACTTGAAATTTTGCGTAGATTACGAATCTGAAATAAAAAATAGGGGTTCTCATTTGAAATAACGAAGTTAGGTTGTGTCTGGGACACCCTGTATATCCAGGCGGATTTTAAACTACACCATCAAATTCTTTGATTTAAATTAAGGGGGTTTACATTTAACTTTTTTTCGTAAAACCACTTTTTAACGCTCTCTCAGACGCTTGCCATGTGTTTCCGGACACCCTGTATAGTTCTTTATAAATCAAGGCATTCGGACCTTTAGAATCAAAAAGTTTTTGTCTTCTACAAGATTTATTCAGTCGCTCCTTCTTGAAGATGGACATACTCATTGCTCGGTGTGCCATAAATTGGGCCTCGTTTTAAGCTGTTTTTATATTGGTAGGCAATCAACTGCCCAACTGCTCCCAACCGGATGTATAGCTAGCTATTCTTAGGTAGAGTAGCTTCTCACTGCCTACGAGCTATGCCATAGTGACTCTTCAGGGTTGGATGGAGGTTCGCTGTGCGATGCCATGAACTGCTCGCAACATGAATAAGTTTATGCATTGCTATATAATCTTCAACTTAGTCGTTTTTCCCATCGAATAAAGAAATAAAAAAACCGTGTTTACAGTTTGGTCGTAAATTTCCTCATAATAGAAACTAGTTCTTTATAAATCAAGGCTTTAGACGGCTGTCTAGGTTTGGTTTCGCCATTTTGTCCATCGAATTCACAGAGGGTCCTTAGTTTCGAGACGTGAATCAAATATGAATTACGACGGAAGGTGGGGGGCATTGAAGAAACATAAATGTAAATTCAAATTGAAGTCGTAAATTTACGTAGGGTGCGTCATAGAATAGTGAAAACTAGTTTTTAATTAGGAGGTGGCGGATAGTTGTGCATCAATCATAGAAGGGTGGGACCTCCTTTTTTTTAAGGTAGAGGGTTACATGCTTAGTGCCAATAAACCGACCCCTCGCTTCTATCTTTTTGGGAAAGGAGGGTAATAAATCGGACGAACAATGACTTAGGTAAGGGACAGATGAATGCGAGGTCCTCAAGTGTTTGAAACCCATGAATATTAGGGTGATATCCAAGGAGGGGAAGGCACTATTCTTACCACATATCAGGTTACCATCTAATCCAACCCCTTACCTTGTGATTTTAATCCACTTTGTATAATGTTTACTATTGTGTCTCTCTTTATCTTTCAGATCAAATTTGTCCATCTAGTACATAGTAATCTTATTAAAGGCAGTTGAGATCCCATAGGAACATCCCAAAATTCCTTCAGCCTCTCAGAGAACTACAAAATCCAATATATTTATAAAAAGAAAATTTTATTTTTCATATAATGTATAAGTGTTAGTTCTGTGTTATCAATAAAAATCCTTCTTCCATTCTCGGTACTGTTTGTGCTCGGTGGCGATTTGTCAGTGGGTGATTCGGTACTGCTTGAATTGCTCGGCGGCGATGTGTCAGTGGGTGATGGCGAAGTAACGTTCGGTGAACCCAACTTTTTTCTTTCGACCGAGCATGAAATATTATTTCCTTTCATACTTGTAATTTTCACAGACATGAAGTCGTTATCGGTTGCGGCTATGAATTGAGCGTAACTCACACACCATTCCAGATCCCCAGATTTAACCTGAGCTTCTACTTTCAGCTGTTGACATATATCTCGAGTTTCATTTGCAACAACAATGGTATCACAATGCAATGAAAACTCATGTCCAGTGGCATTCCAATTCACTTCCATTTCTTCATCGTATTCAGACGGTTGGTGGCCTCTGGTGAACATAGTTAGTTTATTACCTACCATTTCAATGTCGGCGAAACCATTTTGAATAAAACTTAACAAAAAACAAAAATAAAATATTAGCATCTTGACTATCTATTAAATTAAAAAAAAACCTTCGTCATATAAAAGGAGGGAAATGCCTAAATCAACCGTGTAAAAAAATACTATTTCATGCGATAATCCGAGAAAAATCAGTTTTGATGGCATTGAAGATTCATGGGAAAAAATTTAAAATTTGGCTTAAATAAAACTTATTAAAGTACTGGTTTGAAGAGCTTCCAACGAAAACTTCCTTAAAGAGAAGTAGCAATATAGGAGGGGAAGTATATCGGAGGACGTACAACGGAGGGGGAAGTATATGGGAGGGGAAGTATAACGGAGGGGGAAGTATAAGTCAGGGGGTGGGGAGTGTAACGGATGGGGGAGTGTTTTTTTTTTCGAATTTTCCAAGTTTTCTTTTTTTTTTCGAAAAATTTTCCGAGTTTTTTTTTTTCGAAAAATTTTCCAAGTTCTTTTTTTCGAAAATTTTTTTAAGTGTCAAGGTAGAAATTCTATCCCACTTCTGATATGGCTAATTTAGAAACGCGGAAGAGTTCCAAGCAAAACCAAGCGCAAAAAATAAGAATGGTACCAAAACATTGCTAAAGCGGCTGGAAAAACAACTTCAAAAGCACCACTCGTTTCGAAATCTCCACTTGGCGCCCATGTTTTTCTGCTTCATGCTTGAGCTTCAATGCGTAGACATTTATTGGAAATCTAAAGGCATCAATATGCTCCAGAAAAAAATTGATTAAAGTTGTCAAAAATCGAAATTTTATTGCTTCAATCGGTTTAATTGATCAAGTCAACAATTTTTTTTTTAATTCGCGGATTAAAGCGCAAATAAATCAGTTCGGAATTGAAAACGTGATCTTTCCTGCGGAGTTTACTTAGAGGATATTATACAATAATTCTTCGTCCCGAGACTTTTCTTCAACGGCCACATAAATATCCAGTCGGTAGATCCCTTCGGGAATAAATCAATGCGCCCATAGAAATAAAAACAATTTTTTTTAAGAAAAAAAATTATGCAAGTTGTCAAATTCCTTTTGTCAATCTTAAAAACGAAATCGTGCGTAAATCGTGCGTATACCGGTTGTACAATTTTCTTTACGTTTACGTTACACAACCTAAAAATAACTCTGACGATAAAAAGGGATTTCGTAAGATTTTGATTGATGTGGAATTTATTTTTATGGACGCCCACAATTTCCCCAGAATTTTTTTTTTCCTTCGGAAAGGGGGAGGACAATTAAATAAATAAGGATTCGAGAGTGACGTGGATTTATTTGAGAATGGGTTCTGTTTAATTAGACATAGGTGGCCATAGGCGTGACTCGTCCCTGATTTATCCAATGGACAGTTTACGCCCCTATCTTTCTTCTCAATCACTCAACCGGTCTTCCTATCTTTAAAATCGAGTCCGCGTTCGATATTCGCCTTTACGAAAGCTGTTGTCATAAAAAATTGGGTAGTAGCAATGATTGATGCAGTCGATGTCTAGTGCTTACGGCAACCACTGCTTGGAGAGTCGTGGTTGATTCAGTAACGCTCGCTTCCCTTTAGGCTTTAGCAGTATCCAGTAGTAACGGTGAAGAGTAGGTACAGCGCGAGTTTGAATAGTCATGGCCAAGTTGGACATCGGGCTATCAAAAGAACTGGGAAAAGTCGCACAATATTCAGCGCCAATGCGGCGGTTGTAGATAGTTTCTATTATGAGTAAATTTACGACCAAACTGTAAACACGGTTTTTTTTATTTCTTTATTCGATGGGAAAAACGACTAAGTTGAAGATTATATAGCAAAGCATAAACTTATTCATGTTGCGGGCAGTTCATGGCATCGCCAGCGAAACCCTGAAGAGAGTCACTATGGCATATAGCACGTAAAGAAGAGCTACTCTAACTAAGAATAGCTATATCGTACAGCCGGATGGGAGTAGTTGCGCAGTTGATTGCCTACCAATGGGGAAAAATATATAAAATGCTCATAGTGAGGCCCATTTATGGCTTGTCATTGCACAGGGTGGTTAGCTGCAGACCTATGTATGTCCATCTTCAAGAAGGATCGACTGAATTTTAGAAGACAAAATGATTTTGATTCGAAAGGTCTATAAAGAACTAGTTTCTATTATGAGTAAATTTACGACCAAACTTTAAACACGGTTTTTTTATTTCTTTAATCGGTGGGAAAAACGACTAAGTTGAAGATTATATAGCAATGCATAAACTTCCCAGAACAAAACTTATTCATGTTGCGGGCAGTTCATGGCATCTCACAGCGAACCTCCACGGTACCCTGGAGAGAGTCTCTATGGAATGTAGCACGTAGGCAGTGAAGAGCTACTCTAACTAAGAATAGCTATACATCCGGATGGGAGCAGTTGGGCAGTTAATTGCCTACCAATGGGAAACACAATGTAGAAACAGCTCAAAACGAGGCCCAATTTATGGCTGTCATTGCACAACCTAGTTGCACACCCAGCAATGAGTATGTCGTCTTCAAGAAAAAGTGGCTGAATAAATCTTTTAGAAGACAAAATGATTTTGATTCTAAAGGTCCGAATTTGGAAAGAAATAATGCGACAGAGGCCTCTTGATATGTGAGCTTTAAGTTGGGAAGGTTGAGGGACATAAATAGGCCTGGGTCGTAGGGCACTCCACCGTCGTGGAATATCAAGATCGACTCTCAAGAAATATACGAGGGAGTATTACATTCCATTTGCCGAGCTACATCAGATATCAAACCGAGGAGGGAAAAAAAGGTACTGTAAATCCAGAGGGAACTTCGGTAGACAAAAGAGTATCATTGTCCTGATAAATCAATTTTCAATTATACTCTAACCCATTGCATTCTTGTATATTTATATGGGATAGACGTATCTTTTTATCCCGGTCCGGAGGCCTCCCCGTCGGGATAATGAGATTCAATGTGTGAAATATTCCATGAAGCCTTACCCCGGGTCCCGTAATAAAGTCTCCTCACCCGCCCGTCTTGTAACTTCTTACTTGCAACGAAATGTCAGCTCCATCCCGTCTATTTTATGTTTCACACATTTCAAAAGCAGACCTACTTTATTTTTAGTGTGGAATAAACTCCCAAGGAAAGTCTTATATATTTTTTTAACCTTCATTATTCAGGATTCTAAACGATTATGGCCACGGTAAATTATAGTAAATCTCTTTACGGATCTACCGTCCGGCGCTTCTTGATGGCCGACTATCATGCGCAATCTGGAAAACGAAATACGCAGATTAAAACTTTTATGGTGAACAACGTCGAGTGCCTTATATGACAAAATAAATCTTCTCTAACGAATTCTTTAATTAAGTCCGCAAATTCTTCCTTCTAGTTTATGGCCAAAAAATCAATGCGGAAAAAAAAATGATTGACATCAATATTTATGCACTTCCGATATTAAAGCACTAATGCTACACTCTCAAAACATCTCTTTTAAAATTCTGGAATACAAAAATCTATGATAATAAAAGGGTTCGAGAGAAAACGCATAAAATACGAGGTGACAAGTTGTGAACAACACCCCGTTTTTTTCTTTTTTTCCCCCTTTCTCCCACTCGGATCACCATCAAGTAGCAATGAGCATTAGCAGAATGATCAGATGCCCTTGAGCCGTTGAATCTGGTTTCTTGTTCGGTCTCCGTGTTTGTCCCGGCCTCTCAGCAGTTAATCACCCGAGTCGCTTACTTTTTGCGACCCCCGTGTGTATATCTTACGGTTTAAAACTTCCACGGGTGTTCGCGTTTTTTTTTGGGAGCATTTACACGTAAATCATTCTGTCCGAAATTCCTGAGATTTTGCAGAAAGGAAACGTTTATTTTAAAGCGTTATGATGTGAAATTGTTGCTAGTTTGGTAATGGAGTGACAACCTCCGGAACGGAAGAACTACCTGTTTTTTTGATACTTTTTTTTATCTTAAGCCCAAAAGGTCGGTTGATACGAGAGTGGGGTTACTCAATGATTTGTGCCTCCTTCCTCCTCTCTTCAACAATTCTCTCTCTCCCCGAGATAAACTCCGTATGATTTAGTGACGAGTTGCTCTGATAAAAGCGCACGGACCCCCCTTCGCCACCCTCACACCGACGTCCTTCAACCTTTTTTTGAATAGGATTACACAAAATGTTCATAAATCCAACGTCTGCCATAATTCAGTCAGAAGACGCTCCCCTCCCCGGGCCTTTTTTTGTTGTTGTCCTCATCAGGGAATTTGGTGAGACGGGGAAGAAGGGACAATACGGGCGCCTTGACTCCTCTCACACACAGTCTCAGATTAACCTGATTTATGTCGCACGTCATTCATTGTTATTTACTGCCGTTTTCCCTCCGTGTGTTTTCTCAAAATTCTTACTTAACGGAATTAAACTCTCGGGAGAGAAAAAAAGACGATATTTTTAAGGTTTTCAACGGGGCGTTATTGAAGTCCTATCGGGCGGATCGAGTCGTGTGTCAGGTGTTGGAGTTCACCCGAGCGAAACGCCGTCCGCAGACCCAAATTATACTCCGAACCATGATTGACAAAGGTGTATAATTATTGAAGAAAATCATTTTTCAGTATCAGTTTAAAAAACGTTTTAGAAGGCAAGTAGGTTAATAAAGATGGAAAAAGCGTGATTGGAAAGAGAAGCTTGGAAAAAAGGGAAGGGACTGTTGTTTGCGAGAGGTTTTATGTAAAAAGTAGCTCAGAAGTCGTGTGGTAGCAAATCGTTCCCTTTCCTCTTAAAAAAGAGAGGGCGCAGATAAGAAAATTGATGTTTTTCGTGATTTAAATACACTTAACGACCAGTAAACGTCGCTGGGTCGTTGAATATGAAAAGTAGCAACAGATCTCCGTTTGACTTTTACAACTGAAAGACGCAATTACCCGAGCGGACTAATTACGCGTGATAAATACAAGACAAACGAGGTTGAAGGCGTATCTTTGAAAACATTTCTCTCCCGGTAATAACGCTAAAGGGTATGGAAATAGGATTGACGGGGTAGTTAGAAGAGAATTATGTGGCAGGAGGCAGTAAACTAGGTACGGCCAAATCATCCGCTACTGTGTTATGCCAAAGTCTGAGACGTGATTTAAGATGGTTTGAATTGAACGTCATAAATTTATCGGGGTTGATATAGAGGGTAGATCCTAAATCACGGTCCAGGTAATCGTATACCTTGTGTCATTAATGGGAACTATAAGGGGATGAATACGCGTGAGAGACCCCCACTCTAGGGCGTTGTAAATCAATTGGCCCTTATCAAGCAAAAAGGGAATTTTAATATCTGTCGCATAATTCAAGGTTTCGAGGTGGGCTAATGCGACCTCCTTCAGACTCTTAACGGTTTCCCCGGCCCTCTTTTTGATTTGTGCCCCGGCCCGGAATTGGCTCAAGCCTTTATTTACGGGCGTCGGGACTTTTCATTTCAAGCTCATTTCATTGTGCCTCGTTTTAAGTGCTTCGTTCCGATTTATGAGTGTGAAGTGCGGATTTATGAAAGATGAGGGCGGGAAAAAGTTAAAAAGAATTTTTTTTTAAATAAATACATTTTCTTCCCAATGCCTCGAGCTATTCATTAGGATCTGGAGCATCCGAAGGTATTAGCTGCTAACGACGGGGGTGTCTTGGACATTAAGAGCCCCTTCCCTTCATCTAACTCGGTGACAAAGTAACAGCGGTAACAGTAAAGTTATAAACGGACAATAAATAACAGTATAATACTGTAGTGTTGGCGGTGTACACAGTAAATAGTGGCTTAATGCGGTCTCCGAGAGGGTTGGAAGGCGGGGGTGACAAATGACAGACTTCTGACCGCCTCCGACTCCCCGTCCCCTTAACCCCAAATTTATTTATTTCGAACCCACACCGAGGATCTAACCATTTTCTATTCAATTTATACCTACCAAACTACTTTTTCTACTGCATACTTCAAACAATCAAGGGTCATTAAAGATGTCTTTTAGGGAGCTTCGGCGGATGCTGAACCGACCACAGGCTCTTATGCTTTCCCATCGCAACATCTATCTCACTGAAGCTCTCCTGCTGCTTCAAAGCAAAAGTATGCGAAAAACAATTCTTGTAACGTTGCTGCGACTCGCCAACAGAAACGAAAGGAAGGATGTGATTATGTCTGTAGCACAGAGGAATCAAAGTAGCCCAGAAATTCGCTTTGAATTTCCCCAGTTGTCAACCGGGCCAGCGCCTCTCTCAGGGTAAACGGGATTTTCAGTTTTGCCTTCTTCGGGAGTCCCTGGTTGTCAGTGTTGGCGTCCGTCTGTCGCCATTTTTTCCTGAGCACTTCACTGCCGCAATTTTGATCAAATTTTTACCGGAAAATACGAGAAAATTAGTGATACGAGTGGCAAAATAAATCAGAAGTTCATTGATCAAAAGACAGTGGAAAGCTACTATTGGGTGCGTTGTCTTCCTGCATGGATAAGATCCTGATCTTCCTCCTCCACCTTTAAGAGGTAGGACAGCTCGGAAGATAAAGAGAGGCAGGATAGATGTTTAAGGTCATCAATGCTATCAACAGTCAAACTACTCCGCAAACAGAATTGGCAATAGCCGAAGAATCTAGCCACCTCCGATGTCTTCCTGCATGGATAAGATCCTGATCTTCCTCCTCCACCTTTAAGAGGTAGGACAGCTCGGAAGATAAAGAGAGGCAGGATAGATGTTAAAGGTCATCAATGCTATCAACAGTCAAACTACTCCGCAAGCAGAATTGGCAATAGCCGAACATAGCCACCTCCGATGTCTTCCTGCATGGATAAGATCCTGATCTTCCTCCTCCACTTTAAGAGGTCGGACAGCTCGGAAGATAAAGAGAGGCAGGATAGATGTTAAAGGTCATCAATGCTATCAACAGTCAAACTACTCCGCAAACAGAATTGGCAATAGCCGAAGAATCTAGCCACCTCCGATGTCTCCTGCATGGATAAGATCCTGATCTTCCTCCTCCACCTTTAAAAGGTAGGACAGCTCGGAAGATAAAGAGAGGCAGGATAGATGTTAAAGGTCATCAATGCTATCAACAGTCAAACTACTCCGCAAACAGAATTGGCAATAGCCGAAGAATCTAGCCACCTCCGATGTCTTCCTGCATGGATAAGATCCTGATCTTCCTCCTCCACCTTTAAGAGGTAGGACAGCTCGGAAGATAAAGAGAGGCAGGATAGATGTTAAAGGTCATCAATGCTATCAACAGTCAAACTACTCCGCAAGCAGAATTGGCAATAGCCGAACATAGCCACCTCCGATGTCTTCCTGCATGGATAAGATCCTGATCTTCCTCCTCCACTTTAAGAGGTCGGACAGCACGGAAGATAAAGAGAGGCAGGATAGATGTTAAAGGTCATCAATGCTATCAACAGTCAAACTACTCCGCAAGCAGTATTGCCAATAGCCGAACAATCTAGCCACCTCCGATAACCATAAGACCCTTTCACTTGAGTTCACCATGGTATTTTCGTCAAGTTTTTTGATGTTAACAAAATGTTTTCCTCCCTTAAAAAATTCTAATGATCCACCTTGGAATGTGCGTTTATCTTGTTGTCATCCCAGGCTACCCTCCGCTCTTGACAGATTTATTTACCAGTCCGGCTGACGGGTATACGGGGTAATAAAGAGGAGGTAATGCATCCAGGAGCTTACCACTGCCTTATTTATAGTCCATCGGTTGAGGAGATGAGCCTCCACTGTTATCAGGGAGTCTGTATATCACTGTCCTCACCACGCATTCCACAACCTGTACTCACCCCACTCCCCAACTTCTAAGTAGATCAGGAAGTTCCGATATTCATTTACGAAACGTCCCTTTGTTAGCGTGGAAAATATTACTTTCACAACCGGACACCTGGGGAACAGAAGCTTAAGACCGATATGTGAATCGTATAAATATCACCCGACTGGTCACGTAATCCTCTTTTCTCGTTTAATATTTTATCTTTATTCACTATTTTATATAGACAAGGACGATATACAATAAAAATATCGATATGTGGGACATAATATGAGGCGCTCCGTGTACGAAGGGCGAACTCAACAAAACGTAGTTTCGAGATATTCGCATTTTAAAGTTTTATGTTACGGGCGAACTCAACAGAAAAGTCATGCCCTGGAATGGGAATAGGAGTGGGGGTTGTGGACTAGGATGTGGAGTTCGCCCTTCGTACCCGCTCGGATATCGCAGTTAGAGCTTTGCCGCACATCGGTTTTTACGTATCGAAAAGGGGAAAAAAGGGCGAACTCAACATAAAAATTATATGGGTGTATTCACCAAGAGGTCTAGAATCTGAAAATGAAAAAAAAAAAATTGCCCGATGTTGAGTTCGCCCTTCGTACCCGGAGTGCCTCATAATATGTACTATTAATTTTCGCGTCATTTTTTAAATAGTTTAAATAATAGCTTTTTTTCAATTGAATAGAACAAGGAAAAGAAAGTGATTGGATTGAGGACAGTGCTATCTTCCTTTTGGATGGATTTACAGTCCTCTAGGAGCGATAACACAGCTCAGACACAAGACCGTCCACTTTGAAAGGTTAAAAAGAAAGTAAAAAAAAGGAAGACACTTGATCCCAGACATCTAAAAACAATCAATTCAATCGAAAAAAAGAAGAAATTTTTTTTTTGTTTTAAAGGCGAAATTCGATAGCTTTTTGGAGTGAGGGGAAAACGTCAAAAAGTCAGATGGAGTTATTTATTCATCACCTCGTAGGATCAGGTAATCCGAGTTGATATAAAGGCTTCGGATGAGGATCGGATGTTTATTGGCCCGATCCGAGTGATGGATAAGTGAGCTGACAGGCAGACATCAACTTGCTATACTTCAACTCATCCCTTTTCCAAAGGATTAAAGAGCTAATGAAAAATCTTCCCTCAGGGGGTGATATAAAGAGTAAAAATCTGTTTATCTTTTTTATAAACTTTTTTTTTAAGGAGATATTATATTTCGTAAACGCCCGAAGCTATTTTCTAAAGAATCGATTCGTAATTAGAAACAGTCTTTTGGGAAAAGCTAAAGACTTTTATTTTTTAATGACTTTTCTTCATTAAATAGAAGACACGACTAAGCAGTACCAACTGGGCGGACATTGGCGCTTCTTAAGCCATTGGAAGCCAAACTGAAGGTGACAAACCATCATCTCAGCGTGCATATTGAAGGAGCGAATCCGTAGACTCTATTATCGTAGTCATTACTAAAAACGACCGATGGTCTTTTCTTCATTCTTTAGAAGACCCGACTCAGCAGTACCAACCGTGCGGAGGCGCTTCTTATGCCGTTGGAAGCCAAACTGAAGATAAAAACCATCATCTCATCGTGCATATTGAAGGAGCGAATCCGTAGACTCCATTATCGTAGTCATTACTAAAGACGGCCGATGGTCTTTTCTTCATTCTTTAGAAGACCCGACTCAGCAGTACCAACTGTGAGGACATTGGCGCTTCTTAAGCCATTGGAAGCCAAACTGAAGGTGACAAACCATCATCTCAGCGTGCATATTGAAGGAGCGAATCCGTAGACTCTATTATCGTAGTCATTACTAAAGACGGCCGATGGTCTTTTCTTCATTCTTAAGAATACCCGACTCAGCAGAACCAACTGTGAGGACAATGGCGCTTCTTAAGCCATTGGAAGCCAAACTGAAGGTGACAAACCATCATCTCATCGTGCATATTGAAGGAGCGAATCCGTAGACTCTATTATCGTAGTCATTACTAAAGACGGCCGATGGTCTTTTATTCATTATTTAGAACACCCGACTCTGCAGTACCAAATGTGCGGAGGCGCTTCTTATGCCATTGAAAGCCAAACTGAAGATGAAAATCATCCCATCGTGCAAATTGAAGGAGCGAATCCGTAGACTCTATTATCGTAGTCATTACTAAAGACGGCCGATGGTCTTTTCTTCATTCTATAGAAGACCCGACTCAGCAGTACCAACTGTGAGGACATTGGCGCTTCTTAAGCCATTGGAAGTCATAGTGAAGGTGACAAACCATTATCTCATCGTGTATTTTGTAGGAGCGAATCCGTAGAAGACTTAATCGTGGTCATTACTAAAGATGACCGATGGTCTTCTCTTCATTCTTAAGAAGACCCGACTCTGCAGTACCAACTGTGCGGACATTGGCGCTTCTTAAGCCATTGGAAGCCAAACTGAAGATGAAAATCATCCCATCGTGCATATTGAAGGAACGAATCCGTAGACTCTATTATCGTAGTCATTACTAAAGACGGCCGATGGTCTTTTCTTCATTCTTAAGAAGACCCGACTCAGCAGAACCAACTGTGAGGACAATGGCGCTTCTTAAGCCATTGGAAGCCAAACTGAAGGTGACAAACCATCATCTCAGCGTGCATATTGAAGGAGCGAATCCGTAGACTCTATTATCGTAGTCATTACTAAAGACGGCCGATGGTCTTTTCTTCATTCTTAAGAAGACCCGACTCAGCAGAACCAACTGTGAGGACAATGGCGCTTCTTAAGCCATTGGAAGCCAAACTGAAGGTGACAAACCATCATCTCAGCGTGCATATTGAAGGAGCGAATCCGTAGACTCTATTATCGTAGTCATTACTAAAGACGACCGATGGTCTTTTCTTCATTCTTTAGAAGACACGACTCAGCAGTACCAACCGTGCGGAGGCGCTTCTTAAGCCATTGGAAGCCAAACTGAAGACGAAAATCATCCCATCGTGCATATTGAAGGAGCGAATCCGTAGACTCTCTTATCGTAGTCATTACTAAAGACGGCCGATGGTCTCTTCTTCATTCTTTAGAAGACCCCACTCAGCAGTACCAACTGTGCGGACATTGGCGCTTCTTAAGCCATGGGAAGCCATACTGAAGTTGAAAATCATCTCAGCGTGCATATTGTAAGAGCGAATCCGTAGATGACTTTATTGTATTCACTACTGGCTGTTGGCAATTCTGCCTCCCCAGAAGCGAAGAGAGCCTTCCTGGGGCTTCTCACATGCAAGACCTAAAGACTGTTTTCCTTTAGCATAGCAAACCCAAAATATGAACTTCTCTTAACTTGTATCAGAAAGCCTTTCTTGTCAGAATAATTGATTTGAAACTTTTCATCAGATATAATAAAAATATTATTGTATTCATCCAATAAATAACCCCATTCTTATATCTTATTTCCAAATCGAACAGATGGAAAAAGTTATAGTCCAGGATTTCTGAGGGAGAGAAGAAAAAAAGGAGAGAATGATAGAGAGTAAAGTCGAGGTAATGATTCAAGAGTGGACAGTTCCCAAGTAGTCTCTCAGCCTGAGTATACATTATTAAGTCAACTCGAGGGAGCCTCTAAACTGGGCGAGTTAAACGGGCAAGACACCCCACCAGCGCCCTCGCGTATATTACATGATGAAACATCAAAGGATCTATTGAGAAACGCACCTGGGGTAAACCTTTCTTCACTGAAAAGTAGTCGCTAAGTAAGGGCTACACTTAGCTTAAATTTTAACGTATGAATTTTTAAAAAACCCCTCCCTACTCAAGATTGTCAACTTGGCGTAATTATAAAGTGAGGGAAGTCCCTTATGTCACTACCCGTAATGGACCTTTGAGGGGTAAAAAGGATCCCTTTTTTTTATCTTTTCTCCTTCCTGCCTTAATGGCTCGGATGAATTTTTAACTGACATGTATGTTTATTGCCGTCAAAAGTCTTAAAATGAATACTACTTTAATATCTACTTTTTTGCCATTTTCTGATAGCTTTTTACCTAAACAAGCTGAATAAAAAAAAGGATGTAAGAAGATTTAGTATAACGTCCTTTATTCATCAGAATTCCGCAGTATAAAAGGCTTAGGCGTCGTCGTTTTTTCTAACCTGGATTTTTCCTCAGTTTTTTGGCCAAGAATCATCGCTTATTCGAATTTTTAACTTCTTTAAAGATGTTATTGTGATACCCTCCACGTCGGGTTTTTGAGGAGGGGTCTTCCAGACCCCGGAGGGTCAAATCGAATATTGATCTTTACCTATCTCAACTTTGTCTGTGGTGCCGACCGGCCGTCCGTCCGTAGCATTTTTATTCCGGAACACTTTACGGCCACAGTTTCTAGCGATTTTCACCAGATTTTCACCAAATTTTCTTTAGTCGGTAAACAAGAACCTAACGAGGGCGTTTTTGAATTTCGAAAATAATAGCGGAGATATGTCTTTTTTTTTTTTTTTTTTTTTTTTTTTTTTTGTAGGGAGAAATTTTATACTTTTACCCATTACGTGAGGCACATCCCTAGGCCTTAGAGCCCATTATTTCTACCTTGACACTTAAAAAAATTTTTCAAAAATAAGCGCAAATTTAAAAAGAAAACCCGGAAAATTTAAAAAAAATCGAAAAAAAAGGAAAACCCGGAAAATTAAAAAAAAAACTTAAAAATTTTCGAAAAAATAGGAAAGGAAAGGAAAACCTGGAAAAATTTTTCGAAAAAAAAACTCGGAAAATTTTTCAAAAAACTAGGAAAATTTTTCGAATAAAAATAAAAACTTCCATCTTTCTTATTCTTCCCCTCCTTTATACTTTCGTTCCATTATACTTTCCCCTTCGTTATATTTTCGTTCCATTATACTTCCCCCTCCGTTTTATGTCCCCTCCGTTATACTTCCCCCTCCTATATACTTTCCCTTCCCATATACTTTCCCCTCCTATATAATTACTTCTCTTTAAGGAAGTTTTCGTGGGAAGCTCTTCAAACCAGTACTTTTTAGTTTTTGTTCGTATGGTTTTGAAAAGTCTGTTACCTATCTTTTGGCTCACAAGTTTAGTTCGACGCGACACCCAGAAGCCACTGGTCCTATTGACTGGGCCATAATAGTCAATTACTTCCTGCTAATATAAGTGCTGCCATCTTGTGAAGTAGCAGCTTCTGTCCAGCTCTTGACTTTCAGACAGAAATATCACGACTGCCGTCATCGTTTTAATGAGATAAGCCTTTTTCTTTTATTTAACGCCCGTTCTCAGGCTTTAAAAAAAGGACTCTGGATGTCGTAAAGATAAAGGTTGAAAAGATGGAAAGACCAGTCGGCCTCGGGATAGTTGGTAGCGCATGACGTCGAACGTCCCGTCAAATAAATCAAACTTTATGTTCTTACCTTTAGAATCAATCAATCACCCGCGGCGCGCGATATCAGCACGACTCCCATTATAAAAATGCTCCTACCAAATTTATCGTCTTCCCAATTAACCAAAGCGCTAGAGGATCAGGGGGCTAATTTAAAAAAAGAGACGTAAAAAATGGTCTCCGAGGGGTGAGTAGATTTCAATCGAAAAGCTTCAAAAACCTTTAATATACGTCGTGGGAGATATACAGGACTTGAGTGAAATTACTGCTTACATTACATTAATTGGAAAACGTAGGGAGGCGATTTTTTATTATTCCGGACCTTTTTTTTTTTTCCTTTTATTGATACATCGCGTGTCAGGAGGATTTTTACTCGAATGTGGGGGCTTTTTTTGATACATGTCTTCAGAAGTTTGGATGCGGATACGTTCGAGTCATCTGGCGCTCCCTCTTAATCAAATTAATGGGAACATTTTAGACCAGTATTTCCATCAAGGTGATTTGTCTCTTTTACTCCTTTCTGCTTCACCTTCCATTTTCATCGACTTTTTTATTAAATACCGAAACTTTTTTTTTTAGTTTCAATTTTTTTTATGTCGTTTTCTAGGGCGGTCGTAACTCATTTAATTTATATCGTTCGGCAATTTTTTTTGGTGGAAAGAAGGCCTTTTTTTTCAAAATTAAAGGAGTTCCGGTCTATAAACAACTCCTTGGGCCTTTCTCCGATAGGATCTCGGGGTCCCCAGAAAAGGAGGGATTTATAAGCGAATCTCGGAACCGTGTAAATCAGCTCCTGTAGGTAGCCGTAAAACTCCTTGAGATAGTCCGAAGATTGCCCTTAAACTCCCACCCTTTTAAGACGTTACCGAGATCACATAATACACGGTTTGTCTCACTAAATATTGCCTCTTTGTTGTGTCGTCCCGAGAAATTCACATCTTCTGGAACTAAATAAAATGGAAATCGAAAATTCCATTTTTAGTAAAAAGTACTAGTTTGAAGAGCTTCCAACGAAAACTTCCTTAAAGAGAAGTAACAATATAGGAGGGGGAAGTATAACGGAGGGGACGTACAACGGAGGGGGATGTATATGGGAGGGGAAGTATGTATAACAGAGGGGGAAGTATAAGTCAGGAGAAGTATAACAGAGGGGGAATTATAAGGGAACGATTGTATAACGAAGGGAGGGAAAGTATAAAGGAGGGGGTAGTATAACGGAGGGGACGTACAACGGAGGGGATGTATATGGGAGGGGAAGTATGTATAACAGAGGGGGAAGTATAAGCCAGGAGAAGTATAACGGAGGGGGAATATAAGGGACCGAAAGTATAACGAAGGGAGGGAAAGTATAAAGGAGGGGGTAAGTATAAGGGAGGGGGGAGTTTTCTTTTTTCGAAAAATTTTCCATGTTTATTATGTTTATTATGTTACATAAAATAATAACAATTTTTGAAGTTTTTTCAAGAAATTTTCTAAATTTTTTTTAATTTACAAGTTTTTTTTTGAAATTTTTTTAAGTGTCAAGGTAGAAATAATGGGCTCTTTGGCCTACGGATGTGCCTCTCGTAATGCGTAGAATTATGAAATTTTTCCCTACTAAAAAAAGTACTGGTTTGAAGAGCTTCCAACGAAAACTTCAAACGAAAGTATAAAGGAGGGAAAGAATAAGGAAGCGGGAAGTTTTTTTTTTTTTTTTTTTTTTCGAATAAATTTCTAAGTTTTTTTTCCAACAATTTTCCGGTTTTTTTAATTTATTTTTTGTTTTTATTTTTTTTTTGTTTTTTGAAAAATTTGCGAGTTTTTTTTTAATTTTCCGGGTTTTCTTTTTAAATTTGCGCATTTTTTTTCTCTTTTTAACTTCTTTTAACTTCATTAAAGAAGTTATTTTTTTTGAACTTCTTTGAACTTCCTTAAAGAAGTTATTTTGTTGAACTTCTTTTAACTTCAATATCAAACAATTCTTTTAACTTCCTTAAAGAAGTTATTTTTTTTGGACTTCTTTTAACTTCCTTAAAGAAGTTATTTTTTTTTAACTTCTTTTAACTTCCTTAAAGAAGTTATTTTTTTGAACTTCTTTTAACTTCCTTAAAGAAGTTATTTTTTTTTAAACTTCTTTTAACTTCCTTAAAGAAGTTATTTTTTTTAACTTCTTTTAACTTCCTTAAAGAAGTTATTTTTTTTTAACTTCTTTTAACTTCCTTAAAGAAGTTATTTTTTCCGAAACTTTTGTGTCAAGGTAGAAATAATGGGCTCTTTGGCCTAGGGATGTGCCTCTCGTAAGGGGTAGAAGTATGAAATTTCTCCCTACTAAAAAAATTAATAGTTAAAAAGTGGCAATTTTTTTACACAAAAATTTTTTAAAAAATATAAGGAGTAATTGGTGAAAATTTGGTAAAAATCGGACGAAAACTGTTACAGTAAAGTGTTCCGGAAAAAAATGCTACGGCCGGACGGAACCGTTGCGATCCTGGTAGAGAGTATCTCAACTACATTTAACAAACTACTGTGTACATATTTTATTGTGATTCTCGGCTGTGATTCTTCAAACCAGATTCAAACTGCTGTTTGAACAAAGCTATTATAACCTCTCTTCAAGAACCCAAATAAAATATGTGCACAGTAGTTTGTTAAATGTAGTCAGGATACTCTCCACCGGGATCGCAATGGTGCACACTTTAATAAAACAGAGTAGCCAACCTATTTATTTTTACGTTCTATAGATATTTGACATCCCATGGGAAATTGGGTACAACTTGCTTCCCGGATGGTGGATAAAAGTCATCGAAACTTGAGGAAAGAGAAGAGTTTGTTTTATCCTTTACTTTTTAATCGAAATTAATTACGTAAAGTCGTTTATGGATTTAAAATCATTGCTTTTACCCTTTAAAAAATCGCTTTTTCGGTATAAATCGTTACACCCTTGAAGTAAACGCGATTCATCAGAGAATGAACGTATATCATGGTCCCTGACATGTGAGTAACGTCGGAGGGTGGAAAATACTCGAAGGATTTATTGGTCTGAAAGCAATTAACTTTCTTTAAAAAGTCAACGTGACCTTTCAAAGGTAAATTTCCGCTTTTAAAACCCCATCGCGAGAGTGTTAATCGTCTTTTATGGATCGAAGTGAGATCCGGATTTTATAATAAATCAGCTCTTTTCTCAAAAGATCTTTTTTAATTTGAATTCTAATGAAGCGAAAAGGACGTTTTTATTCGTTTCGGGGAGTTCGCGTGAGTTTGAAGCATGTGTCTTACGGTAAGCGTTCGCCACGGATTCCCCACTGGGAATCGATGAGCGGCCAGCATCTCGAGTTTCCATCAACATTCCATTAAACTACCGGAATGAGAGAAAGCCTCAATTATATAAATATACTAAAACCAACGTAAAAAGGTCCGGTAGTTCCAGAGTTTGTCTAAAAGAGAAGAATCTTTAGATTGGAAAAAAAGTCAATTGTGTATCTAAAGTCCCCTATTTATATTTTGAGAAAAAGGTTGGTGAGGGGACCGCAAGGTAATTTCCTTTTGGGGGTGTCATAGGTAAAGAATAGCCCGGGAGGAGAGAGAAAAAGGGTACGATTGTCCGTGCGTCTATGTGCAGTTATATATTCCCTTAGAGATAAACAAGACTCACACTTATTGCTCGTAACTCACCCACTTTCTGCGGGAGAGAGAGAAAAAAAACTTATTTCACTTCTTTTCATCTTTTAGACCCGATTGAGAAAGTTATTCTGTTAAAAGAAGGTCCCTTGGACGTGGGGAAAGAAGATATATTTAAGAAATATCCAACTCTTTATCGCGCTATTATTGTTTCGTTTCAATAATATTGTCCTTTCAACTTTTCGACTTTATATTTGAACATTAGTTTAGTCGTAACAAGCAGTCTAGCTTCATTTTTCAGATCTGCAGATGCTGACACAGAACTATACTCACCTTCCACTCAAATCTATATGGTCATACCACTGCCACTTAAATTGCTACTCTGCCTAATCATGGCTTCTCTTCTAGCTACATGGCTCTTCGGCATCAGACACTTTATCATTTTCTCATGGTTGGATGCGGAGCTGATACTTCCGACATCAGAAACGTCAGAGAGATCTTCTCCGAGGCATATCGTTGCCGTTTTCTCTTTTACCGATTCTGGTTCAGATTTACGAGATCCAATTGAAGATGAAGATGATGATTTCGGACGATGATGATATTCCAGACGTTCAGGAAGATGATGATTTCCAGACGTTCTAGAAGATGATGATATTCCAGACGAGCTGGAAGATGATAATGTTCCAGACATTCAAGAAGATGATGATTTCCCAGACGTTCTGGGAGATGATGATATTCCTGAAGTGCTGAAAGATGACGATATTCCAGACGAGCTGGAAGATGATGATATCCCAGACGAGCTGGAGGATGATGATATTCCAGACGAGCTGGATGATGATATTCCAGACGAGCTGGAAGATGATGATGTTCCAGACATTCAAGAAGATGATGATTTTCCAGACGTTCTGGGAGATGATGATATTCCTGACGAGCTGGAAGATGATGATATTCCAGACGAGCTGAAAGATAGTGATATTCCAGACGAGCTGGGCAATGGTGATATTCCAGACGAGCTGGAAATGATGATATTCCAGACGAGTTGGAAGATGATGATATTCCAGACGAGCTGGAAATGATGATATTCCAGAAGAGCTGGAAGATGATGATATTCCAGACGAGCTGGAAGATGATGATATTCCAGACGAGCTGAAAGATGATGATATTCCAGACGAGCTGAGCAATCGTGATAATCCAGACGAGCTGGAAGATGACGATATTCCAGAAAAGTTGGAAGAAGACGATATGTATTCCAGACGAGCTGGAAGATGACGTTATTCCAGACGAGCTGGAAGATGACGATATTCCGGACGAGCTGGAAGATGACGATATTCCAGAATAGCTGGAAGATGACGACATTCCAGACGAGCTGGAAGATGACGATATTCCAGACGAGCTGGAAGTTGATGATATTCCAGACGAGCTGGTAGATTATGATATTCCAGACGAGCTGATGGGGAAGCAGGGTTTTGTTCATAGCGAGGGGATTCTGGCTGAGTACGAGGTGCGACACGAGGACTCGCAGATCTTGAAGAGCCATGTTCAGAATACTCCCAATACCACTGCCACCTATAGGTCATAAGTACTACTGCCATATGAGGCGCTCCGCGTACGAAGGGCGAACTCAACATAGGACAAATTTTTTTTTTTTCATTTTCAGATTCTAGACCTCTTAGTGAATACACCCATATAATTTTTATGTTGAGTTCGTCCTTTTTCCCCTTTAAATACGTAAAACCGATATGCGGCAAAGCTCTAACTGCGATATCCGAGCGGGTACGATGGGCGAACTCCACATCCTAGTCCACAACCCCACTCCTTTCCCATTCCAGGGCATGCCTTTTCTGTTGAGTTCGCCCGTAACATAAAACTTTAAAATGCGAATATCTCGAAACTACGTTTTGTTGAGCCTCATATACATATAAGTATGGTTATTACTTCCCTTTGTCCTGTTTACCTATCACTACCGACACTATCTCCATATGCTCATACCAGTGCCACAGGAATTCATAACTCCTCTACCTTCTATCTGACTCCTCAACCACCTAAATGGCTTCTCTGCAACCTACACGGTAACACACTAACATCTACACGGATACACCACTGCCACCTACACGGTCATATTCCACTGCCTCATACATGGCTATATCTCTTTGCCCTGCACATCGGCGCTGCCACCAACTACGGCCACCTACATCATCAATCATTGTATTATATGGATGTTGAAAAATAAACCAGTGACCGTTTGATCCTTTTGATTATCTAGCACATCTTTCCAAGCAATAATGGTTCCGGTTTTTCTCCTTGCCACCTACTTCTTCCTGCTATAAAGTATTTAGATTTCACGTCTCCAATTGAGGTCCGTCCGCTAGAAAAAAAAATTATTAGAATTTTAATTAAAAAAATAAATCCACCTCCCGCATTCGCAATAAATTCTCCCCGGCAGAAGGGAGACACTAATCCCGCGAATCAAAACGCATAAAATAATGATTGATCCATAAAGAAAGATCAAACCTTCGGGACATAAAACGTCATGGAACAGCTTCGGTACTAAACAAATCGTTTTATTAGGGTTGAGAATATCTTAAAGAAAAAAATAAAATAAAAATCAAAGATATAAATAAGACTAAAAGAAAAAAATAACCTCATCCGACATTAGTATTCAAAATGCCCCTGGAATGACGAGTACAGTACGAAAAAAATCTACCCAAAAAAATTGTTTGAAAGTGTTAAACGCAAAAAGTTGATGAACGTCCCTTATATAAAAAATGTTTAAAAAACTAATGTATTCTCCAGAGGTTTTCAAGTGGATGGGTCATAAATTAGCGGAAAAGGAGTCTTGAAGCGGAATTAGGCGCGCTATACATATATCAAAATATCCTATTCCTGCTTCAGGACCCCCGCTCCTCAAGATCCTTCTGACTGACACGAAACGACGTTTTTGAAGTCATTAAACTTTGATTTATTTATTAAAATGAGGTAAAACAGACATCGGAATGAAAAGTTACTTACACCCTTCCCAAAGATATTTTTTAACGTCTATAATTGCCACATAATTTTTGTGAGCCAAAAGTCATTAGTTCTGACTTTAACGTCTTCCCAGAAGATGAAGGCTTATTTCTTTTTTCCTCCTCTCTATACATAAAAAAAGTTTCATATATTATAAAAAAAGGAATTTTTGATCGAAATTTTCCAATGATTGAACAAATAAAAAAATTTTATGATATGGAATTGAGTTTTTTTTTTCGCTTTCAAGCCTTTTAGGTAAACTTAATAATGGTGTTTAAAAAGATATTTTGAACTAGAGTTGGGAGATTTTAATCGATTCCTCTTTGTCAGACCTGAACAGGAAAATCTAGCAATTCAGTAGCCTTTTGACTGCTAGACCAATCAAAATTTACGAGAAGTACCAAAATTTTTGCTTTTGGCGATTAGCGTTTTCCGGAAATCAGGACCTGGGTTCCATGATGACCAATCAACTTGATACTTGGTCTAGATCTAATATGAGTAAATCCGTAAAATTTCAATTTGATCAGCCATCGGGAAGCCGAGAGGATAGCTTTGTTCCAACCGCAGTTTGAAACTGGATTGAAACTTCTGGTGCATGCGCAGAAGGATTTGTTTAATTTGACATCAGATGACTTCAGATTTGACGGAAAAAGGATATGAACAACGTCGAATTTTACGTCCAAATCCTTCTGCGCATGCTCCAGGAGTTTCCAACCAGTTTCAAACTGTGGTTGGAACAAAGCTAATAGTTTCAGTTAATCGTAATTTGCCCTTCCTATCCGACTCACCCAATAGAGCCACGAGTCGGAATCGTTACACGATCTGAGTCAGACGAGTCGTATAAGTGAACGACTCACTTCCCGACTCCGATTAAACGTAAGGTTATATTTTACGAAGGTTATTTTGTTATATCGTTTAGTTTCGGGTTCGGAACTTTACTAATTTCTCAACAGATTGGCAAAAATCGAAGAAGGAAATTGATTCCGTACTTTTTGGAAGGATTTTGGAAGTTAAAATTAAAAAACTATCTAGGAAACTTTATACCCTCGTTAAGTGAAGATTGGCGGGAACGTTTTGGGGATAGGTAATTTCTTTGTGTTGTTATAGTTAATCAGAAGAACCTTGTTTCGATTCATGAATTTGCTCTAGTGAGAACATTGTGAACTAACTGAGTCGGAACGACTCCTGAAAACTAGGTTATAAAGCCTCTTTGAGAAGACCTTTCCCGTTTTGTGAGTCGTATACGGTAAGGGCAAATTTCGATTCCCTGAAACTCTCTATTGTTAGGTACCTACAGGTGTGTTTTTTTTTCAGTTTGACAAGGATATAGCCTTAGCCAATAAATCTATCGGCCTAAAATTTTGCAAGTAACTTTCGTTTAAAACCCAGAGATTAACCCCAAAAACTGCTTTTCAGGGAAAACACACACCTATAGGTACCTAACATTAGCTTTGTTCCAACCACAGTTTGAAACTGATTGGAAACTCCTGGAGCATGCGCAGAAGGATTTGGACGTAAAATTCGACTTCGTTTATATCGTTTGTCCGTCAAATCTGAAGCCATCTGATGTCAAATTAGACTTGCAAATCTGCGCATGCTCCAAAAACTGCTTTTCAGGTATGGGTTGAAGTTTTTATAGTAGGCGCCCAGAAAGACTTACGTTTTACCGGTTTGCCTCTCTCGCTACTCCACCCCCCCCCCCCCCAAAAAAATTACAATTGAGAGTTTCAGGGAATCGTAATTCCGAGTCCCGACTCCGACTCACCAAACGGGAAAGGTCTTCTCGTAGAGGCTATAAAACAGAGTTTCAGGAAGTCGTTCCGACTCAGTTCCGACTCAGTTAGTTTACAATATTCTCACTAGAGCAAATTCATGAATCGAACTTAGGTACCTTTATTAAATTTATTCGACTTAAACCCAATGCTGTTGAAAAAACTCCCAGGGCTCCTCGTTGGATTTGAAATTGTGAAAACAACAAAAAACAAACGGAAACTAAACGATATTGGATTTGTAATCGTAAAAACAACAAAAACAACCCGAAAATAGACGAGATTGTATTTGAAATCGTAAAAACAACAAAAACATGGACCCGATACTAAAGAGATAACGAATAACCTTCGTAATATATAACCTTACGTTTACTCGGAGTCGGGATTTGAGTCGTTCCGTTATACGACCCAGCCGAGTCGGGTCGTATTACGATTCCGACTGGCGGCTCGAGTCGTATGACCTTGAGCGAGTCGGAGTCGGGAACTCGGAATTACGATTCCCTGAAACTCTCTAATGATTTTGACATTATCCTTGCTCTTTTGGCCAGAAAATTCGCTTTGTTTACAAATTTTTGAGTGAATTGTTTTCCATCAATGACGGACCCTAAAAGGAGTAGCCACATTTTGTTATCCAATAATATGTAATCACAAAAAAACTATAAATTATTAGAAGTTTTAATTTTCCAATTTTGTTGGGGCTATTTTTTTGGAAAGCGGGCGTGTCTGATCAAGAATGAAAAGTGAGAAAATAAGGAGAATAAAAGGGGAAGAAACAATGACAGACGTCAGTGGGGTCACCTGTATAAATAAGAAGGACGTCAGCCCAAATCACACGTAATATTTCCCTTCTTGTCCGCCCCTTTCGCCAATCCCCGAATCTTCCCTCATTCTCTTTTATACATCGGCTATATTATTTTTGTCAAAAAGAGTCGAGATAGAAAAGGAAGAGAGGAAAAAAAAATGTTTACCGAGAGTGAGGTCTAAATACTCATATTTTACTTGTCAGGGTTCGCTCCATCAACGTCAGTCAGTGCATCAGCCGCCAGCTAACTTGGGGCCTTTCCCGGTTTGATTGATGAATATTGATCCTTCGATGACTCAAGGGCCGACGTCAAAAAAAAAAAAAAAACCCGTTCCCGCCCCAAAACAACCAAGATAAACTACTTCTCTTTTACTTCCGTCGTTTCACCTCAATTTTTCTCGTTATTTGATTCATTTTTAACAACTAGATGAAAAGATGCTTCATCTTCAATTTCACACTAAAGCACCTGGGGAAATACTTCGAGGATTTTTGAGTCTTGAAGGCGAGGGCCCCTGCTTAAGCAACCACTCTCATTGGGGCACAATAGCCTTCTGCAATAGCACTGCTGGCTAAGGCGATGATAGCCAAGGAAAACTCTTTTACTGGACTTCATGGCGTTATCCAACGTCTTTCGACCAAGGAAAACTCTTTTACTGGACTTCATGGCGTAATACGCCGTCTTTTGACCAAGGAAAACGCTTTTACTGGACTTCATGGCGTTATCCAACGTCTTTCGACCACGGAAAACTCATGTACTGGACTTCATGGCGTTATCCACGTCTTTCGACTAAGGAAAACTTTTACTGGACTTCATGGCGTTATCCACGTCGTTCGACCAATGAAAACTCTTTTACTGGACTTCATGACGTTATCCACTATCTTTTGACCAAAGAAAACTCATTTACTGGACTTCATGGCGTAATCCACCGTCTTTCGACCAAGGAAAACTCTTTTACTGGACTTCATGGCGTAATCCAACGTCTTTCGACCAAAGAAAACTCTTTTACAGGACTTCATGGCGTTATCCAACGTCTTTTGAATAGCCTTTTCCGTATTTATTGAGCAAGAAACGTCTTCTGTATTAGAGGGAGCCGCTTAAAGTACTACTCTCATAAGCGCTCTGCAGATAAAAATTAATTTGTTGAAACCGTAGCTGGAAACTGGTTTGAAACTCCTGGAGCATGCGCTTAAGGATTTGGACGTCAAATTTGACTTCAGATTTGGCGGACAAATGGTTTTGAACAAGGTCTAACTTGACGTCCAAATCCACCTGCGCATGCTCCAGGAGTTTCAAATCATTTACAAACTGCGGTTGGAACAAACCTATTTTTTTCTCTGCTTGGTGTGCTCTCAATAAAAAGTTAACCGAAAAAATGATCCATAATGAAGTTTTGAAAATGAAGATTTTGTTAAAAAAGGTTTATTTCTGGTGACAGTTTTATTGTGATAAATTCGTACAAGAGGTTACAACGCGGCGTGGCAAGAAGGCATGTTATCAAAGAGGGTGTTGTTATCATTGCAACAGGTGCTGCCCCCTTCTCTCCTTCCTTCTCCCTTTAACCTCGCTTAGTCTTCCTTCAATTTATCATTTGTCTTCCTCTTTACCCTCCTTGTGTACCAAGAGCGATTGAATTTCCTCGGGGTTAATCTTTTAGGATGAAAACGGGTACCGTAATTATTGCTAAACGGTGACGAATCGACGTTTTCGACCTTAACGAGTGATTATGGAAGGTAATTTTTGATGGAAAGTGGGTTGCTTGGCGAAATGGATAGCAGTCGATGTCTTGGAATAGCTTTGAGGTCTCCCTTTGTTGAAAGGAAGGGCATCCAGTAAAAGAGTTTTCCTTGGATAACGCCATGAAGTCCAGTAAAAGAGTTTTCCTTGGTCGAAAGACGTTGGATAACGCCATGAAGTCCAGTACATGAGTTTTCCTTGGTCAAAGACGGTGGATTACGCCATGAAGTCCAGTAAAAGAGTTTTCCCTAGTCAAAAGACAGTGGATAGCGCCATGAAGTCCAGTAAAAGAGTTTTCCTTGGTCGAAAGGTGGATTACGCCATGAAGTCCAGTAAAAGAGTTTTCCTTGGTCAAAAGACGTGGATAACGCCATGAAGTCCAGTAAATGAGTTTTCCTTGGTCAAAAGACGGTGGATTACGCCATGAAGACTAGTAAAAGAGTTTTCCTAGTCAAAAGACAGTGGATAGCGCCATGAAGTCCAGTAAAAGAGTTTTCCTTGGTCGAAAGGTGGATTACGCCATGAAGTCCAGTAAAAGAGTTTTCCTTGCTCTTGAATATTCAAGAATATTGAATACGCATAAAGTCTGGTAAAAGAGTTTTCCTTGGTCAAAAGACGTGGATTACGCCATGAAGTCCAGTAATGAGTTTTCCTTGGTCAAAAACTGGATTACGCCATGAAGTCCAGTAAATGAGTTTTCCTTGGTCAAAAGACGGTGGATTACGCCATGAAGTCCAGTAAAAGAGTTTTCCCTAGTCAAAAGACGTGGATACGCCATGAAGTCCAGTAAAAGAGTTTTCCTTGGTCGAAAAGGTGGATTACGCCATGAAGTCTAGTAAAAGAGTTTTCCTTGGTCGAAAGACGTTGGATTACGCCATGAAGTCCAGTAAAAGAGTTTTCCTTGGTCAAAAGACGGCGTATTACGCCATGAAGTCCAGTAAAAGAGTTTTCCTTGGTCGAAAAGGTGGATTACGCCATGAAGTCCAGTAAAAGAGTTTTCCTTGGTCTAAAGACGTGGATACGCCATGAAGTCTAGTAAAAGACTTTTCCTTGGTCGAAAGACGTTGGATTACGCCATGAAGTCCAGTAAAAGAGTTTTCCTTGGTCAAAAGACGGCGATTACGCCATGAAGTCCAGTAAAAGAGTTTTCCTTGGTCGAAAGACGTTGGATAGCGCCATGAAGTCCAGTAAAAGAGTTTTCCTTGGTCGAAAGACGTTGGATACGCCATGAAGTCCAGTAAAAGAGTTTTCCTTGGTCAAAAGACGGTATTACGCCATGAAGTCCAGTAAAAGAGTTTTCCTTGGTCGAAAGACGTGGATTAAGCCATGAAGTCCAGTAAAAGAGTTTTCCTTGGTCAAAGACGTGGATACGCCATGAAGTCAGTTAAAGCGTTTTCCTTGGTCGAAAGACGGTGGATAACGCCATGAAGTCCAGTAAAAGAGTTTTCCTGGTCAAAAGACGTGGATTACGCCATGAAGTCCAGTAAAGAGTTTCCTGGTCAAAAGACGTGGATTACGCCATGAAGTCCAGTAAAAGAGTTTTCCTTGGACGAAAGACGTTGGATTAAGCCATGAAGTCCAGTAAAAGAGTTTTCCTTGCTCGAAAGACGTTGGATAACGCCATGAAATTACCAAATGTAAATATGGAGATAGAAAAGGAAGGTCCTCAAAGGATCCTTTCAACTCAATGATGAACTCTTTCATTTGTATTTAATCTTGCTAATGCCGTTCTATAAAATGCAGTTGTATTTTATTGTCGTGGACGATCGGTGTTTGTTGTCAGACTGATTGACGGCGTTCGCCTCAAAGCCGCGACAGGGTATAAAAATTACTGTTGATATATCGACGGAAAGGGCATTGTCGCGCGTCAAAATGGCTTTTTGTTGCCCTTTAATGTAACGAGGAGAAAACTTGCCTCCCCTCCCCGCGACAGCCAATCCACATCCTCGCTCCCATCACCATACGTCGCCTATTTCACTCCATATCCGTATCGACCTAGGGCTGTATACGCAATTACTTTTTATTGTATAGGACTAGTCGGAATAAAAATGGTTCATTTTGAAAGAAGGATAAAAAGATATTTCAGTCTCTATTTTATCGCTTTTGACTTCACGTTGTTGCTAAATTGCTTCATTTTCAATATCTATTTGAAAAGATTGACTTGAACGCAATGCCTCTGAATCATTATGAAATCCACTGCCATCTAAATCGTTCAAACGAAATCGTAGGCACAAGTCGTTAAAACATTTTAGAACCCACCACCTCCTGTACTCTTAAATGATTCAGATAAACTGCCTCCTTTATAATTAACGTTTAAGAACCCACTGCTTCCTTAATACTGAAAATTTCGTGCTATGACAACGTTTTAGAGTGCTTAATCGTAAAAACATTTTGAGGAATTCACTTTCATCTTAAGGGCCATCCATACCGCCCGAGCATTTCGTTTTAAAAACAAGAGATCGCAGCACTTTCGCCCCTAAAATTACTTTCCTATATTTGAGCACTAAGAATCGTCGGAAAATTTTTTACAAAAGCTCGTTCTCGTTATTTTGAGAATGTCTAGGCGGTCTTGGGAGCAGTTTTTCCGAAAAAGTTTTCCTTTGGAAAATGGAAAACTTTTTTCGACTAAAACATTTTTTCAAAAAAAAACCGCAAGCCATTTTGTAGATTTTGACGAGTTTTTTCCAAAAACATTTATACATGAAAATCCGATGCATCTTTCGTCGTAATCTTTTACAAAGATTTGGAGGAAAATGCCGAGAGAGAAACTATCGCCATTTCCTATAACCTTTTAGAATCAGCAGCCTTTTTAAAGACACAATGTTATCGGGTCTAGAGGAAGAAATGTGAGACTTTACCACGGGTGAGGTGGGCATCCCTCCGCCAGAAAGAAAAAAATCCCGGAAGTTCCCGTGGCTCCAGCCTAGATCCTTCAAATGTGTTTCAACCCACTTGCTTATCAGCCGTTTTAAAACCACTGCCTACTTAATCGTAAAAACGTTTAAGATCTAGTTACCTCTTCTAAAACTGCGATCTCGCAAAAAGAGGTTAAAAAATGATCATCGATGTCCATAAACGTCTTTCGTAGAAAAGATACATAAAAATGTCATTTTATTATCATTAAAAGTGAATAAAAATTTAAAAATGGTTTTCCTTTCGTCATAAAAGTTAACTATAAGAAAGAATGGACTATTTTTATTAAAAAACTCGTCTATTGATTCCATTACAATAGTGTAACCTTTTAGATTCTTTCCACACATGTACGGATTTAGACCACGAAACAATAAACAATTTTAAAATAATACCTTTACTTAGAATCAGATAAGAGTTCGTGTTTCTTGCTTTCGGATGATGGGATTTGTTTGGTATTGATGAAATAAACACGGCTGTCAAAGCTCGTATAATTTGAAGATATCAAAACCCTCTAATTTATAATCTCAAATTATATATCTCTTTCTCCTTCTGGTCGAGAAAAACTTACCTATTTTATAGGTGTGAGATTAAAATGCCGCATTAGTTATTTATAAAAGTTCGGTCGGTCACAAATATTCAAGTGTAGATATCGTAGCGATTGGAAGGTCTAATTATTAGTTGCCCAGGGTGGTCCCGTCTGATAATTTCATACTTTATGGTAAAAATGACATAATGTATTCAAGATTGATAACTATTTAAGTTTTTTTTTCTTTCTCCCTTAGGGCTCAAAAAGGAAGGAGGAAAGCGGTTTTCCGATGAAGGAGGGACGACTTTGTCATGAGCGAAAAACACCAATTATTAACCCTTATTAGCTGTCCACTGGACTCAACGGCGACCCTTAAGCTTTAACATCCTTATGTGGCCTGCATCTGACAGGAAATCCACATGAAGGGAACTTTTCCCTAAAAACCTTATTTATTTTATTTTTAATTTTTTTTTCTTGAAAGAGTGGGGAAATACCTTGTAAATTTTTAGTTATAAACTTTTTTTTGTTACTGTGCTTTTTATCAAGAGAGATCTGTTTGAGTGCCATTGATGGAAAAATGACGAATTGTCTCCGTTTTTGAAGATAGTACACTCATTTTGTACAGGATTTTGACGAATTTTTTTATTTTTTGTGAAAAATTGAAATTGAAACCTCAGTTTTTACACGATTGACGAATTTTTTTCTCTTTTTGGAAGAAAAACTTTAGTTTTTACATGATTTTGATAAACGTTTCCTCCATTTTTAAGAAAGAAACCTCAATTTTTGAATGATTTCGACCAATTTTTTCCCCTTTATAAGAAACATGCCTATGTTCTCACACGATTATGTCTAATTTTTTCACTTTTTGAAAGAGAAACTTCAGTTTTTACACGATTTTGACGAATTTTTCTCCCTTTTTGGAAGGAAAACCTTAGTTTTACTTGATTTTGAGAGACTTTTTTCCATTTTTGAGAACGAAACCTTTGTTTATACCTGATTTTGAC
The DNA here is from genome assembly GCA_014119065.1 of Orius insidiosus. Lineage (NCBI taxonomy): Eukaryota > Metazoa > Arthropoda > Insecta > Hemiptera > Anthocoridae > Orius > Orius insidiosus. The sequence continues at coordinate 90,422 of JACGAQ010000117.1, forward strand.
AAACTTTTCTCTATTTTTGAGAATGAAACTTCAGTTTTGATTTGATTTTGACCAATTTTTTCACTTTTTGAAAGAGAAACTTCAGTTTTTACGCGACGAATTTTTCTCTCTTTTCGGAAGGAAAACCTTAGTTTTTACTTGATTTTAACAGATATTTTTCCATTTTTGAGAACGAAACCTCTGTTTTTACGTACTTTTGACGAACGTTTTTCCATTTTTGAGAAAGAAACCTCAGTTTTTACACGATTCTTCGAATTTTATTCAATTTTTGAAGAAGAAGAAAAAAAACTCTGTTTTTACATGATTTTCGCTTTTTATGAAGAAAAACCTTAGTTTTTACATAATTTGACAAACTTTTCTCCATTTTTGAGAATGAAACTTCAGTTTTGATATGATTTTGACCAATTTTTTCACCTTTATGAGAAAGAAAACTAAATTTTTACACGATTTTGACGAATCTTTTTAACTTTTTGTAAGAGAAACCTCATTTACATGATTTTTAGGAATTTTTTTCGTTTTTTGGAAGGAAAACCTTAGTTTTTACAAGATTTTAGCATACTTTTCGCCTTTTTTAACTTCCTTAAAGAAGTTATTATGTTGTTTTTTTTTGAGAAAGAAACCTCCGTTTTTACATGATTTTGACAAACTTTCCTCCACTTTTGAGAAAGAAACTTCAGTTTTGACATATACAGGTAAACATCATTTTTCAACAATTTTGGGGTCTTTTTTTCTGGCTATTGACCAACCAAAAACCTTCCGCACTTCTAATAGCCCCTTTTTTGGGCGTTTTCCGCCGGTTTTTGATCAACAAACATCATTTTTCAACAATTTTATGGTCTTTTTTTCTGGCTGATGACCGACTAAAAACCTTCTGCATTCCAATAAGCCCCTTTTTTGGGCGTTTTCCGCTGGTTTTTGATCAATGAACATCATTTTTCAACAATTTTGGGGTCTTTTTTCTGGCTGCTGACCAACCAAAAACCTTCTGCAGCTGATTTTGGCATTTTTGGGGCATTTTCAAGTATCTTTAACTCAGCAAACACCATTTTTACGGGATTTTTCAAGAGCTTTCGAGTATCATAAACATCATTTTTCGACAATTTTGGGGTGTTTTTTCTGGCTTTTGACCAACCAAAAACCTTCCGCACTCCTAATAGCCCTTTTTTGGGCGTTTGCCGCCAGTTTTTGATCAATAAACATCATTTTTAAACATTTTGGGGTCTTTTTCTGGCTGCTGACCGACCAAAAACCTTCTGCAGCTGATTTTCGCCGTTTTTTGGGCATTTTCAAGTATTTTTAACTCAGCAAAAACCATTTTTACGGGATTTTCGAAAAGCTTTCGAGGACCTACAAAGCCTGAATCCATTATAATTTCAGGGTGATTTTTAATGGTTCTAAACGCCCGAAATAATTGTACGCTTAAACTAAAGTTGGAAGGGTTTAAGACCATCAAAAAAATCCTTTAAGGGATGTTTATAAAGGGAGAGATTAATAGAACACTTTTTATGTGATTATCGATTTGACCGTCTAAAATAAAGGAAGGGTGGAAACTGAGGGCTTTCGTAGAAACGTCAGGGGTTGGGAGGAGGGCTTTAGGCAATAAATCCGTAAGTCTTGCTCCTTGGCGGGATTAGGTACAGATTTAAAAGGGAGGGAAAGGGTCTCAATGTTTGTCCTTCCCTCGTACTTACCCTCCATCGAATCAACCCGCGTATTTGCATCTGTCGAACCCCTCTCCGCTTCCACCGTCGAAAACCTTTAAGTCCTGCGGACGACAATAAAATTAAAGCCGGACGGCCGTCTAAGGCCTTTTTTTTTTCGATGGTTATCGGGGGGAGAGCTCCAAGAGGCTGACTCCGCACCCGATTTAAAAAAGAGTGAGGGAAGACAATACCCATGGACTGCGAAAGAGTCCGGCTACTAATCTTCGCCTCTTCTCCTTACCCGGGCGACATCCAGATAAGTCTAATTGTCTTATGCACTTATCGGAAATTCTTTCTGTCCTTTCTATCTCGAAAAGTACGGATTTCATCTCGCCTTTTGTTTTCTCACTAAACCAAGATGTTCGTAAAAAGAATAAACAATACGCATTCTGGTAAGTTCCAACATAATTTTAAATTAGGATTAACATAAATCTACAACGATGTTTTGCGATCAACGAGGCACTGGATTATTAAACATTTAAAGCGATTAAGAACTGAAATTCTATAATGCTTTCACTATTTAGGAGGCAGTGAATTGTAAAACTTTTTCATCGATTAAAACGGCAGTGTACTCTAAAACTTTCTTTATCGATTGAAAGAGAGTGGACTCTAAAACGTTTTGCCGATTAAAAAGGCATTGATTTCCCACAGTTTAGACGATCAAAGAGGCAGTGAATTTCCAGGATGAGAGAAAGCTACCCGTTAACGGTAGAGCCGCTCATATACACGAAGAATGGAAAAAAATGTCTCGATTAGAAAGAAGTTAACTCTTATAAAGATTAAGCAGGCGTTGTAAAAATTTATCAATAAAAATATAGTAGATTCTAAAACGTTTTAAAAGACAGACAATGCCAGAACTTTGTTATCGATTAAAAAAGAAGAAAAAGGCAGTGGATTCAAAACGTTTTGACGATTAAGGCGGCAGTGAATTCATAAAGATTATCGGGCACTGGAAACGTTTTAACACTTTCTACGATCGAGGCAATGAATTTAAAACGTTTTGCAGATTAAAGAGGCATTGATTTCCTAAACGTTTTGACGATAAAAGAGGCAGTGAATTATGTTTTAGGAATTAAGATGGCAGTGAATTCTAAAACGTTTTGCCGATTAAAGAGGCATTGATTTCCTAAACATTTTGACGATAAACGAGGTAGTGAATTAAGTGTTTTAGGAATTAAGATGGCAGTGAATTCTAAAACGTTTTGCCGATTAAAGAGGCATTGATTTCCTAAACGTTTGACGATAAAAGAGGCAGTGAATTCTTAAACGTTTTGCCGACTAAAAAGGCATTGATTTCCTAAACGTTTTGTCGATAAAAGAGGCAGTGAATTCTTAAAGTTTTAGCAATTAAGATGGCAGTGAATTGTTAAACGTTTTGACGATTAAAGAGGCATTGATTTCCTAAACGTTTTAACGACAAAAGAGGCAGTGAATTCTTAAATGTTTTAGCAATTAAGATGGCAGAGAATTCTAAAACGTTTTGACGATTAAAGGGCATTCATTTCCTGAACGTTTTGACGATAAATGAGGCAGAATTCTTAATTGTTTTAGCAATTAAGATGGCAGTGAATTCTAAAACGTGATTAAGAAGGCGTTGAAAACTAAAACGTTTTAACGTAAAGACGGTGGGTCTAAGAGTGCTAACTTTTTAAGAAAATATGTCAGTTGGGATACAATTTACTTAAATGATTTTGATAAATAAATTTTATACGGTTGATTCTTTGAAAAATGAAACATCCAAACTGTTAGTCACCTAATTGATCACTCATTACTCTTAATACATTTGAGTTTCGTCGTCGGAGGGTGATTTCGCGGGGAGGTTCTGCGGGTGGAAAAGTGGGGTTCCCGTAAAGTTTCCTCCCTCGCCACCGTCCCCGGGACGAATTCGCTCGTAAATTGTTTCCCTTGAAGGTAATTACGTCAAAATGTTCTAACTCGAAAAAATTGCCTAATAAAATTGTTTACATCAATCATATTAAAACTCGAATATTATTGCCTTTTCCCGAAACTCGTAATTCCTCCGATTAAACTTTCATCGCTGAGGGAGTAAGGGAGAAAAAAAACTTAAAATTGCTATCCTTCTTTTAAAATTTTAAATTGTTAATATCGAATGTTATATTTCTTGATTAATAGGGAAAGTCTTGAAAAGGGCGTTGAGGGTCTCGGGTAGGTTAGTCGTAATTATTTAGCATGAAATACGCGGCCCGGTTGATAATCAACATAAATTGTGTGTGTGATAAGGGCCGGCTGTTGTGAGTAAATCACTTCGAGGCGGACCCCCGGCACCCTTAAGATAACTGAATAACTTGTAGGCCGGCATCCCTTCCCGGAGCCTTCTTTGCCGGAAGCACCTCCCTTGTTTTAAACGTTTAATAATTTTTTCACATAAGCTGACCTGCGAATTCTGACAATGGGCCTTCTATTAATGCCTTGTCATTTTGTCAACTAATCCTGACGTCCCCTCTCTCTAATGGATACCCGACCCTTCAACCTCTTTATTAACGTTTATTAACACAACTTACATTATTAAACAACAGTTTAAATTATTTAACTTAAAAAGGGTCAACTGTAAAAATCTAAATTGTCTCAAATACACCTCTCTTGTTCAAACATTATCTTGAATCTACTTTCTCCCAATCGTCCTCAGGACCCGAGGACCCGGTTCGAATCTCCTGATTGCGCTGTAATTTGAGGTTTCTGAAAGGCTGGGAAAAATATAATTTTTTACAGAAACCCACTGATTTTGAAAACTTGTCTAATAAATAAAGCTTAGAAAATATCTGCAAAAATTTGTACAAGTATTTTTAATTAAAATGAGAAAATTAGAAAAGAGAGGATTCCTTTTAGGGCCCCTAGAAGGATTCGAACCTGCGACATTTGAGTTACATGCCCAACACCACCATAGATATGGAAGCCTTTTTGTAAGAATGTTTTTTGATTAGGATACTGCAGAAATTAAAGTAAACGTGTGGGATAACAATCCTGATGGAAGAGATTAACACATCTAGGATCAGATAGTGGAGTGTTGGGTATCTAGCCCAAAGGTCGTCGGTTCAAATCCCACTGGGAGGGCTAACTTTTTTTTTTATTCTTTAAAGATTACGTTTATCTATCAAAAAACCGAGAAAAAATAATCACAAAAACCGTGCTAATATAGATTTTTCTGGGAAAAACAACTTTCTTTTTCAAAAAAAAAAAAAAAAAAAAAAAAAAAAAAAAAAAAAAAAAAACTTGTCAAAACTGAGTTTTCTCAGTTATAAAGGGGGAAAAAATGACAAGATTACAGGTATTGATCAAAAACCAGCGGAAAACGCCCAAAAAGGGGCTTATTGGAATGCAGAAGGTTTTGGTTGGTCAACAGCCAGAAAAAAGACCCCAAAAGTTGTTGAAAAATGATGTTTATTCATCAAAAACCAGCGGAAAACGCCCAAAAAGGGGCTATTAGGAGTGCGGAAGGTTTTTGGTTGGTCAAAAGCCAGAAAAAACACCCTAAAATTGTCGAAAAATGATGTTTATGATCCTCGAAAGCTCTTGAAAAATCCCGTAAAAATGGTGTTTGCTGAGTTAAAGATACTTGAAAATGCCCCAAAAATGCCGAAAATCAGCTGCAGAAGGTTTTTGGTCGGTCAACAGCCAGAAAAAAGACCCCAAAATTGTTGAAAAATGATGTTCATTGATCAAAAACCAGCGGAAAACGCCCAGAAAAGGGGCTATTGGGAATGCCGAAGGTGTTTGGTAGATCTACTGCCAGAAAAAAGACCCCAAAATTGTTGAAAAATGATGTTTATTAATCAAAAACCGGTGGAAAACGTCCAAAAAAGGGGCTCTTTGGAATGCAGCAGGATTTTGGTCGATCAACAGCCTGAAAAAAAGACCCCAGAATTGTTGAAAAATGATGTTTATTGATCAAAAACCGGCGGAAAACGCCCAAAAAGGGTCCATATTTTTCCTTGAAGATATTTTCGTCTTGATCTCGACCGGTCGCCCCTCTTTTTTCCAAAACACCTCCGGCCCACCTTATCCGATTGTGACCAGAAGTTTATCACTTCTTATGTAGAAAAAAAATTTAATTTTCTCTCTTTTTCTCAACTCTCTCAGGGACTGCTTAAAACTTTTTTTGAATTAGCATAAACTACTGACGTCGTGAAACGTCACGAATTACTCAAAATATTATACGAGTTGCGTGAACGAGTGAATCTTGGCGGGAAATAATAAATTAGTCTGGTTCTGTCTGACAAAACACGCACCTTAAATAACATATCAAACGTCACTCACTTTATGGAAAAAGGGAATTTATTTATTTAATTTTTTAGAGATCACAATCAAGTTTATAATGGGCGTTTATCATGTGAAAGTTTCAATTTTTTAAAAACAATTTTTCTTTTTGTGTTTTAAACCTTTTGTGTTTTTATATCAACGAAATCAAAGACATTCTTTGAGATAATGCCGTCGAAACTGTTGTGATTTGGAACAAAGAGGAAGAATGTACTCGGATTTCCTCAATTTTTTCTTCTCAAAGGAACTTCTAGAACCTTTTAGAAAAAAAAAAAGGGAAGGCGTGACAAAAAAAGGGTTAAGGGCCACCGTTGTCGTCTCGGCTGTTTGTATAAACAAGGAAAGCAGTGGCTTTGGTATTAGGTGGGATCCAATCTGTTGTGAAGCACCCTCGAGGGTCGGTGGGTCGGACGGTGTGTATGTCCAAGGAAATGAAGCCCCAACCCACCCTCCGCCTCCTCTCACTCTTAGCACCCGCCGGTGTGTCCAGCCCGAGCAATTTTCCCCCTCGACGACCGGGCTCAATGCCTTGTCACCACCAACGGCATTCCTCTCCTCCAAAACCACCCTCGGAAACCCCACCCGGATCTCTTCTCAACCACCTTAATTATAAAGCCACTTCGCCCCCTACCTCTTTTTTTTTTTCGAAAGGTGCCTTTTCAAAAGAAAAAAATCCAGGAAGATCGCCCCATTGTAAACCCCTTTTCGATATTTTTCCTTCCATCTTACATTCTCTTTTCCACCACCCAAAAAATATAAAAAAAATATAGCTAATAAATATTTTTAAAAAATGCAATCATATTTTCTTTCATAGGGATTCCTCAAGGCGCAATCCTGTGACCACTGTTATTTGGGATATATCTTGAGATAATTGGAGCCTAGAAGGGGGATTTTGCCATATTGCTCTGGAGGGTCCTTCGATTACTCAGGAATTAATTTTTACCAAAAATTAATTAATCGAGTTTTCGTCAAATGCAGTTTTACTTTTGTCCACCCTCTTATTTTACCCCTGGAGTTTTTTCTTTCCCTTTTTTTGAATAAGTGATTGAAAAATCATTTTTCACATTTTCTTTTCCACCACCTCAAAAAATACAAAAAAATATACAATGTTTTATAATAAATATTTTTAAAATATGCCGTCATATTTTCTTTCATAGGGATTCCTCAAGGAGCAATCCTGTAACCACTGTTATTTGGGATATATTTTGAGATAATTGGAGCCTAGAAGGGGGATTTTGCCATATTGCCATGGAGGGTCCTTCGATTACTCAGTAATTAATTTTTGGTAATAAGTCAATTTTCGTCAAATGCAGTTTTACTTTTGTCCACCCTCTTATTTTACCCCTGGGGTCTTTTCTTTCGCTTTTTTTGAATAAATGACTGAAAAATCATTTTTCACGTAGGTGAGCGGTTACGTCGTCGAGGGAAGGCCATAAACATAATTTATAGCGTAATTTGGCCTTTAGACGGCTCGGGGGTGGGGGCGGGGGGTGGTTTGGAGTGTTGAAAGTAAGAAGCTGTGATTGGCTTATCGGTGTCGGAGTCGGCCAGCGGCTATTTATGAGAGCCATTACCGAGGGTGGGGGGTGCCCTTCCCTCTTTAAATCATCAGAGGCTCCCGAGGCCCCATTCTAACAACATCCCTTTTAGATTTATTACCGGCTCCCTATTAAAAGGAAGCCTCGGCCTACCGTGAATTTAAAGCCGCCCCCTTCCCTCAAGATCAATATTTGATCCGGGAAAACATGTCAGTCTTAGACCCTTTAAACGTTAGGCTATCCGGCAAGACACGCGTCTTCTTGGTTTGCCTATACCGACTCCTCACCGGCGTTCTTGTCATTTCAAGGATCATCCTAAAGAGGGTTAACATTTTTTTAGAGAAAACAAAATGTTGCCAACCTTGAGCACCTAAGTCATAACTTAAATCTGATCATTAACACTATAAGCTTTGAAATGTTGTGTTGTCCAACCTGAGACCAGATACACAACCTGATTTCCACTGTTCCGCCAAGAGCGGCAGCACTTCGACTCACGGCATACCAATTTGTCAATGCAAGTTTCTAAGACTTGAGCACCTAAGTCATAACTTAAATCTGATCATTAACACTTTATCTTTGAAATGTCGTGTTGTCCAACCTGGGACCAGACACACAACCTGATTTCCACTGTTCCTATTTTAAGAGACACCCCCGCTCTTCGACTCGCGGCACACCAATTTGTCATTGCAAGTTTCTAAGACTTGAGCACCTAAGTCATAACTTAAATCTGATCATAAACACAATAAGCTTTGAAATGTTGTGTTGTCCAACCTGGGACCAGATACACAACCTGATTTCCACTGTTTCTTTTTTAAAAGACACCGCCATCTCTTCGACTCACGGCACACCAATTTGTCACAGTTTCTAAGACTTGAGTATCAAGTCATAACTTAAATCTGATCATTAACACTATAAGTGTTGAAATGATGTGTTGTCCAACTGAGACCAGATACACAACCTGATTTCCACTGTTCCGCCAAGAGCGGCAGCTCTTCGACTCACGGCATACCAATTTGTCAATGCAAGTTTCTAAGACTTGAGCACCTAAGTCTTAACTTAAATCTGATCATTAACACTATAAGCTATGAAATGTTGTGTTGTCCAACCTGGGACCAGATACACAACCTGATTTCCATGGTTCCTATTTTAAGAGACACCACCTGCTTTTCGACTCACGGCACACCAATTTCTCGCTGCAAGTTTCTAAAACTAGAGCACCTAAGTCATAACTTAACCCTCAGTCAACACTAGGCAATATTTAACGTTTCAAGCACTAGCGGGTCACTTCCGACCCGGTATCAAAAAATCTGGTTTAATCTTTGTATTTTGGTAATATTTGTCAATATTAGGTAAAATAAATACTTCTTGTAATTAAATACGTATTTATTGAATTTAGCAAACAATATAAACTATTTAAAAAATTAAAAATAAAATAAGTATGTACATAATTTTTTTTTAAGACTAGGTACATTGAAAACTAGTTCAGGACTAGTAAGACTAGTTAAAATATTTTTCTTTATCACATAAAATTATCATTTTCTTTGTCTTCATTATCACAAGAGGGACATACAGGGTCTGATCCAGAAGTAGTAGGACTGATTTTCTGTAGCGCGAACGGAGCGTCGTAGGGGGGAGCGGCTTTTTGGATATTGTTTAGGAGACATTTGGGAGCACACTCATATTTTTTTCAGCCGCTTGGGGGCAGTAGTTGAGACAGTACGTAAGTTCCTGTGAACCTCTACAGTGTGACCTCGTCGAAGCCCGAGATGGAGAGAAATAATTTTTAGGACTAATGGCTATTAAAAAAAACTAAAGCCGTGAGGTAAAAATTCTTTAATAATCTTCAAAATAACACCCTTCCGCTTCGCTACACAGCTTATAACGCCTTTTCCATTCATCAAACGCCTTGGTCAATCCAGGAGGTTCAAGACGCTACGACCGAGGTTCTGAACACCATCCCAGAAGACTTCTCCAAGGCGTTTGATGAATGGAAAAGGCGTTATAAGCTGCGTAGCGAAGCGGAAGGGTGATATTTTGAAGATTATTAAAGAATTTTTTACCTCACGGCTTTAGTTTTTTTAATAGCCATTAGTCCTAAAAATTATTTCTCCATCTCGGGCTTCGACGAGGTCACACTGTAGAGGTTCACAGGAACTTACGTACTGTCTCAACTACTGCCCCCAAGCTGCTGAAAAAAATATGAGTGTGCTCCCAAATGTCTCCTAAACAATATCCAAAAAGCCGCTCCCCCCTACGACGCTCCGTTCGCGCTACAGAAAATCAGTCCTACTACTTCTGGATCAGACCCTGTACAATGATTTTGTGTTCACCGCACAAAGAATTGCTGCATTTTGAGCAGATCGCGTTTCCTTTTCGATCCCTTGATAGATCGCAAAAAGCGCACCGTTTCCTTTTTTGCTGGCTGCAGGCGTTGTGGGGCTGTCGACCGCTGGCAAAATTTCTTGTTTATTCAGCAATTTTCCTATAAAAATACGATTTTCTCTCGGGACTAAGGTATTAACCCATTTTTTTTCGAACGTGGGTTTGATAAGTAAAAATGCTAAGCTTTTTAAAAAATTTGAACGTTCTTGTCGTGGATATGATGCTTTGTTTTTATTCCACTTATAAAGAACAAATGCGTTGACAGCACTTATGTCCAAAATTCCGAAAAAATACCTCATCGGCCATCTTCGATTTTTTCGTTTTGTGGTTTTGTCGTGACACAATTTGTCAAGGACATCTACTCCGCCTTTTGTCTGATTATAATAATGGACTATTTCAGGTTTTTGGCTAATTTCGTCAGTCTCACCTGTAGAATGCATTGTTGATAACAGCAAAACTTTTTTGTTTTTCTTTGGCGTATAACAAATTAACATTTTGTTATCTTGAAAAAAGTATTCGGACGTTCCAACTGGTCGTTTTGAGAGTGTCGATTGTGGAATCTGACGTTTATTTTTTCGCAGCGTGCCGACGAACGTCAATTTTTTTTCCAACAGGGCGTCAGCAAGTTCCACTGATGAAAACCAATTGTCACACGTGACATTTCGGTTGCTTCCACTGAGAGAGTTTGTTAGTCGAAGAACATATTGGGCCGGTAGAGGTAAATCTTCATTTTTTCTTCGTTGTTCTTTTCCAATGTATGGTATTCCCCCGAGGAAATAAAAAGTATTTGCATCACAGAGTGAAATAATTTTAAGTCCATATTTATCTGGTTTCGATGGTATGTACATGCGAAAACAACAGCGCCCGCGGAAACCAAGTAATGTTTCGTCAACTGTCACACATTCCGTCGGGGAGTAATATTTTGAGCACTTCTCTTCAAACATCGACCAAATTTCCCTAAAAGGAGCGAATTTGTCGGATAATTGGCGTTCTTTTCTGGTAGCTCTGTTATCGAATCTCAAATTAGCCAAGATGTACACAAATCGATTTTTTGACATCGTAAGGCGAAATAAAGGAAGACCGTACGTTGTCGAAAACATATCATCAACACTCAAGCCGGAATTTTTCAGGACCCCACTGAGGTAAAGCAAACCTATTGTTGCCCTAATTTCAACTTCGTCGGTAGGTCCAATGTATGATTGGGGGGTTTGAAATCTAATTTGTGTTACTTCAATCTGCTCATTGGTGTGGCGAACAATTTTTGAAATCATATCCTCGGTAATAAATAGTGACAGCAACTCCAATTCGTCTGTCAAATTTTTGGCATTTCCCTTTGGTCCAGGACGATCGGTGATTAAATTGCAGGCTTTTGTTCGAGAAAACTTAGAGTTTATAGGCTGATTTGTCCATATCGTCTCGCCGTCTTTCCCAAGTTCAAAAACTCTTTCATCAGAATTTAGATCCATTACCGCACTTGGATCTAAATCCTCATCACCAACACTAAATTCATCTTCGAAATCATCAGATTTTAGCACATCACCGTCTTCCAAGTCAGATTCCTCAAAGTCCAATTGAAGGTCTAATTCTTCATCATCCGACTCAAGCTGACGTTCGAATTCCGCTAAAACCTCTTCTGGAGTGGAAAATAATCGGTTAAAAGCCATAGTTGAATACTTATAGAGTCTAAAAGAAACGAAAAAAAAAAAAAAAAATTAAAAAATTAAAAAAATATTTTAACAATTCCAACACTAGCGGGTCGGGACCGACCCGGGTTCATAGAACTTGGAAAAACGTTTAAAATAAAAAGAATGGATTACTTACCTCTAACGATTCTTCTGTCACAATGTGCTCTTAATAAGTGGGTGAAAGGGTACCTGAAGTCCTAATCCTCAAAAGACAACGGAAGGGGGAAAAAAACGTTAAAAACAACGGTCTGGGTCGGATTTGTCGGCCTAGTGTTGATTGAGGGTTAAATCTGATCATTGACACTATAAGCTATGAAATGTTGTGTTGTCCAACCTGGGACCAGATACACAACCTGATTTTCACTGTTCCTATTTTAAGAGACACCGCCCGACTCACGGTACACCAATTTCTCGCTGCAAGTTTCTAAAACTTGAGCACCTAAGTCATAACTTAAATCTGATCATTGACACTATAAGCTTTGAAATGTCGTGTTGTCCAACCTGGGACCAGATACACAACCTGATTTCCACTGTTTCAACTTTAAGAGACACCTTAAAAACTAACGTGTTAGTTTGAAATGTGATGGCAAACCTGACTTCCATGAAATGAATATCATCATCATAGCAATGTGGCGAAAGCCTCTAGCTGTACCCTCCTCAAAAAAATCTTTATCATGGAAGTAGAAAATGAGGTAGGAAAAAATTTTAATAATTAAGGTGATTTAAATTTTAAACGGCGGTTGCCTTGGTGACCTGTTTAACACTTGGTTGTGTGTAGTAAAGAGAGCTCTCTGTTTTATTAGAAGGATCTCCTCTCTCGCTCTTCCCTTCAGACCCTTCATCACCCCCTTTCCCTCTTCTACGTCTTTCTGTCCTTCTCATTTTCATAATTCCCTCGTCTCTATTCCAGGGTCCTCCCTTTCGCGTCGGGTAGGACTCCCCTGATATATCAGCGTCCCTCCTTCCCTTCAGCCATCGCCATGTCTCCTTAATGCCCTTCCCTTCTCCCCGCTCCACTAATTACAAAACCATTATAAATCTCCAATGAGACCCAGGGCAATAAAATGCATCAAGATTACCCCCGGAGGTTCCCTCTCTGTCTTTTCTGATGGAGGATAAATAAAGTACAAAATGCTAATCCGACGAGAAAAGTCTTCCCGCTTTTCCTCTCCCCCCAACCTTCGGAAAAGATACACGTTTCATTTGCATTAGGAGACATTTTGCACCTCAACCTTCTTTCGACCTGCGAATCAATTTATTCCTTTTAATCAACTTGAGCCATTTCCCTCCCCGAATCACCACTTAAAATAACACTTAAAAATATTTATGCGACTAAGTTAATTAACTGTTAATTTAAGAGAGAGCCGAATAAAATTCAACCGAGGGAGAAAACTCGTTCCAAAGGAAAGAACATATCTTGAAAGTTTTATATTTTTTTAAATATTTTAAAAAGCAGATTTTGCACAAAATCTTTTCCCCTTTTAAACCACCAGAATTTAGGAAGGTTTTTGAACAATTTTACCAACACTGAAAATTTTCTTAAGACTATTCAAACTGGAGCTCCTGAAAATGTGAGTTTTAACGTGTTCAGTTGGCAACCTGAAGGTTGAACAAACGACTTTTTAACTTCAATGATCCAAACCTTTAAATCCAATAGATTTTCTTATTAGTCTATGGTGGAGTTGAGATTAGAGATAAGCGGCCTTAACGTTTCTTATTTTGGGAAAATGAAATTCATTTTTCTGTCCTTTTTAATATGTCTGTTTGAACTTTTAAAAACTGCGCTGCGGCCGAACCGTTAGTCCGATTTTCACCAAATTTCACCAAATCGTGTTAGTTCTAACACCGGCTATCTCATTTTTCCAAGGTTTTCAGGAGAGCCAAAATACGGATTAATTTCTCATTGGAATCAATGCATCACCTGTTGGCTAAATCGTGAACTACGTGTTTTCTGTTGGTAATAGGGTTAAACTACCAACGGAATTCGATTCTCCACAAAATTTACCATCAGAAACAATGCCAAACTCAAAATTGATAAAAAATGAGATAGCCGGTGTTAGAACAAACGCGACGAAATACTCCTTTATTTTTTAAGATTTTTTTTTTTGTAGGGAGAAAATAAATACTTCCACAGTATTCCCCAGGGGAAGTATAACAGAGGGGAAAGTATAACGGAGTGGGAAGTATAACGTAGGGAGAAGTATATAGGAGGGGAAAATTTTTTTTTTCGAAAAATTTTCCGGGTGTTCTTTTTTAAATTTGCGCTTTTTTTTCTGAAAAAGTTTGTAGTTATTTTTTTTTTAAAGTGTCAAGGTAGAAATAATGAGCTCTTTGGCCTAGGGACGTGCCTCTCGTAATGGGTGGAAGTATGAAATTTCTCCCTACTAAAAAACCCCGACGTGGAGGGTATCACAATAACTTCTTTAAGGAAGTTAAAAAATAATAACTAAAAAGTGGCAATTTTTTTTCACCAAAATTCTTAAAAATATAAGGAGTAATTGGTGAAAATTTGGTGAAAATTCGGAAAAAATCCGCTGGAGATTTTTTAAAATTTTAAACAGACATATCTCCGCCATTTTTTCGAAATTCGAAAATCGCCCTCGTTACACTCTTGCCAGCCGGAACCACAGACAAAGTTGAGATCGGTAAAGATCAATTATTCGATTTGACCCTTCGGGGTCTGGAAGACCCTTCCCCAAAACCCGTCGTGGAGGGTATCACAATAAAGGACGTGCTCCGCCGTCTCCTCCAATCAGAAGCGGCAAGTGCTGTCCTCTGTCTCTCCCAACCTTTGAAGGTGTTTGCGGAGTTTGCGGTGTCCAGTCAGCAGACCCTCTAGGATGCTACTGCCCTACCCTGTCTGAGCAGATCTACTGTGAGGCTATGCCTGGTACCGTCAATGAACAGCTTAGTATGTCTTTCACCTCGGGCTTTATGCCATCTAATCAAAGTAGCGGAGAGAGTTTGCCTTTCAAGCTCCTCTCTCATCGCACTCCTAGAAATGTGAAAAAAGGGCTCAGGGTCATTGTGGGTCATTTCTGGACCAAAAGAAATCGGGTTTTTTTTAGCGAATGAACCCTGATTTCGTTGGATTTTTGGTCTTTAAGGCCCATATTGAGCAGATTCGGAAGTTAAGAACAATATCGATATATATCTAAGGGAGTATTAATAATAGAGTAAAAAAGAAGAAAGTAAGGCGGAGGGAAATGGCGGAGGGTCACGATCAAGTCACAATAGCTATTGTGTCATCTAAAGGCCCAGGAGTATAATAAGTACAGGCTACCGAGCGCATACCCGACAAGAAGGCGACTCACGAGGTTTACTTAACCCCATCGATCCATGAATTAAGATAATCTTCAAAGATTTTAATACCGAGGAGTATATTTTATGTGTTTTAATTAATTTAAAACCCATATAAAAACCTTAATGTCGGACTCGTTTTGAATAAATTCAATTTTAGCTAATTATTTACATGAAGAAAAGGGAGTCCTTTTATGTCTTCCCATAACCCAAGCACTTAACTTCCAAGCAGACGGTAGTTCTTCTAAATTGCCGTTTGTCAACCGTTTACGATCGGAATGATGGCCTTCGGGCGTAAAAGGTTAGACACGCTGACGGTCAGGAAAATTCTGTTTTAAACATAATTTCATGCCTTTTTAACGAAAACGACGTTTGATACACTAAAAACGCATAAAAAGCCGGCGAATTATAAAACTATTGAAAAATTCTGCGTCTTGAATGTTTGGGGTTGTTTTGAACTTGGAATTCTCGAGTTGAAAAATTAATGCTTCATTCTTCGAGTTTATCGCTTCTGTTCGCATCCTATAAATATAAGCTGACGCTGCCATCATGTTACATAAAGTTATCTCAATCATAAATAACGCGAAAAAAATTATTCCCACCCGATTTTCATCTGCGGAATTCAAAAGACGTTCGACATTTTGATAAACGTTTTTTTTTTCTCTCTCTCTCTGCTCCCCTCCCAAGGTCTTAAAAAGGAGACAAGAGTTCTGCTTTGAGAAACAGATGCAAGATCATATATCAGAGACTCTTTTAACTGGTCTACATTGGGTCGCAGCCCCTTCATTCACCTTAAGTGGTAAACAACGGAGATAAACAACAACAGAGAAAGGGCAAACCACCAGTGTATACAACATATGTCAATTTCGAGAACTGGACCTTTTCCCGCCTTTTTATCGCGTTTCAAGATGACTTGAGATATGGAGTAAACAGTGACGTCAAATACGTAAAAGGGAAATTTTTCGCCGCTTTGATTAGTTTAAGCCGTGGGGAAAAAATGTTTTGATTTATTCAAAGCGTATTTTCAAGGAAAGGATTTCGACGTGGATTATGGCTCTGATTTCGCAATGTTGGACTTCTTCCTCTATTCGTTCGCTCATTTGTCATAGTGTTGAAAGGGGGGTTTTTGGAAGGGAGTGATTGCCCAAGACAAAATCATCCCTTCCCGCCCCACGTTTTCCATGAAAGACGCGTTTTTGACGAATTGCTGCGACCTTGTCTTCATCCCATTTAAAAAGGACGGGGATTTCTCCACCCCGCCGCAAATCCTTCCCCTCCGCGCGTTTCCCTTGACGCCAATCTCTCGACTCTTTTGATTTTCTTCCCGATTGAGTGAGATTGAGATTGTTCTACAAACGTTGCGGTTATTGACGTCGACAAAGAAGAGAAATAAAAAGCACTTCATCATTTTTTTTTCTACTCTTTTTCTTCGCGTTTTGACGAGGTGGCGACAAAAGGATCTGTAATTTTCTTCACAAAAAGTTTTAGATTGCGCTCCAAACCGAAGTAGACATTTATATACAGAATTTAAGGTTATTGCACCAAAATTTGTGAACCCCAGGTCCCCCAACATGAGCCAATATAAAAGCTCACTTTTATGATAGACATGATTGGATAAACATAATGTCTAGTTTTATAATTTGGATCATTAAAAAAATATATAAGAATCACCATTTTCAAAAGTGAATTTTTTTTTCTGGAATAAAACTGGAAGTACTAGTTTGAAGAGCTTCCAAAGAAAACTTCCTTAAATAGAAGGAACAATATAGGAGGGGAATAGTTAAGGAGGGGGAAGTATAAGGAGGGGGAAGCATAAGGATGGGGAAGTACAAAAGGAGGGGAAGAATAATTTCAAGCATTTAGACAAATTTTCAAAGTTATTTTTCAAAATTTTTGTTTGTTTTTGAAAACTTTTAAGTTTTTGTTATAGAAAAAAAATTTTTTTTCAAAAATTTTTTAAGTACCTACCTATCAACATAAAAAAATTGGCTTTCTGCCCAAGGGTTGCCTCTCTCGCTTACACTTCCCCCTCTGTTATACTTCCCCCTCCGTTGTACGTCCCTCCGTTATACTTCCCCCTCCTATACTTCTCTTTAGGAAGTTTTCGTTGGAAGCTCTTCAAACCAGTACTTTTCAAGTAGGGCGCCCAATAAGGGTCGGGGTGCACAAGGTCCTTATAAAATCTAATCTAATCTTTGGAGGGAAACGGTAAAATTTGGGATTCAGGACCAGTGAATAGTTTGCCGACCACGAATTCAGAAGCTTTGAAATTTCAAATCCCCGCATTTTCAGGTCGATAACAGCATTTTTTTTTAATATTAAAAGTTGATAGCGATTAATGTCGATATCGAGTCACCAAAGGGGTAAAAAACGCTCTAAAAGGATCTTTATAAATTTTATGACAGGATATAAATAAGGTGTGTGCGGATGAAGGAAATACGGGGAGGAGAGAGGCCTCCGGGGGCTGTTAAAAGAGGAGTTTGGTGGTAGGGTGGTGATTAGACTGGCCGGAGGGTCGGGGGGTGGCAGTACCTACTAAATAACTTGGCTAATCTAAAACCGGTCTGAGTTACAACGTCTGAACGTTCCGGCGTGCCTTATCTTCAATTCGGTCGGGACTTATCAAAAACACTTTGACGAACCCTGTTTAAACATGACGTCTCCAAATTACGCCAACCCCCTTCGTTCTAAAAGCTCGGTTCCCTCCCTCGAAAATAATGAACCCAATAAAAACCCGGGCCACGTGTGTCGATTGTAAATTTCACCCGGGTTATGTGACATCTGTGATGATTTTTTTTTATCTGGATGAACTCGAATGCTACGAAAGAGAAGCTATGCGGGAGGCTGCCTATCATCAAAAGCACGCATCCGCGTCTATATTTTCGTTCAGATATACGTGCTAGGGGACTATACAAACTCTAAAATTCATTGCGAGCAATACCGAAAAAAATCTTGATTTACATACCTAGTACTTTTTTTATCAACTTCCTCTAAGGTCTTTAATTCTCTAAAAAATGAGATTTCAGCAATGGACCATCCTTACCCAGAATGACCAAAACAACAAAGATTTATAAATCGGTCGAGTGATATGAGGCGCTCCGGGTACGAAGGGCGAACTCGACATCGGACAAATTTTTTAACTTCCTTAAAGAAGTTATTTGATACCCTCGACGTCGGGTTTTTGGGGAAAGGTCCTCCAGTTTTTTTTCATTTTCAGATTCTAGACCTTTTGGTGAATACACCCATATAATTTTTATGTTGAGTTCGACATTTTTTCCCCTTTATATACGTAAACCGAAACTTTAAAATGCGAATATCTCGAAACTACGTTTTGTCGAGTTCGCCCTTCGTACCCAGCGCCTCATATGAGCAAACATAATACTCCGGTGGTGACGTCATGCCGATATTGCAGAAGACGACAAGATACTCATCATGTCTAGCATTCTCGACAAAATCAGTCGTAACTATGGGTTTTTTTGGTGGCACTTAGCAACAGCAGGAATACCAACTAACATTATCATCAAATGGGTTAACTAAAAAATGATTGTTTTGACCAAAAAACGCTAAATTTGGCATTTTTAGAGTTGTCTAATGACCAAAAAACGCTAAATTTGGCATTTTTAAAGTTGTCCAATGACCAAAAAACGCTTAATTTGGCATTTTTAAAGTTGACCAATGACCAAAAAACGCTAAATTTGGCATTTTTAGAGTTGTCCAATGACCAAAATACGCAAAATTTGGCATTTTTAAAGTTGTCCATTGACCAAATACGCTAAATTTGGCATTTTTAAAGTTGTCCAATGACCAAAATACGCTCAATTTGGCATTTTTAAAGTTGTCCAACGACCAAAATACGCTAAATTTGGCATTTATAAAGTTGTCCAATGAACAAAATACGCTAAATTTGGCATTTATAAAGTTGTCCAATGACCAAAATACGCTAAATTTGGCATTTTTAAAGTTGTCCAATGACCAAAATACGCTAAATTTGGCATTTTTAAAGTTGTCCAATGACCAAAAACGCTAAATTTGGCATTTTTAAAGTTGTCCAATGACCAAAAAACGCTAAATTTGGCATTTTTAGAGTTGTCCAATGACCAAAATACGCTAAATTTGGCATTTTTAAAGTTGTCCAATGACCAAAATACGCTAAATTTGGCATTTTTAAAGTTGTCCAATGACCAAAAACGCTAAATTTGGCATTTTTAAAGTTGTCCAATGACCAAAAAACGCTAAATTTGGCATTTTTAGAGTTGTCCAATGACCAAAATACGCTAAATTTGGCATTTTTAAAGTTGTCCAATGAGGACATATGAATAGTCAAATCAACTTGAAATTTTGCGTAGGTTACAAATCTGAAATAAAAAAATAGGGGTTCTCATATAAAATAGCGAAGTTGGTTCGCTCTGGGAACCCTGTACACCAAAATCAAAATTCGTTAAATTCTTCGTCAAAAAACAAAGGGGCATATACTTGACTTTTAACTTCCAAAATTGTGATACCCTCGACATCGGGTTTTTGGGGAAGGGTCTTCCAGACCCCAGAGGGTCAAATCGAATATTGATCTTTACCGATCTCAACTTTGTCTGTGGTGCCGGCCGGCCGTCCGACCGTGGCATTTTTTTCCGGAACACTGTACGGCCACAATTTTCAACCGATTTTCTCAAGATTTTCACCAAATTTTCTTTAGTCGATGAACAAGAAACTAACGAGGGGATTTTGATTTTCAAAAAAATGGCGGAGATATGTCTGTTTGAAATTTTAAAAAATTCGCTGCGGCCGAACCGTTTTTCGATTGTCACTAAATTTTCACCAAAGACTCCTTATATTTTTTACGAATTTTTGGTGTAAATAAAATTTCCACTTTTAAATTATTATTTTTTTTAGTAGGGAGAAATTTCATACTTCTACCCATTACGAGAGGGCACATCCTTAGGCCAAAGAGCCCTTTATTTCTACCTTGACACTTGAAAAAATTTTCAGAAAAAAAGCGAAAATTTAAAAAAGAAAATTCGGAAAATTTTTCGAAAAAAAAGAAAACTTTTCGAAAAAAAAAAACTTCTCCCACCGTTATACTTCCCCTCCTTTATACTTTCCCTCCCTTCGTTATACTTCCCCTCCCTTATGCTTCCCCCTTCGTTATACTTCCCCTCCCATATACATCCCCCTCCGTTATACTTCCCCTTCCTATATTGTTACTTCTCTTTAAGGAAGTTTTCGTTGGAAGCTCTTCAAACCAGTACTTTTTGTAGTACGAAAATTATAGAAGTTATTAAGTCCATCTAGTTAAGACGAAATTCATACAAATAAATAAATAATAAATAAAAATATAAAAATAGATAAAAATAAAAATAGCTCCAATCGAAAAGACGACCTAAATAAAAGTTAAAAATAATAAATTGAGTGTAAAATCGTTTAAAAGCATAAAAACATATGGTTCCCATTTAATTTAACAAAGTAAATAACTCTCTGCGCAACCCTGCTTTGCCACTCTATTTGGGACACCCTGTATTTTCTACGAGGTCATTTTAGTCATGAAAAGGTGTTAAATTTGTAAGTAGGTATTTTAATTTAAAAATTTAAATTAAAAACTTTAAATCATTTCGCATTATAGTTTATCCTGGCATTGTTGCGATAATATAATAACTCGCGGTAATGTCCGATTGAAAGAATTCGTTTGAATATTTGATTAGCTGCCTCGTAAACCTTTCAAAGATAAGCCCACGATTAATGAATAAACGTAATTATTTAAAGTCTCATTTTAAAAAGGCCGATAAATATTTTCTTTAAAACGAATTTATTTGAAAAATAGAATGCCTTTTGTCATTTCACGCTTTTGAGTCTTGAGAGAAAAAAAAGTAATGAAAAGTTCGTTGAAGAAGGCACGAAAGTAGATTTATCAACGTGGAATATTCCGACAAATAAATACTTGTTTTAGTTTTCAGATAGAAAGTTTCACGCCGGAACCATTAGCTGGGATCACGCTTTGTTATTCTTTATTAGTCTGTCATAACTTATAGAAAATAAAGAAAAAATCGCCTTTTAATTGAATTTACGAAGGAATGCCGAGAAGGAAAATGGTTGGGGAACGGAGGGCGATAGAAATCTTGAGGAATGGGACCGATGTTGCGCTAACAAGTAGCCGGGAACTGGTTGAAAATCGCATAGGTCACATTGTTAATAGAGGGCCTTAATAAGAATGTCGTTTTTGGATTAACAACGCGATAAACAAATCGTATCATTAGAAAACTTAAGTTGATTACACGCTTTTCTTAAGTAAAGATCGCTTTGCTAGAGCGTCCCTTATTTAAGTACGAGTACTTGTTTGAAGAGCTTCCAACGAAAACTTCCTTAAAGAGAAATAACAATGTAGGAGGGGAAGTATAACGGAGGGGGAAGTATAACAATGGAGGGGAAGTTTTTTTTTATTTTCCAAAATTTTCAGTTTGTTTTTTTGGAAAATTTCCAAGTTTTGTTTTTTTCTTTTTTTTTCCGTGGAAAAATTTTCTGTTCATTTTCCTCCTGAGGTTAAAAAAAAAACAATTGAGGCGCTCCGGGTACGAAGGGCGAACTCAACAAAACGTAGTTTCGAGATATTCGCATTTTAATGTTTTATGTTATGGGCGAACTGAACAGAAAAGTCATGCCCTGGAATGGGAAAAGGAGTGAAGATCGCTTTGCCCGTAGCTAGAGCGTCCCTTATTTAAGTAGGGAGACCGGGGCTAAACGATACACTTTTGAGTTTTTGAATTTTAAAAATTTTCCTTATGGTAAAAAAATTTCGAAAAAATTTATTAACATTAAGTAAACGTTCATATACCACCCAAAAATTTATCAACTTAAAAAAATTTTGCTTTTTAGATTATTTTTCAGTTTAAAAAAAATTTTCAATTTGTATCAAAATGCCCCGTATGCGGGGCGAGATGATACATGGCTGGGGTAGGATGATACAAAAACTAAAAGTAATTTTTAAATAGTTTATTTTTAAAAATAACGTACTTTTCAATCACTATCTAAATGTAATTCGATATCCGACTCACAATTTTTGCAAGTATACATCGGATCATCGTTTCCGCATTCGACGTGAGCCCATTTTTTACATTCTAAACATTGTATCCATTGTTGCCCAGGTTTTGATTTTGAAAAGGCCTTAAGGCAAACAAGGCAGAGAGAATCTTCATCTTCTGATTCACTATCAGCTTTTTTGAATCTTTTTGACACTTTATTTTTCTTTTTTGACACCGGATCCGGTTCACCATGCGGTTGATACAGCATGGTGACCGTATCAACCTGCCCCACGATATTTGTATCAACGTGCCCCGTCGGGAATTCAACAAGTTATTATTTAAAAACTATCATAAAAAACTAATATTTTAAAAATAATAAAACAGATTCTACTTGCCTTTTCTTTGTTGAATCCAAAAATACAAATTTGAAAACGATCCGAAATGCTTAAGATGCTGAAAAATTCACTCAAAGCGGATCAAAATAAATTACTCCGAAGGGTGAAAAACAGTTATTCTCTTATCAAGGGTGGGGTGAAAGGCGTGGGGTGCGGAGCGCGCGCGGGCAAGTCGAGGAGAACGTTCTAGACAATTTGTTTACATGTTTTTGGTGCGTAATAAAAAACTTCGCGCCCAGGACACACTGTATCAACCTACCCCGCGTATCAACCTGCCCCGGTCTCCCCTACTTGTTTGAAGAGGTTCCAACGAAAACTTCCTTAAAGAGAAGTAACAATTGTAGAGGGGGAAGTACAAGGGAGGGGAAGTATAACGGAGGGGGAAGTATAACAACGGAGGGGGAAGTTTTTTTTTTAATTTCAAAAATTTTCAGTTTTGTTTTTTGAAAAATTTTCCAAGTTTTGTTTTCTCTTTTTTTTTTCCGTGGAAAAATTTTCTGTTCATTTTCCTCCAGAGGTTAAAAAAACAATTGAGGCGCTCCGGATACGAAGGGCGAACTCCACAAAACGTAGTTTCGAGATATTCGCATTTTAAGGTTTTATGTTATGGGCGAACTCAACAGAAAAGTCATGCCCTGGAATGGGAAAAGGAGTGAAGATCGCTTTGCCCGTAGCTAGAGCGTCCCTTATTTAAGTACTTGTTTGAAGAGCTTGCAACGAAAACTTCCTTAAAGAGAAATAACAATGAAGGAGGGGAAGTACAAGGGAGGGGAAGTATAACGGAGGGGGAAGTATAACAACGGAAGGGGAAGTTTTTTTTTTCAAAAATTTTCAGTTTTGTTTTTTTGAAAAATTTTCCAAGTATTGTTTTTTCTTTTTTTTTCCGTGGAAAAATTTTCTGTTCATTTTCCTCCTGAGGTTAAAAAAAACAATTGAGGCGCTCCGGGTAAGAAGGGCGAACTCAACAAAAACGTAGTTTCGAGATATTCGCATTATAAAGTTTTATGTTATGGGCGAACTCAACAGAAAAGTCATGCCCTGGAATGGGAAAAGGAGAGAAGATCGCTTTGCCCGTAGCTAGAGCGTCCCTTATTTAAGTACTTGTTTGAAGAGCTTCCAACGAAAACTTCCTTAAAGAGAAGTAACAATGTAGGAGGGGGAAGTACAAGGGAGGGGAAGTATAACGGAGGGGGAAGTACAAGGGAGGGGAAGTATAACGGAGGGGGAAGTTTTTTTAATTTCAAAAATTTTCAGTTTTGTTTTTTTGAAAAATTTTCCAAGTATTGTTTTTCTTTTTTTTTTCCGTAGAAAAATTTTCTTTTCATTTTCCTCCTGAGATTAAAAAAAAACAATTGAGGCGCTCCGGGTACGATGGGCGAACTCAACAAAACGTAGTTTCGAGATATTCGCATTTTAAAGTTTTATGTTATGGGCGAACTCTACAGAAAAGTCATGCCCTGGAATGGGAAAAGGAGTGGGGGTTGTGGACTAGGATGTGGAGTTCGCCCTTCGTACCCGCTCGGATATCGCAGTTAGAGCTTTGCCGCATATCGGTTTTTACGTATTTAAAGGGGAAAAAAGGGCGAACTCAACATAAAAATTATATGGGTGTATTCACCAAGAGGTCTAGAATCAGAAAATGAAAAAAAAAAAAAAAAAAACATTTGTCCGATGTTGAGTTCGCCCTTCGTACCCGGAGCACCTCAATTATTTTCTGTTTATTTTTTTCGAAAATTTTTTCATGAAACAAGGTTGAAATAATGGAATTTTTGGGCAAGAGAGGTCCCTCTCGTAAGGCGTGGAAGTATGAAATTTCTCCCAACTAAAATGATAAGAAATTTTTTACACCAAAATTCGTATAAAATATAAGGAGTAATTGGTGAAAATCGGCAAATTTTTGAAATTTCAAACAGACATACGTATATCTGCCCTTATTTTTGAAATTCAAAAATCGCCCTCGTTAGTTTCTTGTTCACCGACTTCAGAAAATTTTGTGAAAATCTGGTAAAACTGTGGTCGTAAAGTGTTCTGGAAAAAAATGCTACGGACGGACGGCCGCCGTAACCACAGACAAAGTTGAGATCGCTAAAGATCAATAAATGATTTGACCCTCCGGGGTATGGAAGACCCTTCCCCAAAAACCCAAAGTCGAGGGTATCACAATGACTTCTTTAAAAAACATAGCTGCGATCGAGGCGCTTCGGTGGTAGGATCTATGAAGTATTTCGGTAATACTAAACTTTAAGCAGACATAACTCCGCCATTTTTAAGAATTTCGAAAAAGCTGTCGATATTTTAAAGATTTCATGATACATATTATGAAAGGAAGATTCTGTGAAGTTTTGGCAGTGCAACGGCCGGCCGGCACCGCAGACAACTTTATGATCGGTAAAGATTACTAATCGGTTTTCCTTTAATAAGACCCTTTTCCAGAAAGAGGGTGACAAAATAACGTTTCTTTGAGGAATTTAAAAATTTTTTAACACAATAAAAAACGCCTGGGCTTTAGATGGACCTACACTTTTCCCAACGATCTCATCTCTTTAAACATTTTCATTCCTGGAACGTTTTAATGGAATTAACAGATTTTGAAAATAAAAATAAAATTATACGGTTCGGAGTTTACATAACGGGAATCAGAGGACCATTAATTAGGTTAATTTGTGGCGGAGGCTGGCTCATGTTACTCGACTCGTGGTAAACAGGAGCGGTAAACAATCCTGAAGGGTAGGGCTCAATCTAAAATGAGATCCCCTCTTCATTCCGGGACGAAAGCGAGCTTGTTCCCGAACGCGAGAGGATTTATAGTAAACAATATAATTCCGAGTCAAATAAACTTTAGAAAAGTCGACTTGCCGATCATTAGCCAGTTGTAAATTTTCACTCCCCACGACTTTCCAATACTCGGATTTACATTATAAATTTTAAAAAAAGAGGCTGATCCACGCGGATTTAGTAAGTAAATATTGATACGATAATTCTTTCAAGTGTATGTTTTAACGTCAAGAGAATGTACATCAAAGAAATAATTTACTCTAAAAAATAATACATAAAAACACCTTTGTTTATTTACCCCATTTTTCCTCCTAAATTATGTTCAAATTTTTATAAACAAATAGTCCTGGAGTTATATAACATTTTTTTACTCCTTCCAGTGTCTACTTTTTAACAAAGGAAAATGTCAAGTTTTTATAAACAATATTTTAGTCAAAAACAATAATGTTTAAAAAGCAAAGGGGAAAAAAATAAAACCAAAAGTCAAGGATAAAGGCGAGATGTTCCAATTTTTATCCTCCCTCCAGAGTACGGTGTTGTCAGGAATTATGTCCTGGCCGAAGGCTACCCACTTGCTTTGATTTGTCATATTTTTAGTAAGCCCACAAGGGGGAAAAAACGTTTTTGAAAAGTGATTCTCTGATAGGGTGGATTTAAAAACCTTTTTTTTTGTATATGTTCATGACGTCTTTACCGTTTATCATCAGTCCGATTCTCTTTTATAAATTTGTCTTCCGTTGTTAGGACGTAAAATGAGCAATTTCAAAATTAATAAAGGCCTTTTATGTCAAATAAAGTCCATAAAATATTTAATTGATATAAAAACAAGGGTATGTTTTGACATATTTTCAAAATATTTTACTCTCCGCTCTATTTAAACCTTTTGTCATGTGCATTGAGTTTTCTTTTACCAACCATCTCTTTTTGATGTTTTCAAACGTCCGAAAATATTGCCGAAATATACAATGAAAATACGTGATTTCGAATCTATTTACTTATTTATTCAATTTATTTTGCCCTCGGATATGTGTTTTCGACCTTATAATTTCATCAAAGAGTTCAATTTTTCGCATTTTCTGCTTCAGTGGCAAGACAAAATTATCCAAATTCTTAATTTAGCTCAAAATTAAATGATCCAATTAAAAAGTCTTTTGAGGGCCACATTGCATCAAATGAAAATTCCATTTGGGTTCTAACTTGAAATAACTTCTTTAAGGAAGTTAAAAAGGCCGCTAGAGATACAGAATGCGAAGATGCTTGAATTTGAGATAGTTGGAAACTTCGGCCAAAACGTAAGGAAGTAAAAATTAATCAGTCTCTTAGGTCATATTTTACGGATTTTAGCGCAAAAAACGCTAAAATTTGACATTTTTTTTTAAGTTGTCAAAAATGAACTCTCTTTTGTTCTTAACTCCCTTAAGTGTGATGGAGCATCGCCGTGGAGCAAAATCGCCGAGACCATTGAATCTGGAAAAGTAATTCTAATCAGAGGGTCTTGTGTAGCTCTTGTGATAGCACAAGTGAGATTTTTTCCTATCGCAAGGAGAGGTCGTTTGATAACACGAGGGGGTTAATTTTTTCCTCCGCAAGGAGAGCTCGTTTGGTAACAGTAGGAAGTTAATTTTTTCCTCTCGCAAGAAGAGCTCGTTTGATAACACGAGTAGGTGATTTTTTTCCTCTAGGTTTCCGCTAGGCCGAAAAAATATTCCAATCCCAATGCGCTAAAATGGCGACTT
The DNA here is from genome assembly GCA_014119065.1 of Orius insidiosus. NCBI lineage: Eukaryota > Metazoa > Arthropoda > Insecta > Hemiptera > Anthocoridae > Orius > Orius insidiosus. Next base: position 117,218 of record JACGAQ010000117.1, read on the forward strand.
TAAAAGATTTTTAATTTCGTACGTGATATCAGTGAAGGGTGAAAGAGATGGGCATAGAGTCCCCAGATGATAATCTCGGGAGCGTATCCTCTTAAGTATGCCACCTAATTACACGTCTGATAAGAGCGAAGCGTTCCTTAAGACGAAACCCCGTCGTTACAGAGCCACCCTCCCACCCACTACCATTCCCTGTTTAACTTACCAAGGGTAAACTAACACTATTTCATACCTCGGCCACCTTATCTCGAACCTAAGTTAACCCCCTGCCGTACACTAACCGTCCCCCATACCGGATAACCCTTCCACTACATAACACATCATTATCAACTTTATCCCTTGTATAAGATTACGCTCGTAAATAACTTTTCCTTCGTGTCTTCTGTGATAACCGGAGGAATTCGGGAATGATATTTAGGAGTCGTCATTCCAGATACTTCAAACGCCTTTTTGGTACTTAAGGTTAAATCGTTTGAAAGACTTAAAGAGGGCGAAACCTTTACAAACTGTTTCAAAGGGAAATTCAATTTCTCTGCACCCCCTCGAGGTGTATCTCATATTGAAAACACGCTTCATAAAAAAGGATGGCTCTTCATACAGCACTAATCGAAAGTGAATCACCCCTGTCATCAAAGTTCCAAATCGCCCCCGGAAAAACCGGCGCCCCCGGAAAACCGGCAACAGGAGGGAGCCAACATGGAATACCAAGCACAGTTAGAATGGTCATCGAACGTACAAGCTCCATAGTTCGGTTATAAACATCGATGTATACAGGGTGTCCGGAAACACATGGCAAGCGTCTGGGAGAGCGTTAAAAAGTGGTTTTACGAAAAAAAGTTAAATGTAAGCCCCCCTTAATTTAAATCAAAGAATTTGATGGTGTAGTTTAAAATCCCCCTGGATATACAGGGTGTCCCAGACACAACCTAACTTCGTTATTTCAAATGAGAACCCCTATTTTTTATTTCAGATTCGTAATCTACGCAAAATTTCAAGTAGATTTGAGTACTCTTATGACAATTTTTGACAACTTTTAAAAAATGTCAAAATTTAGCGTTTTTTGCGCTAAAATCCGTTAAAATTGACCTAGGAGACTCGTTTTTTTTTTAATTCCACTTATTTTTTCCCGAAGAATCCAACTGTCTCAAATTTGAGCATCTTCGCATTCTGCATCACGAGATTTCGTCGCTAATAGCCTTTTTTCAAGTTAGAACCCAAATTTTAGTTCAGAAATGAAAATTAGCACTGTTGAAAGGAATTTTCTTTCGGACCACAATTTTGAAAGAGCTACAGCGTCTTTTGTGTTTATGCATCAAAAATTAAAATTCCGTCAACAAATCGCTAATTTCCATTTTGAAGTATGGAATTTGGAGTTAAACTTGAAAAAAGGCCATTAGCGACGAAATCTCGTGATGCTGAATGCGAAGATGCTCAAATTGAGACAGTTGGATTCTTCGGGAAAAAATAAGTGGAATTAAAAAAAACGAGTCTCCTAGGTCAATTTAACGGATTTTAGCGCAAAAACGCTAAATTTTGACATTTTTAAAAGTTGTCAAAAATTGTCATAAGAGTACTCAAATCTACTTGAAATTTTGCGTAGATTACGAATCTGAAATAAAAATAGGGTTCTCATTTGAAATAACGAAGTTAGGTTGTGTCTGGGACACCCTGTATATCCAGGGGGATTTTAAACTACACCATCAAATTCTTTGATTTAAATTAAGGGGGGTTTACATTTAACTTTTTTTCGTAAAACCACTTTTTAACGCTCTCCCAGACGCTTGCCATGTGTTTCCGGACACCCTGTATACTAAACCTGGATAGCTCGTCGAGTTCAGAAATTGATGCGAGTGGGAGGGCCTCTGACTACATCGCCGCGCGTACAGCGAAGATATTTACTCAAGCGTTGGCATTATGAACTAGTTGCTAGGCAACTATCCAACTCCCGCGTTTTGTATCACTTAAACGTCATTTTAGTAGTTTGATAATTGGACACCAGTTGCGCATACAAGGCCAGCGATGTAATTTCCTTACTTCGCATGCGCGGTTTGCCGGTTACACTTTTGAACCAGAGAATGGGCCCGACGAGCTATCCAGGTTTATATACATCTATGGTTATAAAATGAACACATGACTTAGTTTAAAAATATAGAAACACAACACAAAAACATGAATACAATCTACAGTACACCATACGACAAAAAAGACCACAAGGTCATACGACGATACGAAATGACGGTACAAGGCATAGCATCGTAGGCTGTAGAAGAATGGACGTTCTTAGAAGGTTGCGAGAAATCCTTCAAGATATCGACGACGAAAATGGGTTGTATTATCCTTCACCGAAGGCGGTAGTTCGTTCTGGCAAGTGCTACTGCAACGATCCGCCACCACCGCACAGAGACTACTACGCGGCGCAAACACTTGACGGACAAGAAGCAGACCGAACCCAGGCCCAATACGAAGCTTACGAGGTCTACGATGGATACCGAACTACCCTCCTCGTAGACAACCTATGCATTCTAACATGCCTTGCTACTGCTGCCCACCTGTCTGCACACCGCAAGATTACCCTTCAAACTCAGGAAGGATAGTCTACCCCCAGCAATATAACAACGGGGACTATATCGTACAAACGTGCTACGACGAAAACGGCAACGCGTTTCAGGTCTTATGCCGAAGAAGGCCATACACGAGTCCCGGCTATTCGACCGGAATCCCCTGCTGCTAAAATCGTCTTGAATAAAAATTTTTGTAACGTATATTAATCAACTAGTTTTTTATTACATCATCGTTTTCAGCGCTGTATTGTTTCTGCGATGCCTATAAATCTTTTCATGCTTCACTTTTTTCGAATAGGAAACTTAAGCCACTATGGGAAATTGAATTACCATACAGTGGTCAATCGTTCCTCCTCATTGTGTGCAAACGGTGAGACAACAATGGCTCAGATTCACATCTCGGGTCAGGGGTGAGCTTTGTTCTTCACAATCGTGCCCTTTCTTGATTTAAACGTTTCATCCGACGTTTCGTCTTTTTTTCCAAGTAACTGCAGGTAGAAAACGTCTATTTTAACCAAGTAATTTATTAAACGAGTATGAAAAAGTTTAAAATCCCGTCACAACTCACAAATCTAGTAAAAAAGCGGAGGGTGGCCTCCTTTATACAACCCCCCGCCGTAGAATATGCGTATATTTCACGACAAGGAGAGTATATCTCACGAAAACAATACGCGAGGGGATGTTAATTGAAGAAGCCCCCCTCCATAAAAAAGTATAAGCAAAAACCTGCATAAAAGGAGGAGGAAATAGAAGCGGAAAACTCGGAATCCAACAGGAAATCATGTCTAAAGAATTATGCACATGTTGAAAAGGGTGGTTTAAAAATAGGAAATGGATTCTAGTATGTTTTTTTATACCCTCGTATAATAAAATCGGTCAGTTTTCTCCTTTCTACATAAATCAAATTAATACTCTACCCTATTATATGTTTACATTAGTACCCTTAGCCATTTTCGGAAGAGGGGCGTGGGGATAATTCTTGAGATACGTTGAAATACGCTAATAAATTCTCGTTCTATGTTAGAGTGGCGAGGGTAGATAACACATCTTGCTGAAGGGGAATACATGAAGAACTTTCGTCTACTTGGTTTATCTTGGGGCCTTTTCACTTGAATATTCAGGCCTCAAATTTTGCGAAACAAAACTTTTTCACGGTGGTAAGGACCTTTACTCTTGAGTTCAAAAATGCTAATATTTTGATGGTAGCAAAAGATGCAAAGATGCAATGGGATAATATCGTTCAGAGAAGGTTGGGTTGAAACTGTATTCTTTAGGAAAGGTTTATAATTAAAGGAATTTTTGTAGAAGTATGCAGTAGTTGAAAATAAATTATACAATACAATTTTTTACGTGAGGTGCGCGAGAAACGTTTTAAAATTCTCTCCCGATGGAATATAAGTAGTCCACTTAAGAAAGTCAGGATTAGGAAGGGAAAAAAAAAGTGGGGGATGAAGGGCCGGAGGGGGTTTCGTAGGGCTGAGGGGACTCCTCAAATATAAATGACCTTTTAAAGACCCGGTCGAATAAAGAAAAAGAGGGTTTATTAGGGAATTCCCTTGCAGGGCTTCTCCCTCGCGTAATTTTTATTCAGAATGTGCCTCGGGAGCGAAGAGGCGAGATTTGAAACGTTTTTGAATTGTTGTGCCCGGGAAAAGGTTTTCAGGAGTGGGGAGGGCACTGGGATAGACGGGAGGCTCGTAACGCAAAATTGTACCAATAAACTCGGTTGAATTATCCAGCTTCCCCTTTTCGCAATGAGCCCTAAAACAACTAAACCCTTTATGGAAAGACATTGTTGAAAAGTTATTTTCCAGAATTATGTTAGTGCTCCGGAGTTTTAAGTTTTTCTTTTTGGAATTCGATGGAAATGATTGACAATATCGTGAGGGTCTGGAACTGTCAGGAGGGGAGCTCGTTACGAAGGGTCCAGTCAATAGGTTGAAGGAATGCGTGGGTGGGATGGGGGATTCTCCGAGATATCCCGTCCTTTTCCCTCTCAGGTGTGTTTCCATGACTACCCACTGGTCACTCCTTGTCTGTCACATTAGACTCCCGTATATAGACGTTGCTATGGTTCCATCTCCAACCCTTGTCTCACGTCTTCACTCAATATCGGCCTTTGTTCAAATATCGGAATATCACGTCGTCTTTTCTTCTTAAAAAAACGACAACAAAATCAGCCTTAATCGAGTTAAAAAATAGACATGTTTATAAATAGTCGACAGGCGTCTCACGGGTAGAGTTATGTCAGACATTAGGGTAATCAGTCACTCTTAAAGCCGTTATTTCTAAATTTAAAATGGAAAAATTAAACACGGCTTTCGGATACGCTGTTAAACTTCTGGCAAACATTTTCTCTGCTGGGGAACACTTGGTTCGAATTAGATTCATCTCCTGAGTTCAAATTATACGCACTAAAAACTTTCAAAATGCTTAATTCTTCGCTTATTCGTAATACTGCGAAAACTTCACTTATGGGCAAGGTGTGTGGGTCCATAGGGTAGACATTCTTAAAATAAAGATTTTGAATGACCATGAAAAATGATGAAGAAAAAAAGGCTGAAGTTAAGTGTAGGTATTATTACCGATGGGCTAAGTGTTTTGGAAGGAAGCCAAGGCCGAGGGATTCATCAGGGATGAAGGCACTTCTTTGTGATTTACCGGTCCGCACTGTCGAAAAGAGATCTATTTAGACAAAATCGGCGGCCTTTGTCTTCTTTTTTTCGCTCTTTTTTTTTATATATTTTAAACAAATATACTTATTTAAAGAAGGTCAGATGGGACTCGAGGTAGTCAACACATACCACTTTGCATATAAATCCCTCTGAGGGTTGGAAAACGAGGATGGACCGCGTCTATGGTAATGTCACTTCTTTCCACGGAAACAACCCCTTCTTCCCACGTTGAATTCTTCAAACTCTCTCTTAATACAATCTGAATTAAACAGAGGTTTCCAACCTCCTATTGAATATTGATATACAATTGAACCAGTTTAAACGCGTGCCCCTTCCTTTTTCGGGATGAAAATTCAACTGATCCAATCCCAGACAAAGGGCCTCATGAATAAACGAGTTTATCGCCTCGAGTTTTTATTCCTCATAACATAAAACTTCATGAGGAGTTTTTTTTAATAAGAATTAGATTGCATTGAATCGTCTAATTCCGGTGATGAAAAGGGTCGGATTTTCGTGCAATCCCATTTTTACATGTTTTAAAAGGTTTTCGACGCTATTCCCTTAAAATATTTCTCAGACATTCATTTCAGAGTTTTGAATGCTATTTTTCGACTTTAAGATGGCTATAGCACTTCATATACGCATGTTTTGAAAGGTTTTCGTCGCTATTCGCATAAAGTATTTCTCAGACATTCATTTCAGAGTTTTTGAATGCTCTTTTACGTATGTAATCCCACCTATCATGATATAAAAACAACAATTTTTCTATCAAATAATAACCAATAATAGAGGAAGAAATTACTGTGATAACGGGTAACTCACGACGCGTTTCGGCTTAAAAAGCCTCGTCAGGTGAGCTATTCCCTCTATCATTTCTATCTTTTCACTGTGAACCTATCTCCGAGAGCTTTAGTGGTTAAGCGGGAAGCTGGAAACAAACCGTCTCCCTAAAGCTCACCGCCGCCACCAAGAGATAGAGCCACTCACCACCTCATTATTGGTTTGTAATTTTTCTGACAGATTTGCTGCCATTACTTTACAATGAGTGAGATACCCGATATCACAATCATTTCTTCCTCTATTATTGGTTTATTATTTGATAGGAAAATCTCTCAACAATCTTGCGGAATACGGACGCAATAAACATTAAAATCGTAAAAACAATTATTATCCTATTCAGATATTAAAACGTTTATTCCACTTCTGATATCGAAACATTTATCCTATTTATGACATAAAACTTCCTACTTCCTTATATCCCATTTTTAACTTCCTTAAAGAAGTTATTGCGATACCCTCGACGTCGGGTTTTTGGGGAAGGGTCTTCCAGACCCCGGAGGGTCAAATCGAATATTGATCTTTACCGATCTTAACTTTGTCTGTGGTGCCGGCCGGCCGGCCGGCCGTCCGTAGCATTTTTTTCCGGAACACTTTACGGCCACAGTTTTCATCCGATTTTCACCAAATTTTTACACAAATTTCTTTAGCCGGTGAAGAAGAATGTAACGAGGGCGATTTTTGAATTTCGAAAAAATGGCGGAGATATGTCTGTTTGAAATTTTAAAAAATTCGCTGCGGCCGAACCGTTATCCGATTTTCACCAAATTTTCACCAATTACTCCTTATATTTTTTAAGAATTTTTGGTGCAAAAAAATTGCCACTTTTTAATTACTATTTTTATTAGTAGGGAGAAATTTCGTACTTCTACCCTTTACGAGAGGCATATCCCTAGGCCAAAGAGCCCATTATTTCTACCTTGACACTTTGAAAATTTTTCGAAAAAAAGAACTTAGAAAATTTTTCAAAAAAAAAAAAAAAAAAAGAAAAGAAAGAAAAACCCGGAAAATTTTTCGAAAAAAAAAAAAAAGGAAAACCCGGAAAATTTTTCGAAAAAAAACTGAAAATTTTTCGAAAAAAAAAAAAAAAAAAAAAAAAAAAAAAAAAAAAAAAAAAAAAAAAAAAGGAAAACTCGGAAATTTTTCGAAAAAAAAAACTGAAAATTTTTCGAAAAAAAAAAAAAAAAAAAAAGAAAAACCCGGAAAATTTTTCGAAAAAAAAAGGAAAACCCGGAAAATTTTCGAAAAAAAAAACTTGGAAAATTTTTCAAAAAAAAACTTGGAAAATTTTTCAAAAAAAAAACTTGGAAAATTTTTCAAAAAAAAAACTTGGAAAATTTTTCAAAAAAAAAACTTAGAAAATTTTTCGAAAAAAAAAAAAAGGAAAACCCGTAAAATTTTTCGAAAAAAAAAAACTAAAAATTTTTCGAAAAAAAAAAAAAAAAAAAAAAAAAAGGAAAACCCGGAAATTTTTCGAAAAAAAAGGAAAACCCGGAAAATTTTTCGAAAAAAAAACTTAGAAAATTTTTCGAAAAAAAAAAAAAAAAAAAAAAGGAAAACCCGGAAATTTTTCGAAAAAAAAACTTAGAAAATTTTATCGAAAAAAAAAAAAAAAAAAAAAAAAAAAAAAAAAAAAAAAAAAGGAAAACCCGGAAAATTTTTCGAAAAAAAAAAAAAAAAGGAAAACCCGGAAAATTTTTATACTTTCCCTCCCTACTACATCCCCTTCCTTTATACTTCCTACTCCGTTATACTTCCCACTCTGTTATACTTCCCCCTCCGTTATACTTCCCACTCCGTTATACTTCCCCCTTCGTTATACTTCCCCCTCCGTTATACTTCCCCCTCCATTATACTTCCCCCTCCGTTATACTTCCCTCCCATATACTTCCCCCTCCGTTATAATTCCCCCTCCTATATTGTTACTTCTCTTTAAGGAAGTTCCCGTCGGGGCCAGCTCCAGACCAGTACTTTTCTTCCTCGTGTTCTGCCTGCCACAAGGAGGGGCTTACGTTGCTTTTGCTATTTGGTGCCGAGTCCTACGATTGGGATCTGACTTCTTGGTGAGAGGCTCTACAACCATTCGGCCTTATATTGTAAGTTCTGTGGGACTACATGAAAATAGGTCGGCGAGAAAGCACGACCATCGGTGGGAGTGTCGAACAATTTTTCGATGTCCTATTTGGCCACCAAACCTAACGAAAAAAAAGAGAAGTTTCATTTTTAATTTAACATTCCCTTTTATTTATAAGTATAAAAAAAAGCCAATTAACAAAGAAGATGATGAAAAGTGACAAAAACGTTGCTCTGACAGGAAAAGGCAACGTCGGGGACTCTTGTTTGTATCTTGAACTGTTTCTAATTCCAACGTTGAAGCTCCGGGAAGAGGAAGTGAAGGACATGTGTTCCCGCTTTTCTGAGTGACGCTAAGTCTTCTTGACAAGAGCCTCCGCATGTCCGCCCTAGTTTGTCCTCACGGACACCCTTCACCGCCAGTTAGCCCCCCATCGACACCGCGTCTACGCCTTTTCTCTACAACGCCACACGTCATTATTCCAACATTTGCCAAAAATTCTATGAAAATTCTCGTTACCGAAATATCCTCTTCGAAATCAACTGTTTTAAATTAACGTCACTTAAACAATGGAGACAAAATGTTATTATGCTCGCATAATTATTTCATCATTGATCAGTTACTATCCCCAGGGTTTCAAAATGACAAAATGACGTAGGATAATGATTTATAAAAGGAAATTCAAATTAACTATTTTGAAAAGGCACTGCATTTATTATGTTTGTTGTTTTTGTTGTTTTCGTTCTCCGCGTTGAACAGTGGGGATGTTGTCTATCCAGTCTCGGATGTCGGGGTGTTCGAAACAGTCTGCAGGGCAGGGTGCGGGCCATTTGCAGTTGGATGTTTTAGGTGACCAGTGTTTGTGGTTTTTATCATCTGGACATGGGAAGAAGTCGACTCCCATTGTGCAGTAGTCGTCAACAGCGTCCGTGATACTACCGTGGCAGTGCTTCGTGAATGCTGATGACCTCCGGCGGCTTTTCCACAGCAGCAGTTCATATCGTCGCAGTGTATGGTCTGTAGGCGGGTAGACCGAAGGAGCGAGACTACACGGCATTTTATCATGCTTTGGTTGAGTACGACGATAAGGAGGTTTCCATTTTATCTTCCCTTGCTTTTTGTGCTTATTCGGACGTCCTTCTTGCCCATCGAGTGTGACTGTCTGAGAAGCATCTTTATCTTCTTCTTCAAGACATCCACAGTTGCACTTCTCCGACCTTAATACGGCTTTAGGTGGGACTATCCTTTCTTCGTATTTCTCTACGACCTCTCGAAGCCTTTTTAAAATCTCATCCCTTTGCGACTCCGCATACACCCTGTCCACGCACACATTCCTCATTGTTCGTGTAATATCTTGCCCATAGAAACCAAAACATATGTCCGTAATAAGTAAAGTTGTTAAAAGAGTGGACAGGACGAAAAAGGAGCCGAAAAAGGAATTAAAGGTGAGATATGTTCCTGAGATCGTTCAAAAAGATAAAATGGAGGACGTCGGACAGGGCACAAATCTTAAAGCGCGTCTAATAAATAAGGGTAGATTGAGTTTTGTGGGCGATCAGATGGTAAGACCGTCATAGTCCCCTTCCCATCCCCATCCCGACTTCTCAGATTCTCCCTTCCCGTCTCATCTCTCGATAAGCGATTTAATTAAAATGCTGTCCTTGGTCGAAGGATTGATGGAGACAAAGTGTCTCCCCGAACCCTTGATCTTACTTTAAGTGTTTCTAAGTCGCTCCGACGGAGACGCTTCCGAAATTGAGATTTCACGCAGACTTCGGGAGTATTTTAACCCAAAAATGTTGGTGAGATTGTAGGGGAAATTTGGAAAATTCAAGTTTTTGGGAAGTTAATAAAGTTCCTTATAACGGTTATATTTATTTATAAACTTCCTACGCGGCAGGGTCTCCTTTTTAATATAAATTGGAGTTTTGTTTGTCCTCTTTTAAAGTTATCTGCAGTTAGGTCGGATTGCATAATGTGATTGACACTGTTTTGAAGTTTAATTAATTCCTTTACTCTATTGTCGCTGAGAGAGGGGTAAAAGCGGAGCGGTGGAGGGGTTTTTATATCTAAAGTTTTAACAAGAAGTGGGAGAATTTTCTAATTACTCAGAGCTACCCCCACTCCCGGTCGTCCCGACTCCTTCAACCCCTTGTTTTTGTTAATATGGAGATGCATAAATAATGTGGTAATGTCAGTTGAGTGTTGTCCGACAAGTTTGCCCCATTGGGGACAAGTTGGGGGCGGCGGAGGGAGAAAGGCTAATGTTTGCCTTAGAAGCAGCTTTTCTCTCCCTCTCCGGCCGCCTTTTCCGAGGCCCTCTCCCTACGCATTCCCCTGACAAAACCGGTAAGGATGAAAGGGCTAATTGAGTGTACAGACTTCATCCCAACTAATATCATAAATAACGGAATTAAAATAATTTTCAAGCACGACTTTAAAACATTTAAAGGGCACGCCTTAACCTGAGCCCCTTAAGGCCTAAACTTTTCGCCCTTTTGTCCTTGATAAACTAAAAGGTTGAATTATGCAAATTGAAGGGAAAAAAAAGACGTCTAATTTTTAAAACTCAAAATTACTGTTTTTGCTTAGTTCCATTAGACTCAGCCTGAAAACCTCATTTAAAGTACAAATAATGACCTAAGAAGTTTATTTCAGCAATAACTGCTTTGAGTGGTCATCGCTTTTCTCAATCAAGTTCACAAGTTTTAACTTCCTTAAGAAGTTATTGCGATACCCTCGACGTCGGGTTTTTGGGGAAGGGTCTTCAGACCCGGAGGGTAAAATCGAATATTGATCTTTACCGATCTCAACTTTGTCTGTGGTGCCGGCCGGCCGGCCGGCCGTAGCATTTTTTTCCGGAACACTTTACGGCCATTTTCACCAAAATTTCTTTAGAAGAAGAATTTCGAAAAAATGGCGGAGATATGTCTGTTTGAAATTTTAAAAAATTTGCTGCGGCCGAACCGTTAATCCGATTTTCACCAAATTTTCACCAATTACTCCTTATATTTTTTAAAATTTTTGGTGCAAAAAATTGCCACTTTTTAATTACTATTTTTATAGTTGGGAGAAATTTCGTACTTCTACCCTTTACGAGAGGCACATCCCTAGGCCAAAGAGCCCATTATTTCTACCTTGACACTTAAAAATTTTTCGAAAAAAAAAAAGAAAAAGAAAGAAAAACCCGGAAAATTTTTCGAAAAAAAATTTTTTTTTTTAATTTTTCGAAAAAAAAACTTAGAAATTTTTCGAAAAAAAAAAAAAAAAAAAAAAAAAGGAAAACCCGGAAAATTTTTCGAAAAAAACTTTGAAAATTTTTTGAAAAAAAAATTTTTTTTTTCGGATAAAAAAACTTAGAAAATTTTTCAAAAAAAAGAACTTAAAAATTTTTCGAAAAAACAAACTTGGAAAATTCTCCTTTATACTTTCCCTCCCTACTACATCCCATTCCTTTATTCTTTCGTTCCCTTATACTTCCCCTCCATTATACTTCCCCTCTGTTTACTTTCCTCTTCCTCATACTTTCCCCTCCGTTATACTTCCCCGTTCGTTATACTTCCCCCTCCGTTATACTTCCCCTCCCATATACTTCCTACTCCGTTATACTTCCCCTCCCATACTTCCCACTCCGTTATACTTCCCCTCCTATACTTCCCCCTCTTATATAGATACTTCTCTTTAAGGAAGTTTTCGTTGGAAGCTCTTCAAACCAGTACTTTTTATAGCCAAAATGGCTCAGGACCCCCACAAATCTAGTTACCTCCCTCGGAACTGATGAGTCTGAGAAGAAAGTAGCTAAGTTTTCGGGAAATCAAGATTGTAAAGTGAGGAAGGTTGTTTTATCTGTTGTGGAAGAAAAACGGTTTCTGAAGGTGGGGAGACTAATTAAAGAGAAGGTGCCGGCCAAATTGAATCAGGGAGTGAGCCAAAGGAGCATCTCTCACTAGGAAGGGTGATTAGCCCACACATCACGGCCTGACCGCAGTCCAGAAAACACGAATCAATCCCGGAAGGGAGAGAAAATCCGAGAGAAAAGCGGAAACTTGAGATGATTATGTAGTTTATCGACTTCCAGAGTTGAATAATCGAATGATAATGGGAGTGAGTGATGTAGTTGCGAATGTGGTTGACTGACGTGGAGGCTATGTGTCTTTCAGACGGGTTGACAGTTTAAGCACGACGGCGACGTGAATCTGTAATTACCTTCCAGTCCGTTTCTACACGTTTACTAACGGACAATCTCGACAGCCACTCAACCTTTTCGAATAATTGAAACTGTTTTATAACTTGATTTCTAATCAATTTTCAATTAGAGCTTAAAATAAAAACAACATGGACTAAAAAAAAGTTTTGTCATTTTTTAGTCTGTCTACGATAAAGGAAATGATTGAAGCAAAAAACCCTTCTTTGAAAAGACATCGAGGGTATTAATGATTGATAAATTTACTCTTGTTGAAAACATAAGGATCATTACTCAACCTATCGGGGATTACGGACTTCACCTTTTCAGCGGTTTGAAAAATAACAGAAAAGACGTGCGAGCTCATTTGTTTTTCCCCGCGTCATCCATTCTGCAGCGACGAAACTTTCACAGCTCCCCCCCTTCACCGTTTCAAACGTCGTGTTTTTGAGTTGACTGATTCACGATAGACATTTACGTGTCAACCGGCGTTTCTCTTCTCTCCTCTTGAATTGATAAACGGGACTTTATCAATGGCTCTGTGTCGAAGGGCAAATAAAAACGTTTGTTAACTGACATGACGTCTCAAACGTCGCAAAAATGTCTTTTTTATTACCTTCTTCTTACAAAAGATAGATTATTATCGTTTATCGATGTCTAAAAAAGGGAAAAACATCTAATCTCTAACTGTTTTAATTTCACATCATTTCATTTTACAAGATAATCATGACATCAGAAGAAGGATAAGCATTTTTGACATCTGCACTTTAAAGGTGCTTGTGAGTTTACGATACCAGAATAACGCGCAGGCGCGAGCTTTCAGTTCCCGCGTTTTTTCAAAACTTCATGTTAGAGATTTGCCTAAAAACAAACTTGATAACAAGAGAGGGTAAATTTTATTTCCTCTCGCAAGGAGAGCTCGTTTGTTTTGTTGTTTTTTTTTTCTCTAAAAACGATCTTATCTTGCGATAGGAAAAAAATCACCTCCTAGTGTTATCAAATGAGCGCTTTTGTGAGAGGACAATATTAGCCTCCTCCTGTTATTAAACGAGCTATACTTGCGAGAGGAAAAAAATCACCCCTGGTGTTATAAACGAGCTCTCCTTGCGAGAGGAAAAAAATTAACTCCCTACTGTTATCAAGCGAGCTCACCTAGTGAGAGGAAAAAAATCACCACTCGTGTTATCATATGAGCGCTTTTGTGAGAGGAAAAAAATTAGCCCCCTTCTGTTATCAAACGAGCTCTTCTTGCGAGAGGAAAAAAATTAACTCCCTACTGTTATCAAACGAGCTCACCTAGTGAGAGGAAAAAAATTAACTCCCTACTGCTATCGAACGAGCTCTACTTGCGAGAGGAAAAAATTAACTTCCTACTGTTATCAAACGAGCTCTCCTTGCGAGAGGAAAAAAATTAACTCCCTACTGCTATCGAACGAGCTCTACTTGCGAGAGGAAAAAATTAACTTCCTACTGTTATCAAACGAGCTCTCCTTGCGAGAGGAAAAAATTAGCCCCTTCTGTTATCAAACGAGCGCTTCTTGCGAGAGGAAATAATTAACTTCCTACTGTTATCAAACGAGCTCTCCTTGCGAGAGGAAAAAATTAACTCCCTACTGTTATCGAACGAGCTCTACTTGCGAGAGGGAAAAAATTAACTCCCTACTGTACGGCCTAGCCATCCGGTCCGATGATTGGTGCGCAGGAGGAGCCATGAGTTGCCACGAGGCTGTTACGAGCTAACCAGAAGACTATTTTTCCAACCTAATGTTTCAACAATCTTACTATATTGTAATGTTGTAACAAATTTTGTATGAAACTGTAATGATGACAAACTTTGGATGTAATTTTTCACTTTACCTAGGGCTATAGGATTTTACTATGTAACTGGCTTTACCGGATGAATGAGGATTTTGCCATGTAACTTTTGTCGGGTATATTCTTTTATATTTTATATAAGCCTTAGGCGGACGATGGAATATTATAACGTTATAATCTGCTGGCACTTCTCAAATCCCAGCCCTCTTTCGCCACTCACGCACCTTCATCGAGAGCACAGACCTGACTACCATCAGTCACCGGTCTCTATCCGAAAAGTGCCCTCACCCCCTCACATAAGGGCGGCTGTACCTACACTTCACCTTCGCTTTCACCTTCTTCACTTCTACACACAGCGAGAGGATGCACCTTAAGAAGACACTTACAGTGTTACCCTCTTCTTCCTTAAACCAAACAAATACTCCAATTCCCGACAAATGTATAAGTCTTATAACCTATAAAACTAAGAGGTCCGTCTAGGGAGAACAAACTTTGGATAATGCCTGCACATGCTATTTAGTGCGTTTAGTAAAATGCAACGGCAATATGGAGAAAGTCACCTCTCAAATAAGTTGATCTTTGTGATGTCGTAATCGATATTTGGTACAATCTGCTCAAGGTAATGGCCTAAGCGCTATACTGTGTTGGACCTACTATGCTGCGGCAATATGGCTAAAGCTCCGGTTTTTGCCTTCAAAGTGAAAAACAGCAAAGTCGCAACCTGGGTTTGAGACGATATTTGATCTAGATTTTAGTTGAGAAAGTAATGATTAATTGAGGGTTTGAAAATATCTTTTCGTGACAGGAACAAAAGTCTGTCAGAGAATTCACAGTGGCAGACATCAAGCGTCAACTTTATTTTTCCGAAGACAAATCAACTTAAGCTTCGAAACTAACATTTTCTGACATTTTCGTTCTTTGTTTAATTTGAAACAAAGGGGGATTCGTTAAATTCCGAAGTAGCAATATCCGAATGTAAAAGCGAAAAGATTTGTGTAATGTGAAAAGTGTGGACAATAGAGCGCGGAGAGGGCGGGGAAGACAAATAAAAGTATTTTTCCTCTTTTAGACGCCTAGGCACTCGTGTTAAATGGCGAGGTAATTGCAATTTATCACCTGAGGAACGTAAAAACAGAGGTCCAAATACCTAATTATTCTAAAGTCTTGGGGTAGGGTTAAAACAATGATATAGCGCGAGATCTCATCCAAGACAAGAATTGCCAATTAGACATGTTTCCATAGGGCTCTCTCCCTTTTAATTGAAGGCCCCATTGTTTTCAGAAGCCCGAGGAATGAAACGTCAAGGAGAATTAAGAAGGTTATTAGTGAGATAAGAGTAAACCTCCTTGGACCGCCGGAGAGGGGGTTAAGAAATAAAAAGCGAGATACGTCGCCCTTTTAATGAGCCCCGATAGGTAAAATCGAAGAATTTCGAACAAGAAAAACCACTTAGAATTGCAAAAAAAGAGTTCCGAATATAAAGAAAAATTCTTGAAAATTTAGGACGTTGAGGAATAGGGGGATTAAGGGACAGTAACTTGTGACGCGGCTTGATGTGCTTCTATCCCTCACGACTCCTAATAAGAACATCACCCCCTCAGCACCGTACTCTTCCTAATACCTGTCATCTTAATTGAACATTATGTTCCATCACCCCATGCTCTACTTAACATTAAGATTAATCTAGGGATATACATCCTGATATAACCTTACAAGTTCATTACATGAGGGTAATGAGGGTTGAATTTTTTTTTTAAGGTGGACGTTGTGGATTAGAGGTTATTACAAAACAGCATGAGCGAGAAAGTTGCGCATTGAAAAATAGTTCCATTGTCACAAAAAGTAATTTTTTCCTATTTTGGGGCAGTAAAATGTGCATTGGCCCTTTTTTTTTTTTTGTTCTTACCCAATAAACGGGAGGTATTCCTCCCAGTTTTTGGCGGGAAAACACCTTTTTATAGCCAATTAGGCGGAGTTTTCCCCGTTTTTTGGCGGGAAAACACCTTTTTTTATAGCCAATTAGGCGGAGTTTTCCCGTTTTTTGGCGGGAAAACGCCTTTTTTATAGCCAATTAGGCGGAGTTTTCCCCGTTTTTTGGCGGGAAAACACACTTTTTATAGCCAATTAGGCGGAGTTTTCCCCTTTTTTGGCGGGAAAACACACTTTTTATAGCCAATTATGAGAATTTTTTTTAGTTTTTGGCGGGAAAACACCTTTTTTATAGCCAATCAAGAGAATTTTTCCCAGTTTTTGGCGGGAAAACACCTTTTTTATAGCCAATTAGGCGGAGTTTTCTTTTTTTAAAAGTTATCTTTTTTTCTGGAGCTTCCTCTCACCCAATCTCAATTGGCGAAACGCCTGTAAGACTTTTTTTTAAAAGTAAACATTTCTCCATTTCCCGAGAGGAAAACTGAAAAAAGGCCAAATTTCGGATTCCACTATTGGAGGAAACCAATTGTAAATATTAAAATCGGATCGTTTTTGAAAGCTCTGTAGCGCTCAGTTTTTTTAGAAACAAGTGTTGACAAAGTTGCCGGACGATTTGTCTGAACGCCCTTTTCCGGCTGTTTACATTACATCATGTACCCTTGAGAACTTAAACATCTGGACGGCTCAATTAGCTGGATGTTTTCTTAAATTTGATAAAAGTTTATAAGGTTTTTTCTGACTTGGATTTATGTTCGAGAAAAAAAGAAGGGAGGAAAGCTTTGGTGTCAATACTTCTTCGGCCTTAAGTTATGTGGCCGAACAGGAAGTGGCTGTTGTGAATCAGTCAGAGACTATCCCGAGGGTTGGTATACGTTTATGTCGGTGTGAGAGTGTGAGAGCGTATAGCGAGGATTGGATTTATAGTGGGTGTTTGTAGGAACCGGGGGGGTGAGAGATTTGTGTGGCAGCGAGACTTGTGTGACTCCCCGCTGACGGATACCTCAACACGTGCCCTCCATAAACTCCTCTTTTCACATCTTACAACCCCAGCTATTTAATCAATCGATTTTTGGATTTTTCAAACAATAATTTTGTTTCCTCATAAAATGACTTTTTTAGTTTAACAAGAGGCACGTTTTTTGGCAGTGATTGAACGCCCTTTTTATAGCCAATTAGACGGAGTTTTCCCCGTTTTTTGGCGGGAAAACACCTTTTTTATAGCCAATTAAGAGAATTTTTCCCAGTTTTTGGCGGCAAACACCTTTTTATAGCCAATTAGGCGGAGTTTTCCCCGTTTTTTGGCGGGAAAACACCTTTTTTATAGCCAATTAAAAGAGAATTTTTCCCAGTTTTTGGCGTGATTGAACACCCTTTTTATAGCCAATTAGACGGAGTTTTCCCCGTTTTTTGGCGGGAAAACACCTTTTTTTATAGCCAAATAAGAGAATTTTTCCCAGTTTTTGGCGGGAAACACCTTTTTATAGCCAATTAGGCGGAGTTTTCCCGGTTTTTTGGCGGAAAACACCTTTTTTTATAGCCAAATAAGAGAATTTTTCCCAGTTTTGGCGGGAAAACACCTTTTTTATAGCCAATTAGGCGGAGTTTTCCCCGTTTTTTGGCGGGAAAACACCTTTTTTATAGCCAATTAAGAGAATTTTTCCCAGTTTTTGGCGGGAAACCACCTTTTTATAGCCAATTAGGCGGAGTTTTCCCCGTTTTTTGGCGGGAAAACACCTTTTTATTGCCAATTAGACGGAGTTTTCCCCGTTTTTTGGCGGGAAAACACCTTTTTTATAGCCAATTAAGAGAACTTTTCCCAGTTTTGACGGTTTATAGCCAATTAAGAGAATTTTTCCCAGTTTTTGGCGGGAAAACACCTTTTTATAACCAATTATGAGGCATTTGCCCCAATTTTTGGCGGGAAAACTCGAAGAGCAAATCATAAGCGGGCGTAAGGTTTGCCAATTCGGTGGGGTGAGATGAAGCGCGAATAAATTGGAATAGTATTTTCTTCGCTCTCTAAACTTCTCTTTTTTCTCGAGCTTCTTCTCTTTTCACATCTTTCAACCCTAGCTATTTAATCAATCGATTTTTGGATTTTTCAAACTATAATTTTGTTTCCTCATAAAATGATTTTTTTAACAAGAGGCACGTTTTTTGGCAGTGATTGAACGCCCTATTTATAGCCAATTAGACGGAGTTTTCCCCGTTTTTTGGCGGGAAAACTCGAAGAGCAAATCATAAGCTGGCGTAAGGTTTGCCAATTCGGTGGGGTGAGATGAAGCACGAATAAATTGGAATAGTATTTTTCTTCGCTCTCTAAATTTCTCTTTTTTCTCGAGCTTCTCCTCTTTTACATCTTACAACCCCAGCTATTTAATCAATCGATTTTGGATTTAACAATAATTTTGTTGCCTCATAAAATGACTTTTTTTAACAAGAGGCACGTTTTTGGCAGTGATTGAACGCCCTAAATGAGATTAATGTCAAATTGATTGGGTTCGGGAGGGGTCACTTGTTATGCCTCTTAAAGTCTGTCAAACGCCCAAAACTGTTAAAACAAAACGGAAAGACAAAAGAAATTAACGTCCCTTTTATATTTACTCTGTCAATAATATTAAAATATGATTGATTTGATTCGAAATTAATGTTAAAACGGCAATAATTCAAAATTTAGATTAATTGCCTAGGAATAATCGAGTTAGGCGGTGTGAGGAGATATTAATTAATTATTGTTGATTATGACGTTGAGTGACATCCGTTGTCGAACGGCCCCCTTCCGATAACCGCCTCTCAAATGACGGGCTTTTCATGACAAAATCCTTTTTTGCTTATAAAAAAAGACTTATTAACCATCCGCCCTCGAATTCCGGAGCCTGATTTAGAGTCCCGATCGGTTACCGCAATACATTTTATTCGCGGGATTCCAAGCATTGTCCTCACGCTTTTAATAAAAAGGCCTTCGGGGGGATTTCTTGAGTTATTTACATAAGATCGACATGAGTCTCGAAATCAAAGACGAAAAAAAAAACCGCTTGGATTCCAAGGGTCACTGTCGAATCCCCTTCTCTCCCCAACTCTGAAGTTTCCGTTATTGGGAAATGTCAAACGGAAATGTGCCTAGGCAATGTCAACTTGGACAAACTAATGTATAATTCAAGAAGGTAAAAAAAAAAAAGTCAATTTCAAATAGCGAGGATTTGTCCTTCACAGCAGCGAAACAATCACTCCGAAGGTTTAATTGTTAACATGCATCAACGGATTCCTTTAAAAAAACCCAACTGCTAGAGTACTAAGAAATGCTCCTAAAGTTCCTAAAAAATTTCAGAAGCACCGGTTGCTCAGAGATCAACAGCACAATGGTGTGGGGGTTTAAAACGAAGTTTAAATTGAATTGAAATCTTAAACATCATGTTAAGCCATAAATGACCCAGTCCTCTGCAAAAAACACCATTTTAAGCCATAAATGACACTTTATTTATGATAAACACCATTTTTAGCCATAAATGACCATTTTTCTATGATAAAACGCCATTTTAGGCCAATAATGACCCTTTAGCTATGATAAAACACCATTTTTACCCATAAATGACTATTTTTCGATGATAAAACGCCATCTTAAGCAATTAATGACCCTTTGTCTATGATAAAACACCATTTTTAGCCATAAATGACCATTTTTTTCCATTAGAAAATGTAGAATAAATGTCCATTTTCAGTCATAAATGACCATTTTATTTATTGTATTTTAGAACCCCAATTTCGGCCATAAATTCCCCATTCTCATCACTTATTTTTGGCAGAAAGTTCACTTATTTTGGCCCTGGTTCAAAACGTAATAACGATTTGAGGCGCTCCGGGTACGAAGGGCGAACTCGACAAAACGTCGTTTCGAGATATTCGCATTTTAAAGTTTTCTGTTAAGGGCGAACTCGACAGAAAAGTCACTCTCTGGAATTTTCGTGGCGAGATTTTAGATTTTATAGAAATAGAGGAAAGGGTTTTTTTAAAAATTTTCGAATTTTTTTTACGATTATTAATTACAAAATGTATAATATATTTTATTTCGTGGCGGTGAGCTGTCCCAAGAGGAGTGGGGCTCCCGGAAAAGGAGTGGGGGTAGTGGACTAGGATACGAGTTCGCCCTTCGTACCCGCTCGGATATCGCAGTTAGAGCTTTGCCGCATATCGGTTTTTACGTATTTTAAAGGGGAAAAAGGGCAAACTCAATATAAAAATTACATGGTGTATTCTTCTAAAGGTCTAGAATATGAAAATGAAAAAAAAAAAATTTGTCCGATGTCGTGTTCGCCCTTCGTACCCGGAGCGCCTCATATGTTGTGACCCCAAGATCCACACCAATTTCGCTATAATGCCATGTAAAAATAAATAAAAAAATGCTCAAAAAGCATGAGGGTACTACGACAACTTGTTGTTAAGAAAATTATTATCAATCTATCCCAAAAAGTTAAAAAGATGTATTTTATGGGAATTCAAATACATTGATAGCGTCGAAAATAAGCCTGTTTGTATGAAAATGACGCTATATTTGAATACCCTTTTTTCCGTTTTAGCACTTTTTTTTTGCATCAATATAAATATACTGTGTTTCAAAGCTAAAAAATGCATGAATCTTCCTTGTTTTGTAAAAAAAAAAAAAAGGTGAAAGCCATCATCGGTGATGCGAGATAGAATCAAAATAATTAATGGAATCCGTCCGAACGCCTCTGTAGGTCGCAATATTTTTCTCGCATCCTCCCTAAAAAAACTCATCCGAAAATAATTGAATGACAGTTTAATTTTTGATTAACCATGTTGTTTGTCAAACCTTTTTTATATATAAAAAAGGTTAATATAGAATATTCAGTTCGAAAAATCGGAATAAGAACAGACAGGCGAAAGGTTTTAAATAATTGCAGGATTCCATCAAAGTTTTTTTTTTTATTCGTTTTTAAAGCGATGGTGTTAAAACGCGCTCGCGGATTGAACCCATCACCGGATGAGTAGTTAAATTGACGGATTCATGCATCAACCACAGGTTGGAGATTTTTTTTCTCGCTCGTTTTTCCCCATGTATCAACCCATCAGTCACCCTTTTGCTAGAATTGTAAAATCCCTGACTTTTTTCTTCTCTCTCTTTTTTTTAATGGAAGTTGTTATCGACCGATTATTCACGCTGACATTTCGACAGCCTTTATCAGGTCAGTTGATTGATCCCCATTACTCTAAGCTTGGAGGGTGCGTAACCTGACAATGCTCGATTACATCTTCTTTTTCAGAGTAACCCTTCTTTTCCTGAACAGCAACTTTTGACTGTAAATTATCCCGACGTCAATTTTAATGACATGTTTTAAGTTTAAAACGTCTTAAAAATTGTTTAAAAGTGAAAATAAGTATATAATTGGATTAAGTTCCGACTGGTCAGCTTTTGCGCTGAGGATAGAGGGAGTTCATTTAGCCTAAATTATTCTCCTTGGTCGGTTTGTCAAGAGCAGGCACTCCTGAAATATGCCTTTAGGGTCTCCTCGTCTATAAATCCAAAGGCGGTCCCCTTATCCGTCCTTTATTGCTTTTATGGCCGCCCCCTGCCTCCTGTCTTATTCGCAGGGCCCTCAGCTTTAAA
The DNA here is from genome assembly GCA_014119065.1 of Orius insidiosus. NCBI lineage: Eukaryota > Metazoa > Arthropoda > Insecta > Hemiptera > Anthocoridae > Orius > Orius insidiosus. The sequence goes on from JACGAQ010000117.1 coordinate 138,912, forward strand.
TTTCATCAACCGAAAAACAAAAGCAAAAAGGGGAGGTGCACCCGCCCGCCTCCGACCTTATCTCTTCTCCATTGTCAACTTTCGACCCTTCATCAAATGCTACCAACGTTTTATAAAGGTCTTAACTCATAATGATCTTTAAATCCCTTCAGGCTGTCCACCTAAGGTCCTGATGTGATTCTTTTAATAGCGCATTGTCTCTCTATACAATAAGAAACTTTATGCTGACATTTTTAGTTTCACCCCGAACAATGACTGAGACAAATAATGGTACAAAAAGACGACAGCGAAATTAATATGGGCGATGAATGCAAAGAACAAACAAAGCATTCAAGAATGATGATTCCTTTTTTTCCTCAGTAAAGCGGAGCATCTGGAACAGCAGCATTGTAACTGAAAGGACATCCTTTAACAACTATGTCACTGCTTGGGATTAATGGGCAACACGTATATCACTAAGTCAAGGGCACTGTGGTATCAGTCAAGAATCACTTCCGCCCTCTAAGCGAAGTAATCTTTTAAGTCTTGATGAATCGATTTGTCCTTTTGCAGAATCAGCAGTTATCTACTGTTACCATCATTATGCAGTAGCAGTAGATATGTAGCATATGCAGAAATGTCTCAAGGACTTCACAGCATTTTCTGAGACCAAGTTTTGGAGCATCGATGACCTCTGTACTGGGCTTATTATGTTTAAAAATAGATTCGAGATAATCTTTAGGGTGTATTGATAAAAAAGCATGAGTCAATATTGACGTGAAAGAAGATTGACAAGGACGACGTGAGTCTTCAATCAAAGAGAGCGACGTTTGTCAAGTTGTGTGACGAGGATCCGGGTCGAGGATTTTTTTTCCCCTTCTTCTCCGACGGAAAAAAAAAGAGATAGATCTCAGGGTAAAAAGAGGCCCGGGAGTAATTACTAGCCTGTCTCTCAGGGGCTGACGAACAAAAACACGAGTTTTAAAACTAAATTTGTCGGATTTATGCGCCGGAGGCAGTGGGCTTGAGTAATGAAAGAAAGACAGGGCGCTATTTCTTCATTAGAAGGAGGCATTAGATTTATAGGGATATAGTGTTTTCATCATCGGACTGTTGTCTGGGGATGTTTTCTTGAAGGGGGTCGGAGGGGGTGGGAGAGGGCAATGAAGGCTGTCAAGGCCCATGATGGACGTCCTCGCATAAAACTGACGAGCGGCGGAGAGGGAACCTTGGCGGAATGGCCCGCCCGAGCACACTATATCACTTTTATGACTCCCATCTTCATTTTCATATTTCATATTTGCATTTTCTCTGCCGTTATAAATCAGGGAGTTTATGGCTAATTAGGCGAGGCCGTTAGAGAGAGAAAGGAGCGGGGGTCGAAGAGAGAGGGGGCTTATCGGGGCACATCCCTCGGTTTTGCAGGCCACCCTCACTTCCATCTCTTGGGGCGAGTTCACTCTAATATTGTTATAAGGGTGAGAATACCCCCATTTCACTCACTCATATCCCTTCACTACCTTACATCAACAAACCCTCAAGATCTCACCGATTTTAAATATTAAACAAAACTCTTTTTTTCAATTAAAAACAAACGCTCGGAAGTACTGAAATTTAATAATATTCCCCTCTTTTTCCGCATAAACGTAGATTGAAACTCAATTATTGGATCGAAACCAATGTGGAGAGTAGAAGGAAATGAATAAATGTGCGAATGACAGACAATTGATCTTCAATTAAACTGTGTGTTTTCGACGAGTATTTATTGATACAGCCTTGGACGTAACAAAAACCACCCTCTTTTTTGTATAAAAGGATGTGTGTTTAATTGGAAGATAAAGTTGTTCGGTTGTCAGCCCCGCTCTTTTTACCTTTAAAAACGTGTTTCAAAACCGAAATATTCATAATGAAGTTCCAGTACCTGGTTCTGATGTTGGAGATAACGGAATATAAATGAAAAATCTCCGAGATAAGAGGGAGAGAAGGTTTTCAGTTAAACGAGGAAAAGGAAAATATGTGCGCTGGTTTGATGATGTTCATTCAATGCTACGGCGGGGGGTTTTAAAGGGGGAGAGGGCTGTTTAACTCCCTGATACTGCAACTGACAAAAATATCTAAAAACCAGGGAAAATTAATCTAATGAGAGACGATTTTTAAATCTTATCTTTCATGTCATATTAATCCAGAATTAATTAAAAAGTTTTGTTTAAAAAAGCCCCTTCAATAACTTTGGTTATATTCGTCCTGTAAGACTTGTGAGAGATGCGGGTCCAGTATTAGATGCCGAAAAAATGACGTCATGCGGTCGGACAGCTGCATCAGGTATATCGATCGGATGATGTCTTTAGTGACAAGGGTGGACCGGACTCTTCCTTTCACTTCCCTTCTCACAACTTTTCATAAACAGCAAAGGTCAATAGAGGTGGAGGTGTTTAGTCCTAGCCGAAGGCCTTCTCCATAATACCATGACCATGATTACCTCAACTTTTTGACTTAGAAACCCCCCCCCCCCCCCCCAACAGATCTTGTGCTAATTCCTTGCCCTTTCTGCCAACTTTCCATAACAGGATTTTGGCTTCGTCTGCTCCTTTCAACCGAGGAACCGATTTTCAGAGGTTTTCCTCATTTCTTAAGCAAGAATTTCTCTTCTATAAATTTTCAGGCGTTTTACTAGGTTCTTCGTTTTAACTTCCTTAAAGAAGGTGATACCCTACACGTCGGGTTTTGGGGAACCGTAGGGTAAATTCGAATATGGATCTACACCGATCTCAACTTTGTCTGTGGTTCCGGCCGGCCGTAGCATTTTTTTCCGGAACACTTTACGCCACAGTTTTCATCCAATTTTCACCAAATTTCTTTAGCCGGTGAAGAAGAATGTAACGAGGGCGATTTTTGAATTTCGAAAAAATGGCGGAGATATGTCTGTTTGAAATTTTAAAAAATTCGCTGCGGCCGTTGGTCCGATTTTCACCAAATTTTCACCAATTACTCCTTACATTTTTTTCGAATTTTTGGTGAAAGAAAATTGCCACTTTTTAATTATTATTTTTATTAGCAGGGAGAAATTCGTACTTCTACCCATCAAGAGAAGCACATCCGTAGGCCAAAGAGCCCATTATTTCCACCTTGACACTTATAAAAATTTGAAAATTTTCGCAAAAAAGAACTTAAAAAATTTTCCAAAAAACAAACAAAAAAAACGCCATTTTAAAAAAAACCGAAAATTTTTCCAAAAAAAAATCGGAAATTTTTTTGAAAAAAAAAAACTTGCAAAATTTAAAAAAAACCTAGGAAAATTTTTCAAAAAATTTCTTGAAAAATCTTAGAAATTTTTTCGAAAAAACATACCTACTTGGAAAATTTTTCGAAAAAAAAATTCCCCCTCCCTTATACTTCCCCTTCCTTATACTTCCCCTCCCTTATACTTCCCCCTTATATTTCCCCTTCCTTTATGCTTCCCCCAACGTTATATGTGCTTCCTCCTCCTATATTGTTACTTCTCTTTAAGGAAGTTTTCGTTGGAAGCTCTTCAAACCATTACTTTATATCCCTTGTCATTACAAGGGATCAAATGAGGCGCTCCGGGTACGAAGGGCGAACTCGACATCGGACAAAATTTTTTAACTTCCTTAAAGAAGTTATTGTAATACCCTCGACGTCGGGTTTTTGGGGAAGGGTACTCCAGTTTTTTTTTTCATTTTCAGATTCTAGACCTCTTGGTGAATACACTTGTAAGAATGAAAACAATAAAACATCTGTTTTAATTCTTCCTCATACACAAAATATGTTTCGGCTTGTAATATCATAAATTTTGGTTTCTTGTTAAATACATGACACTAAATTATGTTAAAAAGGTCTTTAATTCTTATAAAACCAAAATTTAAAGATCTTTTCATTGTAAGTCGGAACAAAATATCACAAAAAAAAAATTCTCTGGAAACAACACGAATTGAAATTGAAATTGAAAATGAAAATTCAAGAATGAAAATCAAAATTCAAGAATCAAAATCAAAATTCAACAAGGAAAATTCCCTGCTCAAGATTTCGAGACAAATCCATTGGTGAGGGATGACTCTTCTGTATCGTCAAGATCGAATTATTATTATTCATTATTAATTGGTATTATTATTACCTACTGTATTGGGCCTAATATGGTCATTTTTATTATATCGTCTTATATGGCTGAAGTATACTATCTAACAAGAAGATTTGCTTGGAGATAGGGATTATTATTATCATTATCATTATTTTATTATATCTACGATCAAGACTGAAGACATCCTATCAACACATTGGAATAGAACTAAGGAAAATTGATGAAACTTAATGAAATATGTTATGATTTATTTAAGAAAAATTATTGAAGAAAGAAGAAAGAAGAGAGAAGTAAGAAGTTTTTTTATTCAATTATTCCTTCGAAATAATTGTCTCCAAAGCGGGGGGATGTAAGAATGAAAACAATAAAACATCTGTTTTAATTCTTCCTCATACACAAAATATGTTTCGGCTTGTAATATCATAAATTTTGGTTTCTTGTTAAATACATGACACTAAATTATGTTAAAAAGGTCTTTAATTCTTATACACTCATATAATTTTTATGTTGAGTTCGCCATTTTTTCCCCTTTAAATACGTAAAAACCGAATATCTCGGAACTACGTTTTGTCGAGTTCGCCCTTCGTACCCGGAGCGCCTCATATTTTAAAGTACTGGTTTAAAGAGCTTCCAACGAAAACTTTCTTAAAGAGAAGTAACAATATAGGAGAGGGAAGTATAACGTAGGGGACGTACAACGGAGGGGGAAGTATATGGGAGAGGAGTATAACGGAGGGGAAAGTATATGGGAGGGGGAAGTATAACGGAGGAGTAAGTATAACGGAGGGGGAAGTATAATGGAACGAAAATATACGAAAGTATAACGACAAATTTTTCCCAATTTTTTTTTTGAAAAATTTTCCAAGTTTGTTTTTTCGAAAATTTTTTTAAGTTTTTTCAATAAATTTTTAAGTTTTTTTTTCGAAAAATTTTCCGAGTTTTTTTTTCGAAAAATTTTCCGGGTTTTCTTTTTTAAATTTGCGCTTTTTTTTCTGAAACATTTTCTAAGCGTCAAGGTAGAAAAATGGGCTTTTTCGCCTACGGATGTGCCTGTCGTAATGGGTAGAAGTATGAAATTTCTCCCAACTAAAAAAAATTATAATTAAAAAGTGGCAATTATTTTTTACACCAAAAATTCGTAAAAAATATAAGGAGTTATTGGTGAAAATTTGGTGAAAATCGGATGAAAACTGTTTCGGAAAAATATGCTACGGACGGACGGCCGGCCGGCACCACATACAAAGTTGATATCGGTAGAGATCAATATTCGATTTGACCCTCCGGGGTCTGGAAGACCCTTCCCCAAAAACCCGACCTGAGGGTATCACAATAACTTCCTTAAGAAAGTTAAAAATAAATCTAAAACTGGTGATAGGATTGCTCCTCGAGGGATCAGTATGAATTAAAAATAAGGCCATCCACTTAAATATGTCCTTATCAATCAGAAAAAGCAATATCATTATGAAGTAGAATTGGTGTAATTATAAGGCTATAAAATAACTACCTAAATACAAAATAAAAGAGTTTTTTTTTTTTCTTTACGACTTAAAAGTTGCCCCAGTTCAATTGAAATTGAGCCCATTCAATTGAAAAAGGAGTATAAATGTTTGAAAAATCGTTCTCCCACGCTGGTCGAGTGATTACTGTAATAACCCGAATGTTACGGCTTTCTGAGCGACTTGATGTCTTCATGTTCGGAGCGTAAAATCGAATAAAATGCTGTAAAAAATACGAGATTTATCATGTCCAAAAAAAGGAAAAATCCTTTTACTTTAAGAAATTTTTTTTCCTCCCCTTTCTCGATGGACACTTGGTTTCGGGATGACATGAAACTCCCCGGCTTTGCGTTCGTACTAAGCCGGATGGACGTCGACGCTTTTTCGCCTCAATTGGTCAGTGACACGTACGGATTTATTGCCACCCCGCGCAAGGGGAAAGAGTGAGAGAGAGGAAAAAAAATAGGGATAAAATAAATAAGGTTTTGTAGAAGACGTATTAACGAAAATAAAAATATATTTTTTTTTATAAAATTGTTAAAGATAAAAGCTAAAAGGAATGGGGATATCGCTTTGGAGACTCGAGTCACATCCAGAGCATCTGTCAGCCGATTTGTACCTCTGCTCGGCTAACTTCATCACGTGACCATCCCGTCCGATACAGGAGACCACTTGAGGAATTATAATGGAGTTACCTTTTCCTTCTCAAAATTTCACCCTGGAGAAAATAAAAATTTCTTCAATAAACGTCATTAACTAGGCCATCACTCAAGGGCGGAAACTGTTGGGTGTAACTAACGTCCGAAACATGATTTATAATTAGCCCGTGACGACTATTATGTAGCGGACGTTTGACGTTAAACAGGGCCATAAATAGCGGACTAGAAAGGGCGGAGGCGAGGGACTTTGGGCCTCTCTGATATGATGATTATTGATGAAATGGCACTAACTCGGTTTAGGACGAGTCTCTCTCACATCAATAGAAACGAGCTGACTCCGCCGACAATGACGTGGCGCCAAATGAGTTACGACTAAAATTATCTTTCTCCCTGTAAACAGTTTCATATTTATATTGCTTTTAAATTATTCCCAGTTAAGGATGCTGCTAGCCTTACGTCTCTTTAATTTTGAGTAGGCTAAGCATAGTGCAGACTAATGAAATGTAGAGCCATGGGAAAATTACAGGGCAATCGAAAAATTCGAGCTCGGATTCCTCCACAAGTCTGCAATATCAAAACACTGAGCCCTGTTTGGTAGCTTAAGTGATACGGGAAGAGCTGGTGACGCCGACTATCTCACCTCCCAGTTTCTTACCAACAGGCTTCGCAAAGGGAAGGGACCCAACACTCTTCGTCACTTTCCTCCCTGTCGGGGTAACTGATGTTTAATTTGGTGTAGGCCAAGCAGAGTGCAGACTAATGAAATATGGTGCCATGGGGATATTGCAGGGCAATCGAAAAATTCGAGCTCGGGTGCTCCATAAGTCTGCAATAACACTGAGCACTGTTTGGTAGTTGGTAGCTTAAGTGATATGGTATTAGCTGGTGACGCCGACTACCTCACCTTCCAGGTGCTTACCAGCTGGCGTCGCAAAGAGAAGGGACACCCAACACTCTTCGTCAATTTCCTCCCTGTCGGGGAATCGGTGTTTAATTTGGTGTAGGCCAAGTAGAGTGCAGGCTAATGAAATATGGTGCCATGGGAAAATTGCAGGGCCATCGAAAAATTCGACGGCGGGGTCCTCCACAAGTCAGCAATATCAAAACACTGAATCCTGTTTGGTAGTTGGTAGCTTACATTAGTGACACGGTATTAGCTGGTGACGCCGACTACCTCCAGGTGCTTACCAGCAGGCGTCGCAAAGAGAAGGGACACCCAACACTCTTCGTCAATTTCCTAGCTGTCGGGGCAACTGGTGTTTATTGGTGTAAGCCATGCAGAGTGCATTCTAATGAAAAATTCGAGCTCGGGGTATCCACAAGTCTGCAATCTCAAAATACTGAGCACTGTTTGGCAGTTGGTAGCTGATTTGATATGGTATTATTGGCTACCTCATAGGCTCATAGCCTCTTACCAACAGGCTTCGCGAAGGGAAGGGACACCCAACACTCTTCGTCACTTTCCTCCCTGTCGGGGCAACTGGTGTTTAATTTGGTGTAGGCCAAGCAGAGTGCAGGCTAATGAAATATGGTGCCATAGGAAAATTTCAGGGCAATCGAAAAATTCGAGCTCGGGGTCCTCCACAAGTCTGCAACATCAAAACACTGAGCCCTGTTTGGTAGTTGGTTACTTAAGTGATACGGTATTAGCTGGTGACGCCGACTACCTCACCTCCAGTTTCTTACCAACAGGCTTCGCAAAGGGAAGGGGCACCCAACACTCTTCGTCACTTTCCTCCCTGTCGGGGCAACTGGTGTTTAATTTGGTGTAGGCAAGCAGAGTGCAGGCTAATGAAATATGGTGCCATGGGAAAATTACAGGGCAATCGAAAAATTCGAGCTCGGGGTCCTCTACAAGTCTACAATAACACTGAGCACTGGTAGTTAGTAGCTTAAGTGATATGGTATTAGCAGGAGACGCCGACTACCTCACCTCCGAGTTTCTTACCAACCGGCTTCGCAAAGGGAAGGGGCACCCAACACTCTTCGTCACTTTCCTCCCTGTCGGGGCAATCGGTGTTTAATTTGGTATAGGCCAAGCAGAGCGCAGGCTAATGAATATGGAGCCATGAAAATTGCAGGGCAATCGAAAAATTCGAGCTCGGGGTCCTTCACAAGTCTGCAATAACACTGAGCAATGTTTGGTAGTTGGTAGCTTAAGTGATACGGGATGAGCTGGTGTCGCCGACTACCTTACCTCCCAGTTTCTTACCAACAGGCGTGGCAAAGGGAAGGGAGACCCAACACTCTTCGTCACTTTCCTCCCTGTCGGGGCAACTGGTGTTTAATTTGGTGTAGGCCAAGCAGAGTGCAGACTAATGACATATGGAGCCATGGGGAAATTGCAGGGCAATCGAAAAATTCGAGCTCGGGGTGCTCCACAAGTCTGCAATAACACTGAGCACTGTTAGGTAGTTGGTAGCTTAAGTGATACGGTATTAGCTGGTGACGCCGACTACCTCACCTCCCAGTTTCTTACCAACAGGCTTCGCAAATGAATAGGACACCCAACACTCTTCGTCACTTCCCTCCCTGTCGGGGCAACTGGTGTTTAATTTGGTGTAGGCCAAGCAGAGTGCAGGCTAATGAAATATGGCGCCATGGGAAAATTACAGGGCAATCGAAAAATTCGAGCTCGGGGTCCTCCACAAGTCTGCGATCTCAAAATACTGAGCCCTGTTTGGCAGTTGGTAGCTGCATTGATACGGTATTGGCTTGAGCGACGTCGACTACCTCTCAGCCTCTTACCAACAGCCAACAGGCTTCGCAAAGGGAAGGGACACCTTCGTCCCTTTCCTCCCTGTCGGGGCTGCTGGTGTTATTGGTCAACTTTAATTTTTATTTGTTTTCCATTGAATGGTAGAGGAAAATACATTGAATTACGTGGAATAGAATGAAATGAGAGAGAGGAAAAAAAAGACATAAATTAGAAATTGATGTAGGATTGATTAGAAAGGGCAGTTTTGATCAAAGGGAGTTTTGGCACATGTGATTGATAATGGACAGACTGAAATAACTGGTCATACACAAACGACAGGGGCAGACTATAAGGGTTGAAATGGGGGTTCGGGGGGGTTCTGCCGTGTCCTGTCGTTCGTCATTAGAGAAATGAGGAACAGGAATCAATATGTCGAGAGAGAGGGGTTGACGGTGTACTCACTGAACGGGGAGGTTTGAACATTTTACAAATACCCCATAAATCCAGTCGGAGAACCCCGTGAGAGATTTCCCGCGGGGCACGTTTTTGACAACCCCTCACTCTCCCGTGTTTCAAAATAATAATCATAATTCATGCCCTGTTTGTCATATTGTTTCCTCCACGTGTGTTCGGTGATATATGGCCGTCATTATGCACGGATAGACGTGACACTCTTCCCTCGAAAATATACAAGCGGAACAATTTTTTTCTTCTTCCCTCTCTTTTTTCAATGATTGATAATTGAAAAATGAACGCCCCCGGAGTGCTAATGGCCGACTGTTTTCACAAAGTGATAAAAGCACTGACCGGGCGATAAATTCTCCTGACTTGTTTTTCTGTTAGGACGAGGATTTTCGAAGCGAGGGAGGAGAGGGATGCCATTGAGTCAGACGTATGTTCGACAACCCGCTGAATTTATACTTCCGATCCCGGGCACAACTCTTTTGTCTCATTTTTTAAGCACCCGTCGAGCTCTTAAACAACGAAATGGGAGATTTTTTTTCCGGATAAAAATGTCTCGAGGGGTTTTATTTGAAGTGAAACATTGATTAACGTAGCATATGCCGGTGGGTGAAAGGGTGAGGATCCTCAACCGTTTCCAATTCCAAAGCACTCGTTTACTGATGGCCGGCCTAATCCCAATTAGCCATTCACAACCATCAAAACCGTTCCGGGCTTTAATTGAGCGTATAAATCACAATAAACTCGGAGGGGCCAAGTTTCATCAAGTCGTAAATACAGGGTTCCTCTGTTAATCCCTCAAGTGCGATTAGAGCTGAGTGAGAGAGATGGAAGATAGAAATGAAAGGGCCGTGAGAGAGAAGGGAGAGTCAAATCTTAGAGCATGAATATGCAGTGGTATAATTAAAGTAAGACTGGTAGATAAAGCTAGTTTATATGACAGTGTACCTAAGTCATAACACCTTAGAGATAAGGGCCTTCTCCCAAGGCAGCCCCTTACTGTTCCTCTTGTTACGCACACTCGACTACAAATTGGCTAACTTGCTCAAACAACCAGATGAGAATTCTTAATTCACATCCTCCAAACACGTTTTACACACTCGCAAATATTTATTTTTCGATTTTCATTATTTCCTCGGGAATAAATCGTCACAACAGGTCCCGCCTTCATAATTACCGTCATTATCGTGCATCCAAACCAATGTGTATCAATAGTGGACGCCCTTTTCCGCTCGTATTTGTTTTAAATAATGACCAACGGGAGAGGCCATTTTCCCATTTTATACTTTGCCCCCGCACTAATTTACTCGGATAAAATCCCTTCATATTTGCTCTCAACGTCATATTACGGAACTACTTTGAAAATATACGCAGTCCCCTGAAATCAAAAACATTTCAATTTAAAACTTTTTTCTCCACATTTTTATTGCATTTTTTCCGCCTTCCTTATTTTTTTGCTTAAAGTATGAATTATATCGTAAAAACCAGAAAACAATCAGTAACTTAAAAACCTTTTGTAATATCCCCGAGCCACGTTTTTAAAGATGTTCTTGCTTGCAAGAACGTTTTGTCTCTTTCACTACTCTGTAGAAATAAAAACTAAATCGCAACGGAAGGAAAACTTGGAAATAAAGCTTTAACTAAGGCCCAAAGGTAAATATTTATGCATAACCTATGTTTTGAACGTCTAATAGAGGCCGTTAGACCACTCCTCCTGCTCAATCAAAAGCCTTAAAAGCCATCAGACCACCTCCTCCTGGCCATCCGAAGCAATAGAGGCCATCAGACCACTCCTACTGCTCAATCAAAAGCCTAAAAAGCCATCAGACCACCTCCTCCTGGCCAATCCGAAGCAATAGAGGCCATCAGACCACTCCTACTGCTCAATCAAAAGCCTTAAAAAGCCATCAGACCACCTCCTCCTGGCCAATCCGAAGCAATAGAGGCCATCAGACCACTCCTACTGCTCAATCAAAAGCCTTAAAAAGCCATCAGACCACCCCCTCCTGGCCAATCAGAATCCATAAAGGCCATTAGACCAATCCTCCTGCTCAATCAAATGCGCAATCACGGTGTCAAATAATTTTTGGTTATGCGCAATCACGGTGTCTAAAATTTATGTTCATGCGCAATCACGGTGTCCAATAGTTTTTACCTGTGCGCAATCACGGTGCCTGAAATGTTGGAGCAGGTAAAAAAATGCGCAATCACGGTACGCCCGAAATGAGGAATGGTAGTCGTTAGCACACTTTTATAATACCCCCAATTAGGCCTATGATATCACTCTTGGATGATTATTTTGATACTTTTCTACTTGATAGTCATCAATAATCCAACAATCGTGGGTTAGTGAACAACGCGTTCAACTCTGATGGTCCCCGCATTACCTTGGTTAAGTCACCGATTAGTTCAATAATCATTGATTAGGGTTTCTTATAAGTCTTAATCGAGGTTAGTAAATTCTGTAATCGCTGCCAATCAATTGATAAACCATGATGTTGTAGGCAATTTGTAGGTAATCGGCTGATAGTTTTAACAGGTTAACCTTGTGGGATGGACCATCGCCACTAATTGAGAATGAAAGAAAGAAGTTGTGTACCACATCAGCCCGGATGAACGGAGAAAAGAAGGGCGAAGGTCTGAGGTGCTGTGTGTCGAGCGTTGATGTGTCGAAGATGCGTGTGCGGTTGCCGGAACGCGAACTGTCGAGCTGTGACTGAGTGTCGCAGATGTCGAGATTGAAGTTCCACCAATTCAGCGGGTCGAAGAGGTGCGGAACTGCTGACGAGTTTCAGGAGAATTGCTGGCGCCGTCGTTGGGTGATCATGACATGCCGGGAGCCATTCTCGTTCTGTGTTTGTATGTTGAGAGTGTAAATATGTACCTTGTTCATAGCTGTGTTCGTGTTCGTGTTCACGGGCCATCACCACTAATTGAGAATGAAGAAAGAAGTTGGGGTGATGTGGGAACCACAAAACATATGTTCTAATAATATATATCAGCATCAGAGTAAAATACATGAAACACAAAACAACTTCTTTCTTTATTTCTTTCTTTCTAAATTTAGTGGTGATGATCCATCCCACAATTGGTGACCCATCACCTTTTCTGCGATTTTGTAGCTCCTAGCAAGTCCCAAGCAGTTTTCTATAATCTCGTGTTTGTGCATTAAACTGGAAGATTTATGTTGAGGAGTGATTCGGTATTGGTCGTAAATCAAATAAAATGCCAAAAAGCGTCAGAAAGAAGGATGGGAGGTGGAAGTTTTATTTGGGCATTTCACGAGTCGCGCCCTAGTTGATGTACGCCTCTGTTATCGGTTATTGCCGATGATTCACCCCCGCCCCGACCTTCCCATCCCACGTGGGCTCCACGTGACTGATTTAGAAGGCTACCAGTGAGAAGAGGTGAACGCGGGGAGGGTTCTAACGTCCCCGTATATATAACCCGTGTATCATCCGCAAATCACATGAATGCCCCTAATTCCGCCTAGTACGTTTTAGCAATGGAAATGTTTTGATGAATTATGCGGCGATATTCTTTTAGTCCGTGGGGGTGAAAGGAACCGTCATAAATCGTTAATCACTGATTGGATGAGCACTCATTGTAGCGGGATGAATTTTCAGTTCTCTCTCTCCGCTTTATGGCGTGCCCGAAAAAGGGCCCATCCATCACGGAATGCGGAACGACATGATGTTCATCTGTTCCGATGCTAATATTAGCTACTCGTAATAATTCTCCGAACGGCGAATTGGACTCCGCTTTTAAATTCGAACGGCATTATTCAGTGACATTTGACGTCTTTGTTCAATTACGCAGATTCTCCGACAAAAAGCGACGTTTTTTAATAAAGAAATTGGACTCTTCGCCACCTGTTCGCACATGACTCGCCCACTCCGGATTCCTTATGACGCTACGATTTATGAATGAACTTGTCGTCAAGGCAACAAGGGGTTAGCGGACGAAAGAACACGTGTCCCGATCTAGCGAAAAAGAGGAGAACCCGTTGAACGCTTTTCTCCGTTGTTCCACTATTAATCTTAAAGCCTGGGATTACTGTGGAGTAGGATGCGGCGTGTCGGGCTCGGGAGAGGGGCCCCTCCCCCGACAGATCCTCCCGTTTAAACCTCGACTGCTTTATTACTCACTTGACAAAAACTTCATTAGGTACATTTACACAATCGCAACCCCTCCTTCTCTTTTCTCGACCTTTCTATTCAACAAAATATTGTCATTACATAATTAGTCGATAAAACATCAATACCACGAATTCGTGGTTTAAGGAGGTATGATGGTTTTTAAGTGAGTTGCTTTGCAAATTTTTCGTTGTTAACAACGTTTTTCGGTTTTTTCCCTTCTATCTCGGAAACCGTCGCTCAAAACGAAAAAATGTCCTAAGTAAAAGTTGTAGCTACAACAATTTACTACATAAAATACGAGTATCTTGAAGTTGGTGTAGTTATGGATAAATCTAGGAATTTTTTGTTGAACAAAAAATTTTTGAAATTTTTTGTTCAACAAAAAATTCCTAGATTTATCCATAACTACACCAACTTCAATGACTACATCCTAGGATAAAAAACAAAACATCATAAAATATCTTATTAGTTTTTGCCGTCAGAGCAATACTTTAGGAGGAGCAAATTACGATTCGCTGAAGTTCTCTATTAGGGATGCAGCAGTGTGAACATTTTTGGGTTGCCCCTAGTGATCCTTTAATTTTGTTGAGCAGTGCAGAAAATGCGTCGATAAATAAGTTTGTTGAAAGAGATAAAAAAGAAAAGGTGGTTTTAATCCAAGTTAATGGTGGAGAGTTTGAATAGTTCATTAGACATACTGGGGTCCGGAGGATTACTAGGAGGTCTGAGCGGTTGAATTAAGCCCTAGGAAGCCAAGATGGAAATGTCCCAATAAGCGAGTACCTGGGCAATATCGTGGTGCGAGAGAGAAGGAGAAGTCGAGAATAAAGGCGAGGAAGGGAGTGAGATAGAACTTTCAGGCTTAATATAAAACATAAATAAGGGTCTTGCCCGTTTACTGTTATTGGTACTCGGAGAGGTGGGCAGACATGAGGAATAATCCCCTTGACCATTGTCCATCTAATCGTTCTCTCATTCCGCTCTATATTGCACCGCTATTGTAATTAAGACCCCGCCGCCCGGGGACGCCCTCTCTTTTGTCTCTCTTCTTCTCTCATTATCCGAACTACTTCCACCCCCCGGACCATTTTCATCCTCTCATTTCCTCCTACGTTTTGCACGCTACGTTTCTCTCCTTTTACGACGCCGGGAAGAATGAGAGATCCGGTTTGTGTTTTTGTGGCAACTATTTAGAATGACATTCTTCGGACTAGAGAATTCAGAGAGAATTGAAATTTTCTAAGCGCATAGAGATTTTGTCAAAACCTACTTGCGAATGGGAATACTAAATTGAAACTTTAAATTATTGAGTTTCTCCCTCGTAAGTTAGAGGCTTCCAGTGGTCAAGCTAAGGGACAGTATTTCAAGGATGATGTACACCTCCCCAAGGCGTTCCCCTGACAAGAGTTATGAGCCTTCCCCACACCACTTCCCCTAATGAACATCCTTGCCAATACGGAAAAAAACATATTTAAAATTCAATATCGAACCTCCATTTAAATTTAAATCGTCCCATCGGACCGAATTAACGGATATCCCAGTCGAATACTAATTTTTCAATAAAAAACAGAACCTTTTTTGAGTATATCAAAATGACGTCATGGGGATAATTATGCTCGTCATTATCTCGGGAGCAATAAAGTTTTGAAATTAAATTAGTTTTTTGTAAGCCCTTTTCACCCCCCGAATGTTTCGTCCCTATTTTTAACCGTATTTTTCCTCCTTCCCCCTAAACGAAAAATACCCTTCACCCTCTGGTATTTATGTTCCTGATTACCCTCGTCCACAAATCATGTAATTACAAGTGTTCTAATCAATAATCCAAGATTTTCATATGAATAAATAAAAATGGTTATACGAAATAAAAGTCACCGCCTCCTAAATCGATGAACGCTTATGATTCAACTGCAATTGTGTAATAGACCCCATAGCCTTAATTAAAATTTTACATTATGAATCGTTGAAAATAATGAATTCCACAGCCTCCTGAATCAGTAAAATGTTTTATATTTCACTGCACTCCAAATTGATGAAACGAAGATTTTATATCCTAAATCGTTTTAATTTTAATAGATTTACTGCTTTCTGATTTGTTAAAACTTTTGATATCACTGCCTCCTTAATAAACATGACGCAATAAAAACTTTAAGGGGATATGAGGGTTTTAAGTTGGTTGCTTTGTACATATTTCCTTGTGAGCAACGTTTTTCGGTTTTTCCCTTCTATCTTGGAAACCGTCGCTCAAAACGAAAAATGTTCTAAGTAAAATTTGTAGCTACAAAAATTTACTACATACGATCCGACTCGGCTGAGTGGTATACGTGAACGACTCCCTTCCCAACTCGTAAGGTTATATTTTACGAAGGTTATTTGTAATCTCGTTTAGTTTCGGGTTCGAAATCAACTAGTTTCTCAACAGGCTAAAATCGAAGAAGGAAATCGATTCCGTACTTTATTAAGGATTTTGGAAGTTAAAATTTAAAAATACGAAGGAAACTTTAAACCCACGCTAACGTTTTGGGATAGGTAATTTCTATGTACTGTTATAGTTAATCAAAAAACCATGTTTTGAGTGGCTCTAGTGAGAACATTGTGAACTAACTGAGTCAAACGACTCTCTGAAACTAGGTTACGCTCTACGAGAAGACCTTTCCCGTTTTGTGAGTCGTATACGGGCAAATTACGATTCCCTGAAACTCTCTAATATCTGATTAATTTTACTTTTACAGCCGCCGTTGGAAAGGTAAAACGATTTACGTCATGAATCTAAAAGCGTTTTTTGTCCATATTCAGCATGGTCCGAGCTCGATGATCAGAAGCTCAGAGAAGCTACACCTTTAATAATGCGAGTAGATTGTAAGCGATCTTACTGCTACCTGTTGGTCCTTAGATAAACTAACTTTTTGAATCGATTCGCAGACAAATTTCCTTTAGGGTCCGTTCCTGATTCGAATGGCCCCAATTTGAAATCATTAGTTGGAAAGAATCTAGAAAACGATATTTTTAAAGATTTAAGAATCTAGAAATGTTTTGAAGGAATAAATTGTTCTGGTTTCAAAGTAAAACCCTCAGGCCCTCCATTCTAAGACGTCTGTCCGTCTGACGATGTAATTAAGCCTAAGAAAAGGGGTGTCACTCTCAGGACTCCTTTGTTCTCGCCTTGACCACATAATTAATTCACCCCCACCCCAACTTTTTTTAAATATAAAAATTTCGAAGCCAACATTTACAATTGAAGGGTCAAACTGACAAGTCAGAAGGGGAAAACAAGACTTTGAGATAGTGACATCCTCTGTCTAATAAATGCTGTCAATTTAAAGGGACAGCAACATTCTATTCGCGTTAAATTGACGTTTAAAATTTGACTAGTTGAGTTTATTTGTTTATAATAATTGTTTCTGCTAAAAAATTTTAATGGAAGGGATCATCTGCTGCCACCAATTTGGTTCGGTCGTGTCTGCAGGATAAATCATTCACCTTGGTTCAATTGATATTCAGTTGGATCAAAACATCCTCAATGTCAAAATTATGCTAACCGCTGCCACCAATAGAGACTGAAAAAATTAAGTTAATGGACTTTTCAGAAGTTTTTTTAAGTTAAAAAATGAAAAAGTGATAAAAATAAGATAATAAATATTCTATAAACAATGGAGGTGAAGTTGGTATAAAGTTGAGGACAAGTTATCCCGCTGTTAAATGTTCCTCATTAGAAAGGATCTGATTTACATGTTTTGCGTTGCCAGCTGTAAATGCGTTTTTTTTATTTCTTCTTCTTGAACGGCCGAGGGCGGTAAACATATAAATCTCCTGTTAATGTCTAAAGAGAAGGCGATGGGGAGGGAAAGAGAGCCGCGCGAGAGTGCTGATATTGCAAGGGGGGCCCGGGGGTTCTTAAGGGGTTGATGGATGCCTGACAAGGGTGCCTGACAGCCGGGAAGGGCAATTATTTAAAATTATAGCGGCACTTACCGTCTCCTGGGGCGGTAACGACTGCCTCACCGTGTCTCACACGCCGCCCGATTTATTCCCTTGATCCTCTCTCTCTTTTTCCTCCAGATCTACGACTCCCTCTTTATTACTTCCATCCTCGGTCACTACTTAGACCCATAACAATATCATATAAATACACAATAACCGTCCCCATCCCAAAACCGGGATTGACAAAAGAAAACACCGTTGTAAATCAAGATTTTAGGGCACAATAAGCCGTTAGAGAAGATATATAACTCAAGATTGATGTCCCACACAATTTTTGACCTCCCTATAAAAAAAAATTTTGTTATCGATAAAAAAGAATTTTTTTTAAATATTCTTGGATCAATACCCTCTTCCTGAAGTCTCGAGAAACAATATCCCGTTCATTAAGTGATTATAAATTAAAAGTCTGAGAGTGATTGGGAGTCATGATGGGGGAGGGCTACCTTTTTTCGAATAAAAAAAACTTCGGGGCTTCGATTGCAATTGAAAACTTACTTTTTAATTAAGTACAAAGTAAAAGAGTGACTGAGTTAAGTTGAAGACTTGACGTTAATGAGCTATGCAAATCAACGGTGAAAAAAATCACAAGAGTCAAGATGGAAAAGTAAGAAGGGGAAAAAGAAAAAAGTCTGGAGAAATTTTGTTTTAATTTGACAAGATGAGTTTTTTTGGAAGGAGGAATATCCGTCTGGCTAATTAGGACAGTGAAAGGAATCCGTTTTTCATTTAGACGAGAGACAAAACATTTTGGCAGGTCGGAGATCTTTAACTCATCAATTACTTTCGCCTGTTTCCACCCCCGCTTCTCTTCTTCGTCATTCATTTTCACTTATTACCGATTTTTCTTCTTAACCTCCAAAAGAAATTTCATTGACAGCCTATGAATAAAATAAATTTATAAATTGGAAAGAATAATATCTTAACGAAAGAAAAAAAAGAGAAGTAACTTAAAGAGAAGTAACAATATAGGAGAGGGAAGTATAAAGGAAGGGGAAGTATAACGGAGGGTATTTTTTATCTATTTTCTATTTATTTTATTAGGGTAAGTTTTCGGGGTTTTCTTTTCTTAAATTTGCGGTTTTTTTTCTTTTTTAAAATATTTTAAGTTTTTTTTTTTTTTTTTTTTTTTTTTTTTTCGAAAATCTTTTCAAAAGTCAAGGTAGGAATAATGGGCTCTTTGGCCTACGGATGTGCTTCTCGTAATGGGAAGAAGTATGAAATTTCTCCCTACTAAAAAAAAATAATTAAAAAGTGGCAATTTTTTTACACCAAAAATTCGTCAAAAATATATGAGGCGCTCCGGGTACGAAGGGCGAGCTCAACATCGGACAAAAAATTTTTTTTTTTCATTTTCAGATTCTAGACCTCTTGGTGAATACGCCCATATAATTTTTATGTAGAGTTCGCCCTTTTTTCCCCTTTAAATACGTAAAAACCGATATGCGGCAAAGCTGTAACTGCGAAATCCAAGCGGGTGTGGAGGGCGAACTCCACATCCTAGTCCACAACCCCCCACTCCTTTTCCCATTCCAGGGCATGACTTTTCTGTTGAGTTCGCCCGTAACATAAAACTTTATATGCGAATATCTCGAAACTACGTTTTGTTGAGTTCGCCCTTCGTACCCGGAGCGCCTCATATGGAATAATTGGTGAAAATCGGACCAACGGTTCGGCCGCAGCGCAGTTTTTAAAATTTCTAACAGACATATCTCCGCCTTTTTTTCGAAATTCAAAAATCGCCCACGTTAGTTTCTTCTTCACTAAAGAAATTTGGTGAAAATCGGATGAAAACTGTGGCCGTAAAGTGTTCCGGAAAAAATGCTACGGACTGACGGCCGGCCGGCACCACAGACAAAGTTGAGATCGGTAAAGATCAATATTCGAATTGACCCTGCGGGGTTTGGAAGACCCTTCTCCAAAAACCAAACTCCGAGGGTATCACAATAACTTCTTTAAGGAAGTTAAAAAGCTTGGCTATTGCCTGATATTTTAAGATAGGCATGCCCTGTGGCGAAAGAAAGGATCTATTTTAATTAATTTAAGTTGTATGCAGTGCTGCCACCATTTCAGTGGCTTCTGCTACCTGCTCTCTGAGGACATTTTCTTAGATGACCTAAAAGAGGACCCATTTTATATCCATCCATATGTCCGTTGGTCTAATCTGTCTTCTTAGATGCAATCGTGTTACCCACAAGTCAATTATTTAAGTGTATGAAGAGACTTCATTGATGCCTTATTGCCTTAAATGATAGGGACGAAAAAAAAAACAGGCTTCATCAGTGAAGCAGTCCGTCTGCAACAAGAGGCATTTTCTCTGCAGTCCTCCAGAAAAGGAGATATACTTTTTCCCGAAGCCTTTGAAAATTTTCTACCTTAGAAAGTGATCCTTCGTTACGAAAGAAAAAAAACTAAAACAATATAAAGGAAAATATCTTGTGGAACAAAGAGATGTAAATTGATGTGGCGGGTGCGGAATGTAAGTGGTAGAAGAGGAGGGGAGATCTGAAAGGGGTTTGAGCGTATGAGTGAGGCGTGTCGGGATTGGGAAAGTGGCCCAGGAGTCAGATTCAAACCAGGTAGCGTACATAAACTGTTCCCCTAGTTATGGTACCGTATTGATTATTGCGAGCGTAGAGGGTAGAAGCTTTGGATATTTGTTCTGCCCTTGGAAAAGATACGAGTGGATCACCCGGCATCATCTTATACTGAAACAATGTCTTGGAAAACGTCCCGAATACTGATCAACCTCGATATCCTTTTATTTCTCCCAGAGAAAAAACGGGTTAACCAATTAACGTTTATGATGGTGAAATATTTCATTGTTTGACATGTTCGGCTATAAAGTCTCGAAAAGGATCAACCATTAGAAAGGGCGTAGGTAAGGATGACCCCGTACATCAACATCCGTGACAAACAGCTTCGAGCTCTGTAATGACACTGTCAAAACGGTTTGCTTGATTTGTGACGCCAACTTTTCGATTAAAGACATCAGTTTCAGGCCCGGGGTTCCAAGGAAATATGACTGACCATATTTCTGTCCGACGGCCATTTCCACCCTTCAGCTTCCACCCCGCGAGGGTGAAAAAGTACCCCTTGGCTATCGCCCCGGCTACATTCATATCTTACGCCGACGGATGGCTTCTCGTCCAACATTTTTTCAACCCTCTTCATCACCTATATTTCACAGCGGACCAATCTCTGGATAGGAAAAAAATTATATTTTATAAAAAATAAGAGGGAGAAAATTTTAATCGAGTTGAAGATGATAAATCAAACGATTTCATCCTAATTTCCTTCGAAGTTTTCCTCAGGAGTGGGGAGTGTATAAACCGAAGAAGGAAAGGAGAAGTTTCAACTGAGTTGACCTGAGTTATGTAAATAGATGAAATAAAGCAATCATAAATTGTGTCTGAATATAATTACGGGAGCGTTGGTCTGGCGTGCCTTGAGTTATCGGCGTTCCCTCGGAGGACATTAAGAAGAAAAGGGGATGGAATTGATTTATTGTTCATTATCCGTCGGCTTTTGGAACAGTCTGTGTCAGCCCTACTCACACTTCCGCGGGTCTTCTCTAAAAACTGCGTGGGAGGGGAAGAGGTGACTAAATCTGAATTTATGTGATGCCAACAACTTGAGGCTCAATTAAACCGAGCGACAAAGCTTTTGTTTAATTTGAATCATCGCTTTTAGCATTTTTGTTGTAAAGTGTGACAATTTATTAAACAATTCATAAAGGATTCGTTACAGAGGAGTGGAAGCAAAGAAAATTGTTGTCCCTTGCAGAGGTATAATCCGAGGACATGACGTCTGCTTAAATATTACAAAGGCCCTTGGAGGTGTTGAGTTGATTAAAGCCGTTGGGGTCAGCTTCTAATTCCAGGTCTGAGTGAAGACGTTCATTATTAAACAAGTGAAGCTAATCCCGAGGAAGGGGTCGGAGAAGGCCCGGTCGGGAAGGGTGGAAACGCCGTTAGACTTGCTAATCCCCTTTCCAAAGTCCCGAGCTCCCGCTGACCCCTTTCTTAGGCAGACCACTTCAAAGGGCTATCTCTCTCCGACCAATGGACAATAAACCCCTCCTTTGGATTAGCGACAGACTTTGAATTAAACACAGACACCGGGAGCAATCAACACCTGTAATTCTCTTTGGATGACCCCGAAGGGATTAACCACCCCCTCGCCTCACACCAATAGCCTAAGTGAAACTCCACTTATAATAACAATTATAGAAGTGGACGTCCCTCTTAATCCGCCTGTATTTAGTTAATTGAGATCACTTGAGTTAATAGTTCTCCCATTAATGTTATAGCGCGTTATGAAAATGGGATGTCACTTTCCCAAGCTTAACGGTATCAAATATTGCTATTTCTAATAAACCCCACAATAATCGAAAACGCGATAATTAATTTTTTTAAATTATTAATTAAAACTATTAAGATGGAAATTGAGACGATTCAGAGTCAAAGACTACACCACGGATAAGGGCCACAGTTTTAATTTCAAGTGAGTCAGGTAGGAAGCTAACTACAGCATCACATTTAGCATACATAGCACCCTTCCTTACGAATTCTCTTTTCCTCCTCAACTTTGTTTTTCGTCGATAGCAACAAGCGTTGCCCAAGGCTGGTAACCAACCGGGCCAAATATTTTCATCAACGACCCAAAATATATCTAACTGGGTCAACGACTTGACAACTATCGTGCCCAACTCGGCAAACCTCTCGAAAGCCATAGTTACTAATTCGGCCAAAAACTGGTGCCCAAGTCTGCCAAAATTAATACCGTCGATTTTGTAGTAGGATAACAATAAAAAAATCAAAATTAAAAATTTACTTCATATTATATTGATCCTACAGTTGTATCGTTTTTATATTCGACTGTCAACCCGAACCTCTGAATTGCACGCCACCAAGCTTGAGTTAAATGAAACCTGCATCCCACTTGTCGGGCACACGGCCATGCCTTTTTTTAAGGCATTTTCGACCAAAATTGCCTTTCATTAAAAGCATTTTTCACAGTTTTTGTCTGAAAAACAACAGATTTATGGCATTTTTGACCAAAAATTGCCTTTTTTTAAGGCATTTTTTACCAAAATTACCTATTTTAAGGCATTTTTGACCAAATTACCTTTTTTTAAGGCATTTTCGACCAAAATGCCTTTCATTAACAGAATTTTTCACAGTTTTTGTCTGAAAAACAACAGATTTATGGCATTTTTGACCAAAATTGCCTTTTTTTTTAAGGCATTTTTTTAAACCAAAATTGCATTTTTAAGGCATTTTCGACCAAAATTGCATTTTCACAGTTTTTGTCTGAAAAACAACAGATTTATGGCATTTTTGACCAAAAATTGCCTTTTTTTTTAGGCATTTTTTTAAACCAAAATTGCATTTTTAAGGCATTTTCGACCAAAATTGCATTTTCACAGTTTTTGTCTGAAAAACAACAGATTTATGGCATTTTTGACCAAAAATTGCCTTTTTTTTTTAGGCATTTTTTTTAAACCAAAATTGCATTTTTAAGGCATTTTCGACCAAAATTGCATTTTTCACAGTTTTTGTCTGAAAAACAACAGATTTATGGCATTTTTGACCAAAAATTGACTTTTTTAAGGCATTTTTGACCAAAATTACCTATTTTAAGGCATTTTGACCAAAATTACCTTTTTAAGGCATTTTTGACCAAAATTGCATTTTTAAGGCATTTTCGACCAAAATTGCCTTTCATTAAAGGCATTTTTCACAGTTTTTGTCTTAAAAACAACAGATTTATGGCATTTTTGACCAAAAATTGACTTTTTTAAGGAATTCCTAAGATCTTCGATTTTTTTCAACAGCATAAAAACGCAAAGTGTTTTTTAAAAATTTCGCTGGAATATGAGGTGATAATCACCGGATGTGGTGAGGGGAGTTCGGGTGGCCTCCAGTTTGATGGTGATTAATGCTTTCAAGTCCCCACGGTTATTGTACGCTCTCTTTACTCTATTTATATTGATGGAAGACTATTAATCCGGGAAACGCGTGTTTTGTGAGTTTTCCAAATTGGGCCGACAACCCCCGCAGATTCTGGATCACGGCCACTTCAAATTGCGAGTAATTGACTAACACGCTTTACTCAACGGTAGGTGATTAATAATCCGTAAAATACGGTAGAGGGAAAACGAAATTTCCTTTGAGTTCTTTAGACGCCTCGACATAGATTATCAATTCAGTTTATAATGAACAACTGTTTTAATGGGCGTGTATAGCAGATGCGGTTTTCTCTCTTCACCCGTTTTGTCTTGATTAAATTTAAATAAATCGTTTAAACAGTTTCCCCCCGTTTTTAGAGGATTTCGGTGTATAAAACGCGGAGGACAGGAGGTGACGAATGGTGTTAATATCCAGAGTTCATCTCCGGCGATCAACGTTTTGATTGACCGAGCACAAAACCGGAGCGGTGATCAGTCACCTGTGTTAAATGTGACGGGATGGAATGAAATGGGAAGCTCGGATGTAAGGGGGGGGGGGGGGTCGATTCCGTGTATTACTGACCACCTCCGTCATTTGTACGAGAGGGGTATACCTGTCAGAGAGCCGCGACAATGATTTGCTGTCAGGACCGTATATCCAACACTGGGAGAGCCTAATGTGACGTCGACATGTCACACAAATGAGCTTTAGTGGACATTAACCATTGTTAATGTCGGGCTATACACTACGAACACTATTATAAACTGTGAATTCCCTATTTCTTTAAATATTTTCAATTGAATTAAAAGTAATAGAAATGGGGAAGAAGTTGGAATATTGGATTTGAGGCGGTTTCCTCTTTAGGGGTTAAATCCGTTGGAGGAGATGATAAGAGGTGACGGTGTATCAGTTTACAAGGGCAGGTTCGGGTCATCACTAATCATGTCCCACGGTAATGGGACAAGCATTAGTGGCTAAAGGGTTTAGCATCCTCCTTAAACCGCACCTCCTCCCAGGTCACTAATGGCGAATAGGTAATAAGATTTTACTCTGGACCGTCCGGATAACTCGATTGAGGGCGGAGGCGGACGCCCGACCGTCCGCTAGTGACAGCTGCGCTCCCCAATCCAATCATCCGAAAGGGCGGGGGGGATACCTCTCCCTTTTACGACCTCGATCTCAACGGAACCGTTTTGCAAAACGTCACAACCGATGAATTAATGAGAGTCAATTCACCCCCTTTTACTTTAGACCAACACACGTCAGACTCGCTAAACCCTTTAACACGCACTCCACCTTTCCTTAATCCACTTTTACTTTATTTTAAGCTTTCAATTTTTATTACAAAAAATTAGAATTTTTTGTAAAACCTCCACTATGTTGTTGATAATATGTGTAAACTGTTGATTCTGTGGCTGATGCACCCCAAAATCCAGCAAAAACTTTTCCTTTTTCCTCTCTAATATTCTTCAGAGGCTCTCAAGTTGCGGATATAAAATGGATATTTATATTCATCCCCTTCCTCATTCTGTATCAGTCAAGGCAATTGCACATCCCCAGAGCAAGTGCAGAACTTAGTAGTAAAAGTCCTTTTTCGGCCATTCATCTCCTTCCTCATTCTGTATCAGTCAAATCAAGTGCGCATCCCCAGAGCAAGTGCAGAACTTAGTAGTAAAAGTCCTTTTTTTTGGGCCATTCATCTCCTTCCTCATTCAGTATCAGTGAAGGCAATTGCGCATCCCCAAAGCAAGTGCAGAACTTAGTACAACAATTTAAGGATTTAAGCTTGAAGTATAGGGAATCTAGAGTATCATGTCCATTCTTTTGTTGTCTCATCTTCTTCTGCGAGACTAACATGACGTCATCATTCGAGCACGTCAAACCTCTCAATAAACTCAGCCATCTTGATCATTTCTCATTATATTGACCGCTGTCCATGCCCTTAATCAACTGATTCATCAACAATAATTTAAAATGTTGATTTTTAGCTTGAAGTTTAGGGATTCATGTCTAATCTTTTGATGTCTCATCTTTTCCTGCGAGACTGACATGACGTCATCATTCGATCACGTCGAAAATCCCTCGAACTCAGCCATCTTAATCATTTCTCAATAGATTGACCGCTGTCCATGCCCTTAATCAACTGATTCATCAACAACAATTTAAGGATTTAAGCTTGAAGTTTAGGGACTCTAGAGTATCATGTCCATGCTTTTGTTGTCTCATCTTCTCCTGCGAGACTAACATGACGTCATCATTCGAGGACGTCAAACCTCTCAATAAACTCAGCCATCTTGATCATTTCTCAATATATTGACCGCTGTCCATGTCCCTAATCAACTGATTCATCAACAATAATTTTAGATGTTGATTTTAAGGTGAGGGTTGTTAATTATTCGGTGGTGTGCGATTAAGCGTAGAGATGGTTAAAGTTTAAATTCACTGAAGGGTGTGTAACTAATTTACGCGTGTTGTGCGAGAAGGCTTAGTCTAGGTTATCACAAAAGAGCAGTTAGTCGTCAGTATCGAGGTGTACCCCCCGGGTGGGGCTCACATAAACCTTCCTCCTCGGGTAAAACCTTCGTAACGAACGGTCCAAACTATTTCTAGGGATCTGACGTAATAAATAACGACTGGGGGGCGTCTAATTGGAGTTTGTTGTCTAGTTAGCGATGTGGTCTCAAACGCCCTCCCGACCCCTTTCCGAACCCCAACGAAAGACGTATGTAAATCTACTGCTATGAACTTTGCGGCTGTAAGTTGATGCATGGAACCTCCTTACTTAGGCATAGAAACAGAGGACCATTATAATAAATATATAACCCCAGATCACACCACAACATCAATTACAACAACGGTTTAATTCATATTAATTGCTCCTGTTTCAACTGACGATGCCCCTTTCCCCAGGGCCGTTTGACTTCTCAACTTTAACCACATTTCACTCTCTAATCGTTTTAAACTTTTCTAATTTTTCAAAGAAAAAAGCGTTTTATTGATCCATAAAAGTAGCCCTAATTAGAAAGATATTCTTTCCTTTGATCAGTGGCTTATATACGTGAAATATTCAAACGTCCAAGAGGGCGGCTACTTGAATTAGCCGGTTGGTTTAGATATTACGTTGTCGGCTCCAATTTCAGAGATCTAACCCCCACCCTTCCTTCCACTTTAACCCACGCCGCCCTTAACAACTACCCCGAAATCCCCTTTGTTCTGACAAGAGAGTGATCGCTGAGAAACTTCATCTCCATCATCCATCGAACGCACAAGTCGAGGGCACCTTTGAAATCCTTTTGACGTAATAATAACCTCTGCGAAATTATTAACACTTCCCTTATTTCAACATGAAGAAAATTTATAAAGGGATCCTTTTTCCTATGAGTACTAATGTGACACAGGGGAGAAAAGGGATTCTAGACTAAATCCAGCTTATATTTCAAATAGAAAAAGCCTCCCCTTCCCGAATATCTCATCCTTCCCAACGGGCAATCACCTCCGAAGACAATCGCCCGGGCATTTGTCCGTATTGGTCGGCTACCGTATCTAACCAGAAGTAACGGCCCCATGTGGTCAAAAGCATCCCCTTTTATATAAAACCGAAGGAAACTATTTGTTTATAAAACGTTCGTTCTTAGTAAACCTATGCTTGTACTGCAAAGGGGTGCATGTTAGCTCGGCGAGAGAGGCCGATGTTACTAATCGGGTCCTTTTTTTTTAATTGGGTTCCATAAGCCACACACAAAAAAAGAAAAGTTAACTGGGCGATAGATATAAAAGCGGTACGTCAACTCGGCGAAAAGATATTTTAAATAGTAAACGTTAACTCGGCAAAAGGGCATTTTTGGAAGAATGATCTATTAAAAATATTTACAAATAACACTAATAGTTCACAACGTTAATATTAATTATCTCTCTTCGCTTGAAGAGAGTTCTGTTGAAAATGGAGCTCTTTTAACCCCACAAAAATTAAACGCCCCAAAACCTGTTGAAAGAGGGCTTTTTTACGCCGAAAAATGGAGGAAAACACCGAATTATCTGTCAAAAAGAGCGAATTTTTTAACCCCACAAAACCGATGAAAACGCTCAAAATTCTGTTGAAAATGGGGCTTGTTTAACCCTAAAAAAATGGAGGTAAAGCCCCAAAACCTGTTGAAAGAGGGCTTTTTTAAGCAGGAAAAATTGAGTAAAACACCGAAAAATATGTCGAAAAGAGGGCGTTTTTTTATCCCACAAAACCGAAGAAAACGCCCCAAAATCTGTTGAAAGGCTTATTTAACCCTACAAAAATGGAGGTAAAGCCCCAAAATCCTGTTGAAAGAGGGCTTTATTAAGCAGGAAAAATGGAGTAAAACGCCGAAAAATATGTCGAAAAGAGGGCGTTTTTTATCCCACAAAACCGAAGAAACGCCCAAAAATCTGTTAAAAAATGGTGCTTCTTAGAGTAAATTCTTGTAAAATCTCAGTAAATTCTGCTACATCGTCGAGTTCACGTTTTTTTCAGGTTTTACTTCTTTCGCCCAGCTAACGTCCCGTATTTTTTCCTCAAACGTTAACTGGGCGAACGAGGGGATTAAAAGTTTCGCCCAGTTAACATAGTGAAAAAATGGGCTCGTCGCCGAGCTCACGCCTTTTTCGCCGAGTTAACCGGACCCCCTGCAAAGAATGAATTCAAAAGCTCCTCCACTAACGGGTTTCTAGCTATAATTTTTGGCCTGAAGGAAATTCACAATATTCTAATTATCCTTTTGTCTCCCACATATCTGACAACACGTGCAATAGACGTTAATGTCTCAACATGGGCCTAATCGTTATTTAAGTTGTTTAACGTCCCTTCTGGATTTATATCCTATCCTCCCTTTCATTTCATCACACATGCTTATAATGTTATGATAAATCAATAACATACCGGCTCAATGTCTGTTAAAGAGCGTTTTCGTCCAATTAAAAGCAAACGGTGCCTTAATTATCATGGGGATGAAGGTTTTTAATATGAATTTTAAAAAAGGGTTGCTTAAAATTAATCTTTGCAACGTAAGAGTCGGAAAGAGGTAAAAGGGGTAATTTAGCCGAGGGCGTAATTAGTTGGTGGGGATGTAGGGTGTTAGATGTTGAGATTTCGGTTAATCATGTCTGAGCTGTTGTTTATCTGGTGAACGTGCCCGAGATAGGCAGGCTAATGTCACACCTTCCTCCTTGTATCTACCACCGACACACCTTAAAAGCCGTGACTCGAATCCGCGAAGACCTTCATTAAAAAAAAAATGTCTTCTGACCTAATCTAGTGTTTTATATTTAAATATTTTATCTCCCCTGATATGTCATAGGGAGATAATTGTGAAATTATGATGCGGAGAAAATCCACGTCTGAAAATAAAAACTAAGAGGTGGGTTTTCTGAGGGTCGGATTACTCGAGAGATATTTCAATATCGCCGAGGGTACCCTTGGCAGCGAGAAGGGTGGGCGTTTTTTTTAATCCTTGCCTCGAAATAATGTGGCACTTGCAAGCTATTAATTGCCCCACTTAATGCTCACTGTATTTCATCCGGAGGGCCGACTGAAAACATTAAAAGTATGATGCATTGGAGCGAAAGGCCGCCTTTATTTTACACGCAGCTGCTTCTAAATGCCCCCTCCGTACCGACTCTCCGCGAATAAATATGTACCCACACATTCTCTTCGTCCATTGGCTAATTTTATGGGTGTAATATATTTTATATAATGCTCTACGTCCGGGCTTAGAATCCGCCGGACAACAATTAGAAGGATCTGGGACAATTCCACCGGCTAAAGTATTATGGACATATTTCTTTAAGGGGATTTCCGGTCTAACGCCTCTAATTGTTTGTTTCAATGCGATGCTCTTAAGAACTCCAACGTTGAAACAATATGGGCCTATTTTGGGAACAGAGCAGAAGAAGGAGATGAAGGGCCGAAAAAAGGACTTTTACTACTAAGTTCTGCACTTGCTCTGGGGATGCGCAATTGCCTTGACTGATGCAGAATGAGGAAGGGGATGAATGGCCGAAAAAAGGACTTTTACTACTAAGTTCTGCACTTGCTCTGGGGATGCGCAATTGCCTTGACTGATACAGAATGAGGAAGGAGATGAAAGGCCAAAAAAAGGACTTTTACTACTATGATGAATCAGTTGATTAAGGGCATGGACAGCGATCAATCTATTGAGAAATGATTAAGATGGCTGAGTTCGAGGGATTTTCGACCTGCTCGAATGATGACGTCATGTCAGTCTCGCAGGAGATGATGAGACATCAAAAGAATAGACATGATACTCTAGAATCCCTAAACTTCAAGCAAAAAATCAACACCTAAATTATTGTTGATGAATCAGTTGGTTAAGGGCAAGGACAGCGGTCAATCTATTGAGAAATGATCAAGATGGCTGAGTTCTTAGGGATTTTCGACGTTCTCGAATGACATCAAAAGAATAGACATGATATTCTAGAATCCCTAAGCTTCAAGCTAAAAATCAACATCTTAAATTATTGTTGATGATCAGTTGATCAAGGCATGGACAGCGGTCAATCTATTGAGAAATGATCAAGATGACTTAGTTTATTGAGAGGTTTGACGTGCTCGAATGATGACGTCATGTTAGTCTCGCAGGAGAAGATGAGACATCAAAAGAATAGACATGATACTCTAGAATCCCTAAACTGCAAGCTAAAAATCAACATCTAAATTATTGTTGATGAATCAGTTGATTAAGGGCACGGACAGCGGTCAATCAATTGAGAAATGATCAAGATGGCTGAGTTCGCAGGGATTTTCGACGTACTCGAATGATGACGTCACGTCAGTCTTGGAGGAGAAGATGAGACATCAAAATTGACATGATACTCTAGAATCCCTAAACTTCAAGCTAAAAATCAACACCTAAAATTATCGTTGATGAATCAGTTGATTAGGGAATGAACAGCGGTCAATCAATTGAGAAATGATCAATATGGCTGAGTTAGTAGTGATTTTCGACGTGCTCGAATGATGACGTCACGTCAGTCTCGCAGGAGGAGATGAGACATTAAAAGAATGGACATGATACTCTAAAATCCCTAATCTTCAAGCTAAAAATCAACTTGTAAAATTTTTGTTGATGAATCAGTTGATTAAGGGCATGGGCAGTGGTCAATCTATTGAGAAATGATCAAGATGTCTGAGTTCGTAGGGATTTTTGACGTGCTCAAATAATGACGTCACGTAAGTCTCGCAGGAGAAGATGAGACATCAAAAGAATAGACATGATACTCTAGAATCCCTAAGCTTCAAACTAAAAATCAACATCTAAAATTATTGCCGAGGATTCAGTTGATTAAGGACATGGACAGCGGTCAATCAATTGAGAAATGATCAAGATGGCCGAGTTCGTAGGGATTTTCGACGTACTCGAATGATGACGTCATGTCAGTCTTGAAGGAGAAGATGAGACATCAAAAGGGACATGATACTCTAGAATCCCTAAACTTCAAGCTTCATTTCACTACAAGCTTTTGGTGAAAAGGGTCTATTGCTGAAGAACAAGAAGTCTTATGAGGAGTAGAGTCTCAAGATGGATAAAGCAGAATTTTGAATAATCTGCACCAGAAACCACTGATTTATATCATACTTTTTGGCCATTGCCTCAAATTTTCATCAAAATAAACCCTTCAGTCCCCGATTTTTATAGAGTCCTAAACCTCCTCTGCATCAATAATTCCAACAGATTGACGCCCATAACGAGGCCCATCCGTCCCCTCCGAGTTGTACAGCGCTAAAAAACATTATAAAAAAAAAAAAAAAGTTAAAATGAAAGAAATAAATTTCAAGGGAAATTCAGTTTTCAATTACTTTGTTCAATAAATGCAGGTGTTTTTAGACATAAGAGCCCCGTTAGGATGATATTTACGTTGAAAAAACAAGGGAGGTAGAAAAAAAAAACGTCAACGTGGTCTGGTGTTAATGAGAGCCCGTGTTTATAGGCCTCATGCATCACGAGATAAAAACTAATTAACACAACTCGGGAAAAAGCGGGCTAAGTATTGCTGACCGCTCTACACCATTGTATATGTCGTCGGTGGGGTAGACTCGTTTTACTTATTTTATTTATAAAACTGAGCGGGCAGACACATATTACAGTGGAGGTAACGGGGCAGGTGGAATTCACGACAATTCACCGGGCTCTCCCCCGGTGCGGTCACACGCCCACCTCCCTAACACGACCCCCTCGCAGAAAATTTATTTCAACACGTGTACCACTTTGTACAGCTTACACAGAGAGAGAGGAAATATCGTATGTACACACAAAATGAACTTACCACCGCATCAAATATTGTTTTATACTCCATTTTATGGGTAAAGCTTTTTCCCTGAGTCGACAAATTAGTAATTGATTTATCGCTTTTAAAAATCAAATTATAGTTTAATAATTTGGATGTTCCGGAGGGAATAATAATTTAAGGGACTCATAATCCTAGTTGGAGTTGCTTAGGGATAAACATTTGCCGTGTGATATCGCAGCGAAAGCAGCGTTGTCAAAATTTACAGTAGTTGTACCCTCGGAGGTTAGATGAAGCCCGTAAATATCACGTATCTTCCCTTCTTAGGTTAATTCGCCCTTAAACCAACAGCCTAAAATCAATTCTTCCCCACCCGTTTTTTATTTCCTCTCACCCTTTTTTTGGTTTATGGCCACGCAATTGTGTCAATTATAGTCCCGGGCCGAATCGGATATAGCTTTTGATATACGATACCACATAACTTATGTCAAAATGACGATATACGCAAAATGATATATACAGCTAAAACAAACCGTTGAAGATGATCGGTGACCGAAAATCGGGAAATTATGATCCGAGAACGTACGATAACGCGGATCGAAAACTTGTTATTGGCTTTAAATGATGCGTGGAAAAATTTGAGGTTTTCATTAAGAATTCCGAGGGTGATTTCCCGTATTTACATAGACTGAAGTTTGTGAGTTGTGCTTTCATAAAGTGTTAAGCCCTTTCCGGAAGGTAATCCTACCCCAAGAAAGCGGCCTTTGAGGGGTATTACAACCTCCTCGCCTTTAGCATGTCAACGTCTTAAGAGATCAACCTCCGATCAACTTGCTAATTAACTAAAGAAAAGGGGAAGGCCACCTGTTTTGCATTTTAGGCGGAGAGATTCGGCTAAACCCCCACGACTTTTAAGTAATGTGGGACCACATATGACAAAAAAAATTTTTCTACGGGATTTCGGTCGTTTGTCGCTTTTTTCAGACCAAGAATTTCCGTTTTTACTGGCTTTAGCCTAAGATTTTTAGGTACCGTTTTCGGGGAATTTCGCACTTCCGTCTAAAAACCAATTTTTATGATACGATTTTATTCCATTTTCTTGTCGCTTTCCTATTTTCTGTCCTAGAGACCCCTTTTTACTGTTTTGGGAATTTTTCCTCCTAAAAATAAGTTTTAAACAAACTCAATTTAAAAATTTTAAAAAGTTTTATTGAACTTTCAGGAGTTTTTCCCTGTTTTCCGTAGAAGAAAACCCCCTTTCAAACGGAATTTTTCCTGTTTCTTCCTGCAGTTGTCTTAAAAACACACATTTTAAAAGATTTTAGAAATTTTACAGCTTTCCGTCCAAAAATTCCACTTATTAGGATAATAACTTCCTTAAAGAAGTTATTGTGATACCCTCGACGTCGGGTTTTTGGGGAAGGGTCTCCCAGACCCGGAGGGTCAAATCGAATATTGATCTCTACCGATATCAACTTTGTATGTGGTGCCGGCCAGCCGTCCTTAGCATTTTTTTCCGGAACACTTTATGGCCACAATTTTCAACCGATTTTCACCAAATTTTCACACAAATTTTTTAGTCGGTGAACAAGAAACGATTTTTGAATTTCGAAAAAATGGCGGAGATATGTCTGTTTGAAATTTTAAAAGATTCGCTGCGGCCGTTGGTCCAATTTTCATCAACTTTTCACCAATTACTCCTATATTTTTTAGAATTTTGTTGTAAAAAAATTGCCACTTTTTTTATATTTTTTTTTTAGTAGGGAGAAATTTCACACTTCTACCCATTACGAAAATTGTAGGAAAAAAAACTTGGAAAATTTTCAAAAAAAAAAAAATAAAATTTTTCGGAAAAAAAAACGGAAATTTTTGGAAAAAAAACTTCCGCCTCCCTTATTCTTTCCCCTTATATTCCCCCTCTTTTTACCTCCTTATACTTCCCCCTCCTTTATACTTTCCCTCCCTTCGTTATACTTTCGTTCCCTGATACTCCCCCTCCGTTACATTGTACTTCCACTCCGTTTTACATCCCTCCGTTATACTTCCCCTCCCATATACTTCCCCTCCTACATTGTTACTTCTCTTTAGGAAGTTTTCGTTGGAAGCTCTTCAAACCAGTACTTTTTGTACGTTTTCCCTGGTTTTCCGTAATTGGTAGTTATGAGTCGGTGAACATGAATGTAAAGAGGGCGATTTTCGAATTTCGAAAAATGGCGGAGATATGTCTGTTTGAAATTTTAAAAACTGCGCTGCGGCCGAACCGTTGGTCCAATTTTCACCAAATTTTCACCAAATACTCCTTATATTTTTTTTTTTACAAATTTTCAGAGTAACAGAAAAAAATTGGTTTTCTGGTTTTTTAGTAGGGGAAATTTGATACTTCCACCCTTTACGAGGATGCATCCTCGGGCAGAAATCCCATTATTTCTACCTTGATACTTTAAAAAAAGTTTTGAAGATAACTTTAAAATTTGTTGCTAAGTGAAAAATTTGTCTGAATACTTGAATAATTTCATCCTTTACTTCCCTCTCCTTGAACTCCTTTGTACTTCCCCTCCATTATACTTCCCTGATTTATGCATCCCCTTCCTAAACTTCTCCCCCGTTAAACTTGCCTCTCCTTAATACTTCCCCACCAATATTGTTCCTTCTTTTTAAAGAAGTTTTCGTTGGAAGCTCTTCAAACCAGCACTCTTTGCTTTCTTTTTTTTTTTTTTTTTTTTTTTTTTTGTTTTTAGTAGGGAGAAATTTGATACTTCCACCCTTACGAGAGATGCATCCCTAAAAAAATTTTCGAAAATAAAATAGATAATTTTGAACATAACTTTGAAAATTTGTTGCTAAAGAAAAATTTGTCTGAATATTTGAAATTATTCTTCCGCTCCCCATCCTTTGCACTTCTTCATCCTTATACTTCCCTCAACTTTAACTCCTTTATACTTCCCCTCCTTTATACTTCCCCTCCTTATGCATCCCCTTCCCAAACTTCTCCTCCGTTATACTTGCCCCTCCTTAATACTTCCCCCACCAATACTGTTCCTTCTCTTTAAAGAATTTTTGGTTGGAAGCTCTTCAAAATACACTCTTTTGTTGGTTTTGATGAGTTTTCCTTGGTTTTCGTCCGAAAAAAAAAACCAACATTATAAACGTTTTTTTGGTAGTTTCCTGTTTTCCATGCAAGAAACTAACCCCTCTTATTTTCAGTTTTTAATGGATTTTTGCTTAACGTCTTATGGGTAGATTTAGTGAGTAGTATTTGAAAATGTCAAAAGAGGAATTAGCATCCCTAAGCTTTTGCCATGGCACCTTAGTTATTGCAAGAAGTTTTTCTCATCAACGTCACCAGACAAAAAGGGGGGCATGAGAAGGGTAGAAAAGCGAGCTTATTCATAGAATCCGGCTCAATCTGCATCTTCCCTTCTCAATTTCGGAATTATACATTCCGAACACTGCGAGTTTTCTAATAGCACTTACCGGACTGAGATTCGCACTGGGGGGGATCGTATTTATAAATTCAAATCATTTCCAGAAAGAGAGTTCTACATACAGGACATTTCAGAGAAAACGGGGGGGACCGTCAGAAAAGAATTGAAATTCAAATTAGTTTGAACCGTGTTTGACAAAGCGAAATAAAATCAAGGAAGGTCGAAAATTAACATGGAAATGACTGGAAAAGCGTAGGAGAAGAAGAGGGGACAATAGGGACCCAGGATAAGATATGTAATTGAGTCTAGAATCCGAGATAAAACTTAAATTAGACCCGCAATCTATTATACCGAACAACAATCAAAAAATTTTTTTTACTCAAATCTCGTCATTTTCACTTTTGCAATTATCCAGTTATTTCTCCCCTTTATCGAATTACATTATTCAAGGGGGACTTCACGAAATCAAATGATTGTGAGTGCCTTGGAGAAAAGGGAATGGAAAAAGTGACGGACGATTTCTATTGTAAACTCGTAAGTGTCGCTTCGGGTTCATGCGTCAACGTCCAAGTGATGGTATCCTATCATCTTTCCATAAAGTTTGCCAGATGCTATTTATTTTATTTATGCTCCCATTTCTTTGATTTCGACATTCTTTTTATGAAAACAGCACAACGTGGTCCCTTTCTATCTTTTACGAAAATTTCTGAAGGTTCCTACATGTCTTCCGACTATTGTTTCCATCCTATTGGCTCCCAGAGTCCCTTAAGGCTAAGATGGACGGTGAGGATTGAAAATATCGACTGTGATAGAGAGAAAATTTTCCGACCGTTCTACCGCTTTCATTAATGATTCGATTTTAACCCATTCAATACGGAGAGCGCGTAAACGCGCGCATCGAACCTTTCCTAATGACTGATACTTCCACTGACTTGTACTTCCCCTCTGGATACTTCCACTGACTTGTACTTCCCCCTCTGTGATACTTCCACTGACTTGTACTTCCCCTCTGTGATACTTCCACTGACTTATACTTCCCCTCTGTGATACTTCCACTGACTTATACTTCCCCTCTGTGATACTTCCACTGACTTATACTTCCCCCTCTGTGATACTTCCACTGACTTATACTTCCCCCTCTGTGATACTTCCACTGACTTATAATTCCCCTCTGTGATACTTCCACTGACTTGTACTTCCCCCTCTGTGATACTTCCACTGACTTGTACTTCCCCCTCTGTGATACTTCCACTGACTTGTACTTCCCCCTCTGTGATACTTCCACTGACTTATACTTTCCCCTCTGTTAAATTTCTCCTCCCATATACTTCCCCTCCGTTGTACGTCCCTCCGTTATACTTCCTCCCTATATACTTCCCCCTCCTATATGTTACTTCTCTTTAAGGCAGTTTTCGTTGGAAGCTCTTCAAACAAGTACTTTTTTCACACAATTTTTAAGTATCAATGTAGTAATAAAAAAAATATCACAATAACTTCGTTAAGGAAATTAAACGGGGTTTCCTCGCACGAAATATACTCCCATATTTTGAGGTACCCATTAATGATACAGATTTGATATTTTGAATTTAGAGTGAAAATTTCGTGTTAATAACGGTCGGTTTGGTAGACAATGAGTGGAATGGGACAATAAAGGGAAAACAAAAGTCTTTAGTGGAGTTTCAAAGGTAACCTTTAAATAATGGAAACTAATCTCACTTTATCCTCCGACTGAGCGGACACCTTTCCCTACTCGCTTGTGTTAATAGCCACTTGGGGAGCTTAGTCAAGTCTTTGTCTTAGGCGTGGGGAAAGGCGTCAAGTAGCCAGAGAGATTATAAGCTCCAACAATGCCCAGAGTCCAGAGATTACCTCCTGTAAGTGCTTCAGAGGGATTTTACCCCCGCCCATTGTACTCTGATAAACCTCATTTACCGGTCATTTGCATTCAAAATGAAACTTTCAAGAAACCTTTATCAAACCTCAAAATCCCCCTTGAAACATTTTTAAAACTTAATATAAATAAATTGTATTTTTTTAAATTGGAGAGATTCAAGATAAAAAGGAATGTATGCAAAGGTGACGAAGGCAAGTCGGATTGTGTGGGGTGGTTAGGGAGGGGGATGAAAATTAAAGGGCATAAACTCAGCGAGTTTACGTGGAGGGTGGCTCAACCACCCTCGCAAACCACTGCCAGCGCTCGCTCCAAACAAATCAGAAGACCGCGTCATTAGCCCTCTTCCAATCTCCTAGAAAACTAATGAATTTTAATTAAATTAATTTTTTAGCCAAAAATCTACCCTCTTTAACAACCAGCTTTGATA
The DNA here is from genome assembly GCA_014119065.1 of Orius insidiosus. NCBI lineage: Eukaryota > Metazoa > Arthropoda > Insecta > Hemiptera > Anthocoridae > Orius > Orius insidiosus. Next base: position 176,387 of record JACGAQ010000117.1, read on the forward strand.
TATAACTAGTTGTATTCTTAGAGGAAGGAACTAGGCTGACATGTTTATGGAGCGGCCTTCCATGTTTGCCTAATTCTACTGGCTACACTTTTCTTAATGGTGATCCGTGCTCCCCCAGTTCTTTTTATGTCTTCCAAAAAAAATTTTTTTTCTTCCTTCAGGAATGGTAATTTATGTGAAGGACTTCCGGCAATCTTCTTCCTCCTCTTTTGTTTATTTTTTTTGTTAATAATTTATAAAGAAAAGAAAGGAGTTTGAAAATATTTGATGTGGGATCTCGAATTCATAAGGAAGGAGGAGAGAAAAGAGGAAATTAGAACGGAGATATTGGAGGGCGTTGATTAGATATAGGGATTTCCCATGTTGGAGATTTTCCTGCGCCTACCCCTTTCCCAACTACTTAAACTTACATCCTCTCACTTCCTCCCGAGTCGGAATTAAAATCCGGTTTAAAAAGCAACCTTGGATTACGGCCCTTCACTGAATATTCACCGTTTACAATCTTTTTTTCTTCACTTCAGACTCCACTTTTCGAGTTTCTTTATGAAAAGAGATGGGGGGAAAATTAAAAACAAAAGTGTTCTTTCAAAATTAAACGGCAAGTTTGTGGAGGTAAAATAAGTTGCTGAACATGGCAATAAGGCTGAAGCTTCTGCATTGGCCCAACACTCTAAATAACTAATTATAATTGTGTAATTTTATAAACGAAAAAAAAATCAATTTTAAAGCATAAAAAACCGCGAAAAGGGCCGAATAAAAGAAACGCTCTTTTTTCCTTCTCTTCTCTTTGGAAAAGGGGTCCACCCTGGTTTTGAAAGGTCTTAAGAAAACAAAAAATGAGATTGAAAGAAGACGGTCCAAGCAATTAGAGACGGTTGTTCGGAGGCCTCCCTCAATCTTTGTCTTGTCAATACACCATCTCTCCCCTCCGGCCCATTTTTCCGAACCTCCAGGCCACTTCAAAGCTTTTTTTTCTCTTCTCTCTTTAATTCCATTTTTTAGAACAGAATTCCGTGTATTATTTTTTTCTAATGGATAAAAAAACGAGATTTTTGTTTCTCTCTTTGGATGTAATCGGATGAGAGCTCAGACGTTACGTCACTCATAATTTACATGACATTCCCTCTTCTTCCAATCTCTGCTACTTCACATTAAGTTAAACAAAAGTCAAAAACCAAGATTCTCCTTCGTATTCTTGAATTTTACCATTTCGACATAGATAAGGCCCGTATTTTTAAACATTCCTTGAAACTCTCCTTTCCATAAGCAAAAGGACACCTTATGCATCTCTTTTCCGCTCTTTAACGTACAATGAGAGCCCTCCGTTCAAGGCCTCCTTAAGGAAAAACCTTAACTTGAAAAAAAAATTTCCGGTCATTTTTTCAAAATTTAAAAATCGCCCTCGTTAGTTTCTTGTTCTCTGACTAAAAAAAATATGGCGAAAATCTGGAGAAAATTGGATGAAAACTGTGGCCGTAAAGTGTTCCGGAAAAAATGCTACGGCCGGCCGAAACCACAGAGAAGTTGAGATCTTCCAACGATTACTTCCTTAAAGAGAAGTAACTATATAGGAGGGGGAATTATAACGGAGGGGGGAATATAGTTGGGGAAGTATAACGGAGGGAAAGTATAACGGAGGGGGAAGTTGTTTTGTTTTTTTAATCTTCCGAGTTTTTTTTTCCTAAAATTTTCCGAGTTTTTTTGAAATTTTTCTAAGTTTTCATTTTTAAATTTGCGCTTTTTTTTCTGAAAAATTTTCTAGGTTATTTTTTTTCGAAAATTTTTCTAAGTATCAGGGTGGAAATTTTTCTTGTTCTCCTACTAAAAAAAAAATTAGGTGAAAATCTGCTGAAAACTATGGCCATAAAGTGTTACGGAAAAAATGCTACGGCCGGCCGTAGCACAATTTTCACCCGATTTTCACCAAATTTTCACACAAATTTCTTTAGCCGGTGAAGAAGAATGTAACGAAGGGGATTTTGAATTTCGAAAAAATGGTGGATATATGGCTGTTTGAAATTTTAAAAATTTGCTGCGGCCGAACCGTTTGTCCGATTTTCACCACATTTTCACCAAAGGCTCCTTATATTTTTTACGAATTTTTGGTGTAAAAAAATTGCCACTTTTTAATTACATATTATTTTTATTGCAGGGAGACATTTCATACTTCTACCCATTACGAGAGACACATCCCTAGGCCAAAGAGCCCATTATTTCTACCTTGACACCTAGAAAATTTTTCAGAAAAAAAACCCCCTTTATTATACTTTTGTTCCTCTATACTTCCCCCTCCGTTGTATGTCCCCTCCGTTATACTCCCCCCCATATACTTCCCCCTCCAATATTGTTACTTCTCTTTAAGGAAGTTTTCGTTGGAAGCTCTTCAAACTAGAACTTTTAGTAGTGAGAAATTTGATACTTCCACCCTTTGCGAGAGGGGCCATGGCCAAAAAACTCCCCTTTGTTATACTTTTGTTCCCTTATACTTCCCCTCCGTTATACTCCCCCCCCATATACTTCCCCCTCCAATATTGTTACTTCTCTTTAAGGAAGTTTTCGTTGGAAGCTCTTCAAACCAGTACTTGAATCAAATGGCCGGCCATCTCTTGGGCAGAAAGCACACTCTTTTACCTTGAAACTTAAAAAAATTTTGGAAAAAACTTAGAAAAAGGCTAAAACTTTCTTTCAATGAGGAAAACTGAAAAACGGGCAAAATTGCGAATTTTGCTTTCCTAAAGTAGGAAGAAATCAATTTTCAATCATTTTTCAGGCTGCAATTATCTATCCTTATCTATTAGATAAATGATAACCGATTTCATCAAAGGTATTTCCAAACAATATACCAAAATGTTCCTTTTTATTGGGTTTACACGTTTTTCCTATATTTCGTCGTTATAAAAATAATCTCAAACGTAAGAAAAGTCCGTAAAGAGGGTTTTTATCCACGTTTATGTTTGGTTTAAAATTAAAAACCGTAAATTTCTCTTAAAATTGACGTTTGTTACGGAAAAAAGGGGATCGGGATTGATAAGACGACTTTTAATAGCGGGTGGACGTAACACGTACGAAAAGCATAATATCAATTGCGCCCCTCCTTTTAACCGGTCCGTGCTAACATGGCGTTATCCAGGGCTTAAGCCCCTGTGAAATTGCCGACGGTCATTTTCAATATGGGCCTTAACTACTTCAATAAAAGGACCTAAACCGGGCGTGGGCATCTTTTTACTGGCGCAATTACTTTATAATTACCGTTTAAAAATAACAGCTCGGATAAAAACACTGAATTAATATTCATAAAACTGTTTGCGTTTTGTACCCGTTTAAGGGTGGGGTCCCGGACCGCATAATCTGACCCGGGGAGATATCTGCCTTATATGAGGACGTTTAGTCGGCCGTTACTTCTTGTAGAGCAAGTGCTTAGTACTTTTGTTATTAGGGGGCCTTCTAATCTTACAAAATGACGGCCCAGAGGATATTATCAAAACCCTGTTTAAACTGGCTTTGCGGTAAAGGCGATTGGTTAAGGATTAGCGTTTGAGGCCCTTTTTTTTATCGGACCAATTTTTTTTCTGCTTTCTTAAGCCTTTTGTAATCGAAAGCACTAATTGGCAATTACACTACCTTTAATTACACAACCTGTAATCCTAAGATAACGGTTCAATACCATTAAGAAAAAATTATCAAAAAAGCATTTTAAATATACAATGTTCTAAAAAGATTAGCATCTTTTCTAAGTACTAAAAAAACAAATTCAAGTCCTGCAAATCCTGGACAAAATTAGGGACAAATTAATTATGGAGTTTACTATTGGACAGATTCGGTAATTTTGGAGTTAACTATTGGACAGACTCGGTAAGTTTGGAGGTAACTATTGGACTCGGTAATTTTGGAGTTAACTATTGGACTCGGTAATTTTGAAGTTTACTACTGGATAGTCTCGGTAATTTTGGAGTTTACTATTGGACAGACTCGGTAATTTTGGAGTTTACTATTCGACAATCTCGGTAATTTTTGAGTTTACTATTGGACAGACTCGGTAATTTTGGAGTATACTATTGGACAGACTCGGTAATTTTGGAGTTTACTATTGGACAGACTCAGTAAGTTTGGAGGTAACTATTGGACTCGGTAATTTTGGAATTTACTATTGGACAGTCTCGGTAATTTTGGAGTTTACTATTGGACAGACTCGGTAAGTTTGGAGGTAACTATTGGACTCGGTAATTTTGGAGTTAACTATTGGACTAGGTAATTTTGAAGTTTACTATTGGACAGTCTCGGTAATTTTGGAGTTTACTATTGGACAGACTCGGTAATTTTAGAGTTTACTATTCGACAATCTCGGTAATTTTTGAGTTTACTATTGGACAGACTCGGTAATTTTGGAGTATACTATTCGACAATCTCGGTAATTTTGGAGTTTACTATTGAACAGACTCGGTAATTTTGGAGTTAACTATTGAACAGTCTCGGTAATTTTGGAGTTTACTATTGGACAATCTCGGTAATTTTGGAGTTTACTATTGGACAATCTCGGTAATTTTAGAGTTTACTATTCGACAATCTCGGTAATTTTGGAGTTTACTATTGGACAGACTCGGTAATTTTGGAGTTAACTATTGAACAGTCTCGGTAATTTTGGAGTTTACTATTGGACAGACTAGGTAATTTTGGAGTATACTATTCGACAATCTCGGTAATTTCGGAGTTTACTATTGGACAGACTCGGTAATTTTGGAGTTTACTATTGGACAGACTTGGTAATTTTAATGATGATTAGATTTATTTGTAATAGCTTACAGCTTGTTGATGTAGAAGTCTTGATGAAGAAGAATAGTTTTCTTGCTCTGTTATATTTCTCACCAAAATGAGCTTTTCTGAAGACCTCATTTCATTGCTTTAGCTCTTGATGATGAAGAAAAGTTTTCTTGCTCTGCTGTATTTTTCTTCAGCAAATCTTGACTTGCATGATTTGAAAATATCCAAATATTTTGGGTAAGCCATATTGCACAGGAAATTGTGCTCCAGAGCTCTTATTGCAAACTGCAGACTGCTGAAGACTGCAAAAAGAAGGGGAGCAAGGGACGGATACGGAGGTAACTTTGATTTATACCTTCATGTCTCCCCCCGCCCCACGTTTTCATATAATAGCAGGTAAATCAAAATGTAAATTAGCAATCTCGTTTCAATACAATCCGAATCGTATCCTATGATTAGTATATCATAATGAAGGTCTAACTGTTATTTACAGCTTATAACGCAGAAACGTTAAACGGGCGTAATTGCACACAATAATTGCTCAAACATACAAGTCACTTAGTCCTCATATTATTGACAATGAGAAGAGAAGGTAAACGGTTGCGGGGGGTCTTGTAATTATTTCTCCCTGGGATAATACGGGGAGATTTTGCGTCTGACAGATTTGTGTTTATAGTCTGCTGGTCATGGGTAGACCACACGTTTAACTTTAAGTACAAAGGACTCCCCTCCAACCCATGTTTTCTATATAAAACCCATCCTCATAATTCTCACGGAGCATTTCACTTTATACAAAAACAATGTTTTAAATTGCATTATTGCATTTCGCCTCCCCTTTTATATCTGAAGAAAAAAATCCACTTGTGATTTAAATTGGGGACAAAAACATAGAAAATACGCCTTTGAGTTTCCACTTGTGTAAAGTCAAATTTCAGGGAGTAAAAGGATTTTTTTTAAACTAACCCCTCTTTTTGGATAAACAAATTTGGTCTAAATATGAGCAAAAACTTTGGTAATTCATTTAGAAATTACGGATCGATGATCTGAAAATATAAATTATTAGCGATATCAAAATTATTTTGAAAATCTACTTTGTGAGGTTATAATAAAGTCGAAAAGTGCATTATCAAAAAATTAGCCGGCTTCCACGGGTCAGCGAATCACGGAGACCCGAGCTGTGTAGGCGGTTTTTTGGATGATTTTAGCTTTTGAATCGGCTTCGCCAGGGCACCTTCATTCCCAGCTTAAGGGAGTACCTAAGACGAAATTTTGAAAAATTCACCGAAGGATCAATCGGTTCAAGGCTCCCTAAAATGCATCGCAGATCCATTGCCGCCGCCAAGGCTTCAGCCGGTGAAACCAGTGGCCCACACTCACAGATCCTCCTTGAACTCTCCCGATGGCTGTCAATTTTCGGAACACATGATGGAATTGAGGGGCAAACATGGGGTCCACCTTTTCCTTCATTTGAACCCTCCAGGTCCACGCCCTCCTCTACACCGAAACGAGGCTGTAAAAAATTGGTTTTATCGAAAAGGGCATCGATCTTCTTCTGAAAAAAATCTCTTCTCTTTATTTCTTTGCGCTCCACCTAGGTTTCAGCCTGAGAAACCAGCGGCCCACATTCCACAGTTCCTCCGAGTAATTCTTGAACTCTCCCGATGGCTGTCAATTTTCGGAAGACATGATGGAATTGAGGGACAAACGACGGGTCCACCTTGAGCCATCAGTCAAATAAGCTTTTTAGGCAAAAGCCCCAGTTTGTGCTGATTGCTTGCATATTCAGTCCTTAAGAATCTTGCATGGTCACCGGAATTAGCTGAAGCGCGAAATGGCGAAAGCCCTCGAGCTCCACCTCTCTCCGCTAGGAGGCTGTCAAAAATTGGTTTAATCGTAGAGACGTCTTCTGAAACAAATCTCTTCTCTTTATCTTTTAGTGAACAAAAGCAATTGGGGAAGAATTAAAACAAAACAAAAAAATTTAAACAAACGAAGCAGGGGAAATGAAAAAAAAAGTTTTATAGATTGAGTTTTTCGAGTTGACAGCGTATATGTTGCTCTAAGAGGCCGTAGGGCTATTTCGGACCCCCCGAGTGATTTGTGCTTCTCTCAGACTTCCCCGCGTCCGTGATCCCTCCCTGACCGGCACCACTCACAAACAGATTTATCTCCTGGATATCTCTCCAGGCCACAATACACGGGGGCGACACAATCCTCCGACGGACAAAACCCGACTGATTTATACGGGCGGGGGAGGGAGGTCTCAGGGTTAGACAATGTTCGGTGCTTTGTACATTCAACCCCCTTCCTCCCCCTCGCTCTACAGACTCTCTTTTAGTCTCATCCCTTGAATAACACATCATCCTGTACTCGGATTCAATACGCTCAAATCCCTTTATTTTTAGCGAATTTTTCATCCTGGAAAAAATAAATCTTTCACTTTTTTTCATACTACAAATCTAAAAAATGTCTCCAGCCAAATCCTACCCATTAAAAGACATAAACTACCGAAAAAATACTAAGAATAAATTAATAAGAAAAAATTACCGAGTCTGTCCAATAGTAAACTCCAAAATTACCGAGACTGTCCAATAGTAAACTCCAAAATTACCGAGTCTGTCCAATAATTAACTGCAAAATTACCGAGTCCAATAGTAAACTCCAAAATTACCGAGTCTGTCCTATAGTAAACTTCAAAATTACCGAGATTGTCGAATAGTAAACTCCAAAATTACCGAGTCTGTCCAATAGTAAACTCCAAAATTACCGAGACTGTCCAATAGTAAACTTCAAATTACCGAGTCCAATAGTTAAACTCCAAAATTACCGAGTCTGTCCTATAGTCAACTTCAAAATTACCGAGATTGTCGAATAGTAAACTCCAAAATTACCGAGTCTGTCCAATAGTAAACTCCAAAATTACCGAGACTGTCCAATAGTAAACTTCAAAATTACCGAGTCCAATAGTTAACTCCAAAATTACCGAGTCCAATAGTTAACTCCAGAATTATCGAGTCTGTCCAGAAGTAAACTCCAAAATTACCGAGATTGTCCAATAGTAAACTCCAAAATTACCGAGTCTGTCCAATAGTAAACTCCAAAATTTTTGATGAAGGATTGTCAAAAGCAGAAAAAGTCACAAAAAACTTTTAAAACGCTATTGTCACAGAAAATTAGATGAAGTGATTTTCCCTCAGAAAAAAACCTAGCCGGAGGCCATCAGCTGAAGAAATAAACCGACGTGTACATAACTGGCATATGTTACGTCCGTAAATTTTCCTCTCCCCTTTTTCCGTATTCATTTCACAAGTTTTTTGTTTTTCAAAAAGAGGGCGACAAGTTATTCGTAATTGAAACTTTTCACCCCTTTGAAGACAATAAACTTCAAGATAAGCGAAAAATTTTTGTTTTTCTGAATAATAATTGTAAGTGGTAATCCGCATAAAGAATGGGAATTTGCATGAAAAAAAGGCCTCTCAAGAAAAGGGTTGAAAAAAAAAACGTGGAGTCACAAATCACTTTTAGTGTCCTTTTTCTAAATAATAGAAAAACACCCCGTCTTAAGCTGATGGTCCTAATATCCGCCAGGAACCGAATGAAATATGGGGTTTAACACGAAGGGTATTTACTGAAAATTTTAGCCCTTTAAACTTTTTTTTCTTTCCGTTATTTACGTTTATGTGTTTGAGAAAAAAACCCGCTTTTTGTCCCTCTTCACCTGCACTTAATTAAAGATGCTGAAGGTTTTAAAATGGTGTATGAGGGACCTCTTGAACAATATAAAGCTCGAGAAAACCCGTCCCTTGTTTATAAACTCTCGGATAAGAGAGTTCAAGGCGCTTCATACTAAAATGTGTAACCCCGGAGCGTAAACGGTTCAAATTTGCATATATTTTCTAAAACTTTATTTTCATTTTTTTAATTAAGTTTTCTTTATCTATATTTTATAAACAAATAGCCTTCATATTTTTCCATATTTTTTTCGACCAGTTTGGTCTCGAAAAAATTTGAAAAAGGCCCAGAGCTGTGCTTGAATATTTGGATGCTCACCAATTTTCTAGCGGGGGGAGCCCAGGGGCCTTCGATGTCCCAGCATGACCTTGAAGAAGGTGCAGCATAGTTGAGTCTACGTCCAAAATTACCGAGACCAATAGTTAACTCCAGAATTACCGAGTCTGTCCAATAGTAAACTCCAAAATTACCGAGACTGTCCAATAGTTAACACTGCAAAATTACCGAGTCCAATAGTAAACTCCAAAATTACCGAATCTGTCCAATAGTTAACTCCAAAATTACCGAGTCCAATAGTAAACTCCAAAATTACCGAGTCCAATAGTTAACTCCAGAATTACCGAGTCTGTCCAATAGTAACTCCAAAATTACCGAGATTGTCGAATAGTAAACTCCAAAATTACCGAGTCTGTCCAAAGTAAACTCCAAAATTACCGAGTCCAATAGTTAACTCCAAAATTACCGAGTCCAATAGTTAACTTCTAAATTACAGAGACTGTCCAATAGTAAACTTCAAAATTACCGAGTCCAATAGTTAACTCCAGAATTACCGAGATTGTCGAATAGTAAACTCCAAAATTACCGAGTCTGTCCAATAGTAAACTCCAAAATTACCGAGACTGTCCAATAGTTAACTGCAAAATTACCGAGTCCAATAGTAAACTCCAAAATTACCGAGATTGTCGAATAGTAAACTCCAAAATTACCGAGTCTGTCCAATAGTAAACTCCAGAATTACCGAGTCTGTCCAATAGTAAACTCCAAATTACCGAGATTGTCGAATAGTAAACTCCAAAATTACCGAGTCTGTCCAATAGTAAACTCCAAAATTACCGAGTCTGTCCAATAGTAAACTCCAAAATTACCGAGATTGTCGAATAGTAACTCCAAAATTACCGAGTCTGTCCAATAGTAAACTTCAAAATTACCGAGTCCAATAGTTAACTCCAAAATTACCGAAATACAACAGAGCTAGAATACTTTTCTTCATCATCAAGAGCTAAAGCAATGAAATGTGCTCTTCTTTGGAAAAGCTCATTTCGAAATGCAAAGAATGACGCACTGTTGCGTCCCTTGTTTTGCGAGAATCAGCCATCAAAGATCTTGAGATTTAAAATCCCAAACTGGGAACCAAAATGTCTACCTAATGCGTTATTATAGCTATGTTCCAAATGGAGTTTGAAACTCCTGGAGCATGCGCCAATGAAGGTATAAATCAAAGTTACCTCCGTAACTATGCTTCCCGATCCCTTGCTCCTCCTACCATCTTTTTGCAGTCTTCAGCAGTCTGCAGTTTGCAATAACAGCTCTGGAGCACAATTTGGTGCGCAATATGGCTGAGACCCTGAGACATTCTTGTTTATGAGAGAGCTTATGTGGAGGATTAGCACGTTAACTTTCGACTTCAGATTTGACGGACAAACGATATGAACGACGTCAAATTTTACTTCAAAATCCTTCTGCGCATGCTCCAGGAGTTTCAAACCAGTTTCAAACTCAGGTTGGAACTATTTTATGGACATGTGGACCTAGTTGATTCTCATTCGTGGAGAGCATTGATCTATAGCTCACCGTATATCCTGTATAAAATTCATCACCTTCTTTTTTAAACCGATAATCAATCATTTCCGTTTTTCTTAAAGGGTGAGAAAAATAAATTAGAGTTTAAAAAACCGGGAAGGGGGATGAAAAATCTTTGAAAAAATCAAGGAACATAATGTTCACGTCGTTGGCAGACTGATGAATGAAGTTAATCAAAGCTCGATCAATCAAAGTGCTCTGTCTTTGACACCAATCAATGTATTAAGCAGGTTGAAGGGAAAAAAAACTCCGGGTATAAGATGAATGTCTTTTTTTAAAGTAAACGAGGGAATGAATTTTAAAAAGTTTATAAGACGTTGATTTAGAAGTGGCGAAAAGAGCTTTGTCAAGGGTTGTTGAAAAGGTCCCAGGAGGGATAGTAAACACCCCGGGGTAGTTCCGAAATCCTCGGTAACAACAAAGAATGTGTGGTCATCTATATTTAAAGAGGGTCCGGGTGCCGATAAGTCCCAATGAGGTGAGTTTTAGTGATGAGCCACTTGGGGGACGCTATCCATACTTATTTCGCTTAAGGGGGTGGCTGGCGACTCCGAAAGAAAAAATACTTTTCAGCAAATCTACAGATTTCACCCTAAACCTTCGTTAAGGCTATCCTTTTTCAAGTCTTCTCCGACAAAACAATGATCAAAAGTAATATCCTTCGAAAGAAAAAACAAATCTTATTGGTTAAGATCTGCTTTTTTTTTTTTTCTTTCTTTTTTTTTTTTTTTTTTTTTTTTTTTTTTTTTTTTTTTTAAATTTTATTTTACGAGGGTTTTCAACTACTCAGGTTATATCACCCTCGCGTCAGTGGTGTTTTCCGTCGGAAAAGTTCATTTAGGTACATGGGTTCAATTTGGGGACCGCCCGCTTTGAACCCTGGACCCCATTGATGAACGCCGTATCGCAAAGTTTGGGATTAACGCCTTAACACGCGCGGCCACCACGACGCCTTTAGGATCTGCTTCTAAAGGGAAAAATCTTATGATAAGTTTATTGAGCGTTATTTAAAATAAAATGATGAAATAAATTACATTAATTGGTCATAAACAGCTATAATTTTGAACTCTAAGCTAGTAATCGATTCAAAAGTTGATTAATTAGTGGAAAACAAGTAAATCAAATTTAATTGGCAATAATGAAATTAAGCGGGGGAATGACAACGGTGTTTTGGCAAGGATCGAAGGCGATTCTCCCCCGTTCGAAATGTTTTGGCTGAAATAGAAGGAGAAGGGGCATATCTTGTAATTGATTCAACTAGAATGAACTGGCGACATTAGCCCGAGCTCTCTGTAATTAGTGAACTATGCTTTACAGCCTTAGATAATAATCGGGAGATGTTCTGGCTGAGTGGGGTGAGAGAGAGGTTTGGCGAGGAGACAAGTCCGAATTAATACTCATTCTGGCTCATTTAGTAGCGTCTTAGTGGAATTACAGAGATAACCGGGAAGGAAGCCCACCTTCTTCAGGGACTCCCCTCCCTCTACTTCTCAAGAAAATGACAAATGTAACTTTAATCGGAAGCTATTACCGGAGTTAAGGGGTGTGGAAGTTGGGTGGAGAATTATTGTTTAAGTTGAGACCAAGAAAGTGTAGTGGCCGCATGGGCTGATTATCGAGTTGAATAATTAGCATCAACTCCTTCCCTTCCAATAATCGAATGGTAATTAATGGTTAAAACTGTAACAATGCCAAGACATTCCCAAGAAAGTACGCTTTTACCCATTACGGACAATTGACTTGATAATGTACATTGTCCCTTGGCTCCTATATCATACTAGTGTTTCCAATTAATTGCCTTCTCCCTTCCCCGCCAATTATAGACCGGTGGAGGGAGGCGTTTTACGCTTCGGAGGAACCCACCGACTTTTTCCCAACTTGTCCCCAAGCGCCTCGGTAAATAATCCGAGAACAAGTGATATAAAACCGGCAGTTAGTCGGCTCCATTAGCTCCTTTTTACTACCGTTAATGACTTATGGCGCCGTCGTTACACTCAGCTAGCTCCGCCAATAATATATCATTAAAGATAGTAAATATCCCCCTTCTCTCTCCTGCACGAACAATCCAACAACTTTATTTTCATTATGGGGAAACTTTAGAGCAGAGAAAAAAAGACTTAAATCACAATTAAATGATCGGTTATAAACAATCAGATTGTTCAGGTTAACTTTTTTTTCCCCTCTTTTTTCACAGCATGATTCCGAGGACGATTAAAATCATTATAGTCATTAAATCTATAAAAGAAGTTTTGCACAAAAGCAATTTCGCATTTTTATGCACAGTAGATTCGCTGTTTCTTTGCAGTATTTGTTTCTTCAAGGAAATAGAAGATGCGCTAGTCCTTTTACCTCCTGGGGAGAACGCGAGCCAAACCCAGTGATAGTACGTAGCTCGCTGAAGGCTTGCCGACAAACATGGCGAATGGTCGATGACGATCTAGTCGGGAGGATAGCTCCAGCAGTAGGATGATAGCTTGCACTCTCTTTGGCTCATACACAAAAACAAATTTTTTTGGACTGGGCACGTGAATTCCAAGCACCGCCGATGGAAGGATATAGAAGATACGCTAAAGTCCTTTTAGCTCCTGAGGAGAACGCGAGCCAAACCTAGTGATAGTATGTTGCTCGCTGAAGGCTTGCTGACAATCATGGCTAATGGTCGATGAGGATCTAGTCGGGAGGATAGCTCCAACAGTAGGATGATGGCTTGCAATCTCTTTGATTCATACGCAAAAACAAATTTTTCTTTGGACTCGGCACGTGAATTCCAAGCACCGCCGATGGAAGTATATAGAAGATACGCTAAAGTCCTTTTAGCTCCTGAGGAGAACGCGAGCCAAACCCAGTGATAGTATGCAGCTCGCTGAAGGTTTGCCGACAAGCATGGCGAATGGTCGACAAGCATGCCGACAAGCATGGTCGATGACAATCTAGTCGGGAGGATAGCTCCAACGTCTTTTTAGCTCCTGAGGAGAACGCGAGCCAAACCCATTGATAGTATGTAGCTCGCTGAAGGCTTGCCGACAAACATGGCGATGATGTCTTGCAACTCTGCACTTGAATTCCAAGCACCGTCGATGGATTTTGAGGTGAATAGAGCATTGCTGCATTCAATAATTGGGCCACACTGTTCTTGCGATGGCAAGGTGTTATTGTACCAAAACGTTTCCATCTGTATAAGATAATAGGAGCTAAAAGTAATAATATTTTGGTTTATTCGACGAAGGGGAAAGTAAACTGTTAATCGCCTTCGTTTTATACGTTTTGGAAAATCGCTAGCGGGCTATTAAGATAACCTGCTATGTCTTAGCCATTACCCGCGTGTGTGACAACATACACTCAAGTCTAATGGAAATTACTTTAATTGTGCCCGTATAACTCGGTTGGCCTAATAAGGAGGCACCTGGCTCCACCCCCGACTGTCCTCTAATTGCCGGAAAGGACCGTTTTGCCAATAAGCCCGATTGTTTATTGGCTAATATATAAAGAGGGGTGGTGGTGGGGGGATCCCGCGCATCAGGGAGACCCCTGTACCGAATGTGCTTAGTTGCAAATGTTCAACAATTTATACGGCCGCTAACCCATCCCCTCTCTGCTCTTCTGGTTTATTGTGTACACACAGGTGCGGACATAACTATATGTTACTGTTATTATGTATGTAGAGACCGTACACTCCCGGTTTACCTCCTCCTCTACTAATTACACCCCCTCCGACATGTTTAATCCTCTTGCGAGTCAAAGGCGATCGCCTTTCCTTTTTCCACATGAAAATTGTTTAAATCAAGTATCAGGTATATCAACGTTGTATCCCTTTGCAATTAAACCTCTGAGAACGTGGGAAGGAGTAGGGTCGACTGACGACAACCCCTCAATCGGTTACTTTAATTGTCCATCCCTTCCCCAAAGGAACCGGACAAAGGAATGTTAATTAAAAGTGCTTCTAATTAGAAGAGTAGGGGTGTTGCGGGGGGTGAAGGATAAGGGACTATGGCCCTCCCTAACCGCCGGATCAAAGGCGTTCGGACATACTCCGCGACTACAAATTAAATCTCTCTCCCACCCACCCCTTAAAACAACACCAAGGAACCTTAGATCCGGTGTCAAAGGAGGTTTTAATCAGGGGAAGGTTCCGATGTTGAAAAGGAGCTCTTCTAATTCCCTCTTCTTTCAGTTTGAAATGTTTAAGTGGCCCACCGCAAAACGTACAACAATCCGAAATTTAAACCTTTCTTTCTCTCGTCGTTTTTCACACATCAAAATTTATTTAAATTTTACCAAGCAATTTTGGGCTGACGTCGAAGGGTGCTCGCACCATCCCCTCAGGGCTCAACCAAATAGAAAATATCCACTGCACTGAATGTGCTCACTTGAAAGGGATGGATAAAGATGGAAGGGTTCCTCTTGGTCAAAAGATCGAGGAAAACGAAAGATAATCTTAATAGATAGAGGATAAAGCTCGAGGTCAAAGGCAAGCCAAGATGTTCATGAGTGGACGAAGGCATGGATATACTGCAGACCTGCTCAGGCAGAGCAGAACCAAAGTCCGCATTATGGTGGGTCTGCTGACCGGCCACTGTAAACTCCGCAAGCACTTCATAGGTTGGGAGTGACAGAGGACAGCACCTGCCACTTCTGTTTGGAGGAGGAGGAACGGCGGAGCACGTCTCTGTTATTGCGAAGCCCTAGCACGCTGAGGTTCATAGACATAGGGGAAGAGAAACCCAGTCATCGAACTACAGAAGGAGACCCCTGTCCAGCCTCTGGAGGCTAATGAAGAGCCTGGGGCTGGAAGGGGAGCTCTGATCAGGAAACAAGGGCGCACAAGGGGTCGGAGTGCGCAAGGCCCTAAGAACCTAAATCTATCTAATCTACATAGAGGATTCTGGGATAGTAGTCCATACCTGAATATAAATCTTGGATCAAATGTCATCAATGTTCTAGGTTTCACCACGCGCCTTGAACGTGTCTGCACAGACCCTCTCTTATTGAGGATTCTGAAAGTCCTTCAATTTGGTGAAAACAAAAAGTTTGAGTGTAAAAGTAGAGATGTGAAATTTTAGTGGGTAAAAAGATGGAGAGCTTTATAAAGAATGGGCTGCCTGTATCGCCCTTGTTCGTCGGGGTAAACATCGAGGAAGGAAGAAAAAAAAAAGAGGCGAAGTCGACGACGGAATGGGGTGAGGTTAATATTTATACAGGGGAGGCTAACGACGAAAGTTCGCTCCCGTGGAGGAAGTCGAATAACAAATGAGACGTCGCGAACCTTAGAGTTGTGGCCTCTAAATTAATGTATCTGTAATAAATACTTGGCGGGAGTGACGGTTTTGAAGTGGGTGGCAACTGTCCAAAAGGCAAAGAACGAACCCAACCGTTCCCGCCGTCCCTCCTTCTCTAACTCTTGCTTTTCGACAGCCTCTCCGGACTTCCGAGCCCGAAAAACCACGACTCGTATATCGTCTCGGATTTAGAACAATAGACCGTGGACTTGTAATGAAAAATTACACCCCCCATCATCTTTTTCTTTAATGAATCAAACTTTATCTATTGTTTATTGGTTTTTTAAAGGAAAAGAATGATTTCTAACTTTAATAAATTATTTCCACCTTCAGATTTTCGAGATAAACATCCTCTGGTGGATTTAAAACCTTTTCTTTTCTCAAAGATTTATATTTTTAGATCTTCCAGAGAAAAGTGAGGCACTCAATATGAGCTGCTCTTCTGCGCTATCACCTTCGAAGGCCTTGGTGGACTTCTGTCCGGAGATCACAGGTTCCAAACATGTTGACAGGCCAGATTTCGTAGATTTGCAAGTATTTTGCTATAGTTTAAAAAAGACAGGGTCATACTGAGCAATCTTCCAGGTTAAGGGCTCCTCAAAGGCTAAAAGAAGACGGAAAAAAGCGAACAGCAGTCAATTAGATTAGATTAGGCTAATTAGGGCCATGTGCACCCCGACCCCTGATGGGTCTATTGTGCGCCCTTGCATCCTGATCAGAGCTCCCCATCAAGCCCCAGGCTTTTGATTAGCCTCCAGAGGCTGGACAGGGGTCTCTTTGGTAGTTCGATGGACTGGGTTTTCTTCCCCTATATCCATGAACCTCAGCCGTGCTAGGCCTTCGCAATAACAGAGGACGTGCTCCGCCGTCTCCTCCTCCTCCAACAGAAGCGGCAGGTGCTGTCCTCTGTCACTCCCAACCTTTGAAGGTGCTTGCGGAGTTTACAGTGACCGGTCAGCAGACCCACCATAACTAGTGACCTTGAGTGAGAAAAGCTAGGATTACTCGCCTTCCACAGATCCAGTCTAATATACGGTTTTTCACGTTTTTTATGTCGAAGGAAACGAATGGAAGTCTTTTATTCGTTAAAATTTATCGAATTGGGAAAAGTCGTATATAGATTTCTGAGGAGCAATTTGGTGTGTACTTTATGGAGGCGGACTGATAAAATAATTTAGTTATTCGAAAGGGAAACATGAAGTGGATCGGAGTTCGGGGGAGGGAGAGTTTACCGAAGTTTATGAAGATGTGGTCCCTCCCCGAACGTCGCCCGCCCTCCCCGGAGGCTCTAACAACGGGGACAATACTGCACCCGCGGCGACTGAAAAATTAACAAGAACTCGAGCACTTGAGTTCTACGACTGGCAGACGGGAAAACCTCTCAAGAAAGGACTTCCAATTGGGTGTCGAGGGAGTTAAAACGTTTTTTTCTGTATCCAAAGCGTTTTAATTATTAAGGATGGACTATTTATTCAAGGGAGGATTTTAATTAGACGAGGTTCAGCGCTATAAATTCGTACAATCGCATTTCAAATCATAAATAAGGGTCTCAGGGAGGTTTAGACTCCGGTATTAGGCATATGTTAATATGGGCCTCGAGTGTTTGCTAGGAAGATCCACCCCTTCCCAGTTTTCCTTTCACCCACACTAACGGATAGCTCCGTGCGGTTAGCTTTCTCGACCCTGTTTGATCTAACCCCCCTCCCACCCGTTTCGTTTTCCTAATCCAACCATAAACGTCGCATTAATTTATAGTTGGGACAAATCGGAAAGGCAAACGGGGCTTAAGCCGTTGGGGAGTCGAACCCTTTCTATCTCTCTGTTTGACCAAAGACGTAGTTAACCCTTGGGAAACGGACCTAGAGTAATTTCGTTACGATAAAACTTCCAGTTTTACTTTTACGAATGAAAAGAAACTCATCGGTTTGTTATTAAATACGATCGTAAAAGAGACGGAAACTGGTTTTTCCGAGCTGCTGAACATATCTTTTTAATAAAGTTTTATCCGACTTGAACTGTCACACAACTCGCAATTGGATCGCTTCTTAAACTCTAACAATCCTTACTTCTTGATCTGAAACTAATGAATTCTTAAAACTTTTATTGAAAACACTATACAATCCCCAAGATATGTTTTTCTTTGAAGAGCGGTAGGGACTAAACGGTTAAAGTTAACAATTTTTCGCTCTTACCTTCTTAAAGGAAATTGTTTCAGCTTTCCAACGGTGGCTGTAAAAGTAGAAATCATCAAATATTAAGGGAGATACGGCCGTTTGAAAATGAAGTGAATTTTGGTAATCACAGAAATGATAATTTTGCTGAGCAGCGGGGTTCCAAAAATCAGTCCTGCTGAACCAAACCTATTTTGAGTTTTCTTAGGCATCCTGGCATCATCAAAACTGAAAAATTGATTTGTAGGAAATTTTTAACTCCTTAAAGAAGATATTGTGATACCCTCCACGTTGGGTTTTTGGGGGAGGTCTTCCAGACCCCGTAGAGTAAATTCTAAATGGATCTATACCGATCTCAACTTTGTCTGTGGTTCCGGCCGGCCGTAGCATTTTTTCCGGAACACTTTACGGCCACAGTTTTCATCCGATTTCACCAAAGTGTGAGATGGCGATTTTTGAATTTCGAAAAAATGGTGGAGATATGTCTCTTTGAAATTTTAAAAAATTCGCTGCGGCCGAACCGCTTTTCACCAAATTTTCACCAATTACTCCTTATATTTTTACGAATTTTTGGTGTAAATAAATTGCCACTTTTTAATTATTGTTTTTTTTAGTAGGGAGAAATTTCATACTTCCACCCATTACGAGAGCACATCCCTAGGCCAAAGAGTCCATTATTTCTACCTTGACACTTAGACAAATTTTCGAAAAAAATTTTTGAGAAAAAAAAGCGCAAATTTAAAAATGAAAACCCGGAAAATTTTTCCAAAAAAAATAAAAACTCGGAAAATTAAAAAAAACTACTTGGAAAATTTTTCGAAAAAAGAAAACTTGGAAAATTTTTCGAAAAAAAAACTTCCCACTCCTTTATACTTCCCCTCCCTTATACTTCCCCCTCCTTTATACTTTCGTTCTTATACTTCCCCCTCCGTTATAATTCCCCCTCTGTGATACTTCCACTGACTTATACTTCCCCATCTGTGATACTTCCACTGACTTATACTTCCCCCTCCGTTATAATTCCCTCCGTTAAAAAAAAAACTTAGAAAATTTTTCAGAAAAAAATAGCAAGTTTAAAAAATAAAACTCGGAAAATTTTTCGAAATAAAAACTCGGAAAATTTTTCAAAAAAATCTTAGAAAATTTTTTGACAAAAAAAATTTCCCCCTCCGTTATACTTCCCCTCCCTTATACTTCCCTCCCTTATACTTCCCCTCCTTTATACTTCCCCGCCTATATTGTTACTTCTCTTTAAGGAAGTTTTCGTTGGAAGCTCTTCAAACAAGTACTTTTTTTTTGGTACATTGATTTTTGGTGAATTAAAAAGAAAAATGGAAAGGCTTCATTTGTGATTGGACCAAGACGGAGCATTATGGAGATTTCGTTCAAATAAAGTTTGAGAGGGAGAATAAATCCAGAAATAAATAAATGTTGAAACATTTTAATGAATAAATTAGAGGTTTGCTTCGAGATAAAGGTAATGGCGTAGGGGAGTGATGTGAAAGAAGGGTCGGGGGGGTTGCGAGGGAAAAAGAGAAGAAAAACCGTAAATTGGCGGGAAAGTAAGAGGGGTGGGGATTGAAGCAAGCAAGCAATTTGAATGCATGCAGTCCGTCAGTGGGTTGGGTCGTTGAAGAGAAAGAGCGGACGAGGGGGGGATTCGGCGTTATCGTAAATTGTCATAAAAGTGTCTGCTCGAATATCGGGGGCCCCGGGAGATGGGAAGCCTGAAAACCAACCCCTCCCGTCAGCTGCGACTCAGCAATTCCCCTTTCCCTTCAGCCAACCCGAACGCCCTCCCTAATTAAAAAAAATAATGTCGGACTAAACCTCGCCTCCCTTCGCCTTTTTGTAATTAAAAGGGAAATGCCGCTTCTCGCCAGATGAGCTTATCTTTACCTTGTTTACCGCAAAAGGACTAATTGTCCAGACCTCACTTGTTTCTGTTATTTTAAATAAACTTCAACCTTAACTTTTTTTTTCCACTCTCTCTTAATAACCCTATATCCCTATTTCACGGTTACACTCACGGGAAAGGGATTAAAAAAGCCTCCAGTAAAAGACGAGCCACTTGAATTAGACTCGGCGATCCTCGGCAAACTTTCTCGGCCTTAATGTATTTTTTTCCCCTTTTCATTTTTATTTAAGAACGCCCTCCGAGTTAATCATGCTAATGAAACATTTTAAATTCAATGTTTTTAGAAGAAAAATGTCCGACAACGCCTTTTCATTTGAACCTTTTTCTACGGATCGCGAATTTCTTAAGCTTCAAGTAATTATTTAGAGGTTTCGCTGGTTCAAAGAGAGGATAGAGCTTCCAACGAAAACGTCCTTAAAGACAAGAACATAGGAGGGGGAAGTATAACGGAGGGGAAGTATGAAAGAGGGGAAGTGTGAAGGAGGAGAAAAAAAATACAGGGAAGTACAAAAGAGGGGAAGAATATTTCAAGTATTTAGACAAATTCATTTTTCAACCAATTTTCAAAGTTATTTTTCAAAAAAAATTTTTGTTTTTCGAAAAACTTTCCAAGTTTTATCCCCAAAAATTTTTAAAGTTATTTTTTCAATTTTTTTCGTCAAAAATTTTGTAAGTTTTTTTTTTTTTTTGTTTTTGAAAATTTGCAGTTTTATTTTTATTGTAAGAATCAAGGTAGAAATAATGGGCTTTCTGCCCAAGGGATGCCTCTCTCGCAAAGGGTGGAAGTATCAAATTTCTCCCTACTAAAGAAAAAAAAATTTTATATACCAAAAATTTGTAAAAAATAAAAGGAGTACTCGGTGAAAATCTGGTGAAAGTTGTGGCCGTAAAGTACTCCGGAAAATTAAAACTTTAAGCAGATATCTCCGCCAAAATTCAAAATTTCAAAATTCAAAAATTGCAGTCAATAGTTTCTTGTTCATCTATTCAGGAAGGTTGTGTGAAAATTTGGTGAAAATCGATTGGAAATTGTGGCCGTAAAGTGTTCCGTAAAAAAATGCTACGGACGGACGGCCGGCCGGCACCACAGACAAAGTTGAGATTGGTAAAGATCAATATTCGAATTGACCCTCCAGGGTCTAGAAGACCCTTTCCCAAAAACCATACTTGGAGGGTATCACAATAAATTCTTTAATGAAGTTAAAATTAACGTTAAATTCAATGTTTTTAGAAGAAAAATGTCAGACAACGAATTTACTAGACTTCAAGTATTTATTTAGAGGTTTCGCTGATTCAAAGATAGGATAGAAAAAAAGGGGGTCGATATCTCGGGAGTTGATCCTTTCTCCTCCTAAGTTTGGACGGTGGAGAGTGACATACGACATTCAATCTCGTGTGGGACCTCTCGACTCCCGGACATAAACAGGCGGATAATCCTCGGAGAGATGTAAGACGGAGCTTGGGAGTTAGTTGGCAAAGTAACCCGGCAATCCTTTACTATAACCCGTCCAATTCCGAACTTGGCCCCTTCCCCCGGCCGCCCTATCGAACCCAGACTATGAATATCTTCAGGATATTGGAGTCAGTTTAACATAGGATTGACTTAAATTGAGCTTTAGCTTCTTCCGCCGCCTTTCAACCAATCAGAAAATTGGACTCGAGACTTGACATACTTTGGTTTTATTTTATTGAATTCCATCTAATAAGATTACTTCTCAATCTATTGATAAACGTGAGCTCCTATCCAAATCCAATATACAATAACTTCAAAATAAATTAATATTTTTGTTTAAAAATCATATTATTTATAAAAGGCCTCCGTAGGTCAGTTATTGTGGTTCTAACTCAGGTTACTGTTCATTTAAATAAACCGAACTTTCACCTGCAATTCTTCAAGAAATTGACAATACCGATAGATACTATAACAAAACGAAAATTCATGATTAAATGAGGCGCTCCGGATACGAAGGGCGAACTCGACATCCAAATTTTTTAACTTCCGAACTCGACTTAAAGAAGCTATTGTGATACCCTCGACGTCAGTTTTTTTTTCATTTTCAGATTCTAGACCTCTTGGTGAATACACCCATATAATTTTTATGTTGAGTTCGCCATTTTTTCCCCTTTAAATACGTAAAAACCGAAACTTTAAAATGCGAATATCTCGAAACTACGTTTTGTCGAGTTCGCCCTTCGTATCCGGAGCGCCTCAATTCAAGAGACATCAGTTTTAGCCATTTTTGTAAAATTTTGAAAGTTAAAATACGAGATTTATTTCAGTATTCTCACTTTTTCGTTCTAAAAACAACCTATTTTACAATAATTTCAATAATTTTTCTATTGCCTGGCAAAAAAAAAAAAATTGAAAGATTTTTGGTTGTTTGGCACAAATTTTAGGCCAAAAAATACAATTAAGCAGCCATTTTTTTTTTTGTAGTTCTTGGCCAAAAAGCACTATTTTTGATTAATGGGCGTTTTTTGAATCTTCTGGTCACTCCATCTCTTATTTTACAGGATCTGAAGGCATTTTAACATCGTTAAAGAAGTTATTGTGATGCCCTCGACGTCTGGCTTTTGGGAAGGGTCTTCCAGACCCCGGAGGGTAAATTCGAATATTGATCTATACCGATCTCAACTTTGTCTGTGGTGCCGGCCGTCCGTCCGTAGCACTTTTTTCCGGAAGACTTTACGGCCACAGTTTTCATCCGATTTTCACCAAATTTTCACACCAATTTCTTTAGCCGGTGAAGAATCTAACGAGAGCGATTTTTGAATTTCGAAAAAATGGCGGAGATATGTCCGTTTGAAATTTTAAAAAATTCGCTGCGGCCGAACCGTTAATCCGATTTTCACCAAATTTTCACCAATTACTCCTTATATTTTTTAAGAATTTTAGAAGAACTCGGAAAATTTTCAATTAAAAAAAACTTCGAAAATTTTTTCAAAAGAAAACAAAAACTTTAAAAATTTTTCGAAAAAAAAATACTCGGAAAATTTGAAAAACCTTAGAAAATTTCTTGAAACAACTTTAAAAAATTTTCAAAAAAAAAAACTTCCCTCGTTATACTTCCCCTCCCTTATATTCCCTCTCCTTTATACTTTCCCTCCCTTATACATCCCCTTCCCATATACTTCCTCCTCCGTTGTACGTCCCTTCCGTTATACTTCCCCCTCCTATACTGTTACTTTAGGCAGTTTTTCGTTGGAAGCTCTTCAAACCAGTACTTTCCATGTTTTTAGATAACATACCTACCCAAATATTCAAGATTTTTGGTCCTTTTTCTAGTTTTTTCGCAAAGAAAAACTTCCAACCCGATTTTATGGAGGTTTTTCATTTTTTTCGTCCACCAAACCAATTCCAGCCCCCCCCCCGGTTTCCAAGAAACTCACCTCGATTTTAACGAATTTTGATCATTTTCCCCCCTTTTTTGGCACTGAGTACCAGTTTACCAATTGCGAAAACTTTATTGGTGGATTTTTAGGTGCTTCGGTCGATTTCTGATCGATGATCACTCGATTCACGGGCATTTTTCTGTGCTTTTGGCGAAGAAACATCACATTTTTAAGATTTTTGGTCGTTTTTCTCGATTCCTTAGCCAATAGAACACAATTCATCCGATTTTTAAAGAAGTTCTCTCAGTTTTCGACCAAAAAACATCATATGAGGCGCTCCGGATACGAAGGCGAACTCGACAATTTTAAAGTTTCGGTTTTAAGGTATTTAAAGGGGAAAAAATGGCTAACTCAACATAAAAATTATATGGGTGTATTCACCAAGAGGTCTAGAATCTGAAAATGAAAAAAAAACTGACGTCGAGGGTATCACAATAACTTCTTTAAGGAAGTTAAAAAATTTGTCCGATGTCGAGTTCGCCCTTCGTATCCGGAGCGCCTCATATTTTCTGGACGTGACGCATCCCTTTTACCTTTTTAGGCGTTTTAAAGGGGAAATAATTTTTTTTTTTAGTTTGAACAGATGAACAGATCTAACATGAGTGCTCCAGAACTCTGAGACCCCCAATTTTAAAACTAAAGCCCATTTATATTGGGGTTGTTTAGGTAAAAAGAAATAATGGATAACATTAGGTTGGTTTGTGGGTTTAATAAGGACACTTAATGGTCAATTTTTTCTCTAAAATCCTCGTTCCATTAGAAGAGAATAAGTTAATTTGCATTGATGTAAACACTGATAAAGGTGGTCCGTGTTCATAATAAGGTGGAAGGCGGCCTGATGGGGCTGATTGCAACTGATGGACCTAATAACTGGCTCCCCTAACGACCCGTTTCTTCTAACAGATAACAAGTAAAACCTTATAGGGCTTCTGATCACAATTTATTGAAACGTAGTCCCTTTTTACACCCCCGGAGGGCCCGTCTTACTTTATTGTTATTATAAAATAACCTAAGAGCTTCTTCCTCGCGCCGTTCCTAAATGGGAATTGGGAGGGTTGTTTTTAATTGCTCTCAGAATTAGATCCCTAAGATACGGCCTTAATAAAAAATCTCTCGCCCCTCCAAACCCCTCGAACACCAACTTTGAAAAGTTCTTTTTAATGCAGTTAATCTGAGGGAAAAATGTTATGAGATGGTAAGTTTGACGATGGAACCCCCCGGTTATCTTTACTGGGGCCTCCGGTCTCTAAGTTTTTAATGAACAACTACGACCTCACTTTTAACATGGGACCATTATTCTTCACGAAATGACACCTTTTAGTAGTTTTCTTTTCTCGAAAGCCTAGAATGGATATAGGACTTGACATATTTTTAAACAAATTTTTTTTAAGCAGAGGGTCCTTTTAACTTCCTTAAAGAAGATATTGCTTTACCCTTCAACTCGGATTTTTGGGGAAGTTTCTTCAGGACCCAGTAGGTTCAAATGAGGCGCTCCGGGTACGAAGGGCGAACTCAACATCGGACAAATTTTTTAACTTCCTTAAAGAAGTTATTGTGATACCCTCGACGTCGGGTTTTTGGGGAAGGGTCCTCCAGTTTTTTTTTCATTTCAGATTCTAGACCTCTTGGTGAATACACCCATATAATTTTATGTTGAGTTCGCCATTTTTTCCCCTTTAAATACGTAAAAACCGAAACTTTAAAATGCGAATATCTCGAAACTACGTTTTGTCGAGTTCGCCCTTCGTACCCGGAGCGCCTCAAATCGACTGTGGGTTTATACCGATCTTAACTTTGTCTGTGGTTCCGGCCGGCCGTACCATTTTTTCCGGAACACTTTAAGCCCAAAGTTTTGAACCAATTTTCACAAGATACTCCTAAACAGTTGAACAAGATTGCAACGATAGTGATTTTGGGTATTTGAAAGGTCAAAAATTTAGTTAGCCAATGGAGTTAGCCAAAACGGTTTCCTTAGAAGGACCTTAAGAGGTGAAAAGATTCATTTTTGAGATTTGCCTATTTTCAAACTAGTTTGATAACACGAATGGGTTAATTTTTTTCCTCTCGCAAGAAAAGCTCATATGGAGAGGGGGGAAAATCAAACGAGCTCTCCTTGCGAGAGGAAAAAACAACCCTCTCGTGTTATCAAACGAGCTCTCCTTGCGGACGAAAAAATTAACCACTCGTGATATCAAACTATTTGAATTTAGGCAAATCTCAAGAAGAATTTTTGAAAAAACGCGGGAACTAAAAACACAGGAAGCATGCGCGTTGTTCTGGTGTGTAAACTCACAAGTACCAAAATAATAATAGAGATAAATGGTCATTTTGAACGTAAACGTCTCTAGGACTCTTTTCTAAAAATCCGAAGGCGAGAGCTAATTGAACAGATATTTTTTAGAAGAAAAATCGTAAGTACTAGAAGAAAAGACTTAAGTACTAGTCTGGTGTAGAAAAAAAAGAAGTCTTCGCCCAGCCTGACGACACGAAACGAGCGTGAGTAGCCAAAATTTCTACCTACTATTACGTAGATTTTCTAAAAAATATCTTTTTTTTTTTTTTTTTTTTTTTTTTTTTTTTTTTAATATAAGGAGTGTTTGGTGAATATTTAAAGAATATATGACCAATAATAAGGCCTTAGAGCAATAAACATAATTTTAAACTGACAGATTTCCACCATTTTGGCGATTTAAAGTACTAGTTTGAAGAGCTTCCAACAAAAACTTCACTAAAGAGAAGTGAAATATAGGAGGGGGAAGTATAAAGGAGGGGGAGGTATAAGGAGCGAAGTATAACGGAGGGGGAAGTATAACGTTTTTTCAAAAAATTTTCTGTTCTTTTTTTTTTTGAAAATTTTTCCAAGTATCAAGGTAGAAATTTTTGAATTTCGAAATAATGGCGGAAATATGGCTGTTTGAAATTTTAAAAAATTCGCTGCGGCCGTTGGTCCGATTTTCACCAAATTTAGACCAAAGACTCCTTATATTTTTACGAATTTTGGTATAAAAAATTGCCACTTCTTAATTATATAAATATAAAAAGAAAACCCTGAAAATTTTTCAAAAAAAAACTTCGAAAATTTTTTGACAAAAAAAACTTCGAAAATTATCCATTATACTTTCCCTCTCTTATACATCCCCCTCTATGCTATTAAAAGTTACAGAGGGAGAAAGAAGAAAAAAACGGATATTCCACGACCGGTTTCGACGTAATACGCCTCATCAGGTGGACTATTCCCTTATTTTTCATTCTCCTACACTTTTTACTTGACTTTCATTAGACGGTATTATGGACCCCCTTGTAGTAAAAAATCCCCCTCTATTATAGTTTAGTTCCCTTATACCTCTCCCTCCGTTGTACTTCCCCTCACTTATACTTCCCCCTCCGTTATACTTCCTCCTCCTATACATATACTTCCCCTCCTATATTGTTACTTCTCTTTAAGCAAGTTTTCGTTGGAAGCTCTTGAAACCAGTACTTTTAGTTGTTTAGCGTTTCAAACTTTTTTAAAAAGATTTTGGGCTTTATTTTTGGAAAACAGGGTTTTATTCGAACATCTGCAGACACACTTCATCATCTCGAAACTGAATTTGAAGACGTCAAGGGGAAAAAATAGCGAAAAAGGAAGGGAAAAAAGGCAGTAAATAAAAACGTATAAATCAACCGAGAAAATTGTAACTGAGCGAATAAATATCAGACAAGTTGAGAGGAGCGTAGGGTTTTCTGAGGGAGGGAAAAGCCTTTGTATATTAAACATATAAATTAAGCCCTTGATGCTTCTCTCTGACTTACACAGACGGACACACACGCGTCTACAATACAAACTTTTCCTTCCCTCCGCGTCACAGTTGTATCAATAAATTTATTTTTATTCCGTCATTTTCAAAGTTTCCTACGAAACCCCATTCTTCGTCCTTTTCTCCCCTTTTTCTCTCTCTCTCGACGAACAGCACGTCCTGCAGGCCCCATGTTTTATCCTAATGTGTTGTTGGTTGTCGGAGAGTCTTCCGTTCGCCCCATTTTTCTACTCGGTGGGGGCACAGACGTTTTATTAAAAAAATCACTTTTTTTCCTCGGAGCTTATAAATTTCATAATTTTATTTTTTAAAAAAAAGAATGTTTTATACTTGAAGAAGTTTATTTTAAAAAAGACTATACGTGAATATGCGGAGCTTTCTAAACTTCTACGAGTCCTTTCTAACTCAGAATTAGACGAGTTGGAAGTTATAGGCCAAGTGTTTTCGGTCCGAAGGGGGAGGGAAAAGTTAAAACAAAAAAAAATGTCTACGTGCATTAGTTGAAGCCAACCCCTCCCAGTACAGTCACACCTACCTTGAAATCTATGAGCAAAGTTTTGAGGACTTTTATTTTAGAATTTCATCCTCGCCGTTTACCCCCGCCCCGCACTTTTTTTCCCTTTTTTTACTTCTGTCTCATACCTTCTGTTTCTTTCTCACTAGATTAGAATTTATAATAACATTTCTCTTACCAGGGGTATTACTGTTACTGGAAGTAACGACTTTCAGAGAAAAAAAATTAACTTTTTTGTTTTCATTATTTTAAATTACTTTATCAAAACTTCTTGTTTGAGACAAAATTATTCGATTTTTTGATGACTGTAAAATAATCAACAATTTTCAGGGCAAAAAACCTGCTGAAAACGCCAAAAAAACCGAGAAAAACGACCAAAAATTCAGTAAACTGGGCTTTTTGACCCCAAACAAATAGAAAAGTGCCCTAAAACTGCAGAAATTCAACGATTTCGGAGCTGAAGAGTTTCTCTTAGTCGGAAAATCGAGAAAAAGCACCAAAACTCTGGTAAATTTCTGGTTTCTTGGCCAGAAAACTAACAATCAAGAAAATCGAATGATACTCCAAAAATCAGGACCCTTGTGTCCAAAAAAAACCGTGAAAAATGACCAAAAATTCGGTAAACTTTGCTTTTTGACCCCAAACAAATAGAAAAGTGCCCTAAAACTGCAGAAATTCTACGATTTCAGGGCTGAAGAGTTTCTATTAGTAGAAAAAACCAAGAAAAAGCACCAAAACTCTGGTAAATTTCTGGTTTGTTGGCCAGAAAACCTACAATCTAGAAAATCGAATGTTACTCTATAAAATCAGGACCCATTTCCAAAAAAAAAAAAAAACAGTGAAAACGACCAAAAATTCAGTAAACTTTGGGCTTTTTGACCCCACACGAATAGAAAAGTGCCTAAAAACTGCAGAAATTCAACGATTTTGGGGCTGAAAGTTTCTCTTAGTCGGAAAATCGAGAAAAAGCACCAAAACTCTGGTAAATTTCTGGTTTCTTGGCCAGAAAACTAACAATCAAGAAAATCGAATGATACTCCAAAAATCAGGACCCTTGTGTCCAAAAAAACCGTGAAAAATGACCAAAAATTCGGTAAACTTTTGCTTTTTGACCCCAAACAAATAGAAAAGTGCCCTAAAACTGGCTTAAACGGGCTGAAGAGTTTCTCCTAGTCAAAAAATCGAAAAAAAAGCACCAAAACTCTGGTAAAATTCTGTTTTCTTGGCCCGAAAAGCAACAATCTGGAAAACCGAATGATACTCCATAAAATTTTATAA
This sequence comes from Orius insidiosus, assembly GCA_014119065.1. Taxonomy (NCBI): domain Eukaryota; kingdom Metazoa; phylum Arthropoda; class Insecta; order Hemiptera; family Anthocoridae; genus Orius; species Orius insidiosus. The sequence continues at coordinate 205,084 of JACGAQ010000117.1, forward strand.
AATCAGGAACCTTGTGTCAAAAAAAAACATTGTAAAACGACCAAAAATTTAGTAAACTTTGGGCTTTTTGGTCCCAAACCAATATAAAAATACCCTAAAACTGCAGACATTCAACGATTTCGGGGCTGAAGAGTTTCTCTCAGTCAAAAAATCGAGAAAAAGCACAAAAACTCATGTAAAATTCAGGTTTCTGGGCCTGAAAAGCAACAATCTAGAAACTCAAATGGTAGTCTAGTACCTGGGTGGTTTCGAGCAATAGAAAACTTTTACAATAGGATAAATTTGGATTCCCTAGGCCGAAAAATTGATAAAAATAACCAAAAATTTCAAAAAATGGTGATTTCCAAAAGTGAAAAAGAAAGAAAAAAAACCTACTTAAAACCTAGTAAGGAGTTATCTCCCTAGATAACTCCATTTTTACCCTTGAAAATGGTTTTAACTTCCGTAAAGAAGTTATTGTGATACCCTACACGTTTATTTTCGTAAAAACTGATGTGAATTCCATATTTAGACAAAAGGATTTATTTAGACGAAAAAGTGGAGAAAATGGCCCAAAATCTGGTAAATTCACGGGTTTACAAGCAAAAAAAAAAAATCTTTGAGGCCTCCCTAGGGTCAATATGACCAAGTGGCATTTGGCAACTTATTTAGGCGCAGTTGGTTGGTGGACAGTTTGTTAAATAAAGGGATTCTTTGAAAATTTTGGTTTTCGATAAGAAAAGGGTTAAATAAGGTCAAAAGATCGAGATAATTCAAGTTTAAAAGCAAGTTTGTAAATATATCTAAAAGAGGGGGGTTTATTTTCTATGCTAAGATTAGAGGTCCCAGAACTCATTATCAAATCGAAAGAAATATATCGGTTTCCTCCGGGGTTTTAATTGCTATCTCCGGCTTACAGGGAAAGGATTAGGCTTCCCTCTGAATTGATTGTAATTGTCGTAACGTATGACAATGGCCCAAGGAGCCAACTGGGAGGTTATAAATATCGGGTACGAGGATTAAAACTGGTAAGAGGTGGAGAGGGCTCTCGCGGCCACCTAATTGCTACGGATTTGCAAACCGATGCCCTCTCTTTTTAAGGATCCTGATAAGCGGATAAGGGCCTTCTAATGCTAAAGAGAAAAGAAATCTCCACGCAATTAGAGGCTATATTTTTCTAGACGGGTTACTTTTCAGTACACCAGAGGATTTCGTTTTTTATTTAAGCGTTTCCTTAAAACCCTCTCTTATCTTTTTTTTTTAAATATTGAAAAATTCTCTAATTTTATGGTTTTACCTTTTAAAATCGGTATTTAAAGCGCTTTAAGGGCCATATTTTTCTTGAATAATAAAAGTGGGTTTATTTTAAAAATTTTTTCTAAACAGAAATATTATGGGAGGTAAAGAGGTTCATGAAATATTCGTTGGAAAGCATATATTCTTATATCCATTCAAGATATGAACTATGTAGGCTTTAAAAGGGGGCATAACTAAAGGGGAAAAGAGGTGGTAAGCATTAAATTCCAATGAAACAAGGAGGATACCGAGGACGGTAACTAGGGTAAATGATTGCCTTTAAGAAAAGGGCAGGGAAAGCCTTCTTCGCCCTCCCGCGTAAATAGTTAACGAATGTCTCTGTCTTGGAAAGTTACGCAATTTAACTACTTTACAATATGAAAGGGGTTTTACGGGCGATTGCCTAAGGCCGCCTCCAGCGTTATCCGACTCTCTTTTATACGGACGGAATAATTCCGTTTTATGTAAAATGTGATCGGAGTTGACTCGTAAATAGGATGGAATTGCTCGGAATACGGGGGATTCTTTAATAGCTCCCAGAAGGATTTTACCCTTTTTAAGTTTTATTGTCTCAGTCTTTACAAATTATGGGTGTCACGCTTTAACTGAACCGACTTTAAATTGTATACTTTTAAATTCATTTGTCACATTTTGAAGTCCAAAAACCCAAATTTTATCATTCCCTCATTTGCTGAAGGTACACAGAAGTTAGGGCGTTTTTGCAAGGAAATTACCTCAGGCGATTGTGTCATTTCCAGAAGACACATAAGGGCTCTATTGTACTAGACGCGAATAATTGGGCGGGAAAACATTTTTATATGATTTTTTGGTGTTTTTTCGACCTTCTGGACAAAATCACTCATTGTCCCCCCCTCCCCCTCCAGAAACCTTAATTTTATCTTTTTTTCGCACGTTTTTTCTTGGTTTTCTGGCCCAAGAATCCTCATTTCACTAGATTTTTGGTCCCTCGATTTTTCCCCCTATTTTAAGGATAGATCCAAAGGATTTTAAGTTACGAAGGGGCTTAGGGAGATTTTTCAAAAAAATTTCCCGAGAAATCGCAATTTTTTTTTAACTTTTGGTCATTTTTCTTCAGTTTTTTGCCGATAAGCTCCATATAACCCGAAATCAAGTTCGTTTTTCACGTTTTTAGATGCTCCGGTCCAGAAACCCCCATTTCACCGTCTTTCGGCCAATTTTTTTTCAATTTTTAGTCCCAGAAAAACCACTTTTATGGCATTTTTCTGGGTTTTTCTGGGTTTTAGAACCATTTTTTTTTTTGCAATGTTATTATCCACCTAATGCCCAATCGAAGGATTTTGCATTTTCTCCAATTTTTGCCGAGAGAAATCCTTTTCACCCGATTTTGAAGAGTTTTCTTCAGTTTTTCGGCCGAAAAGCATCATTTTTCCGTCTGATTGTGTATTTTACTCGATTTTCCAGTCAATTTTCCGGGGTTTTCGTCGTTTTCTACGGTATTTTTGGTCTGGGAACTTGAGACCGTCGCTCGTTCTTCTTCTTCTCCTTCACCTTCTCCTTCTCCTTCTCCTTCTTTTTCTGCTGAAGATAGTCAGTTGGGTGGCGTAGTAGCGGAAATTTTGAACGTAGAATAGAGAAATAGAGAAATCCTTTTCACCCGATTTTGAAGCGTTTCGTCGTTTTCTACGGTACTTTCGGTGTGGGAACTTAAGACCCTCGCTCGTTCTTCTTTTTCTCCTTCTCCTTCTTCTTCTTCTTATTCTGCTGAAGATAGTCAGTTGGCCGTCGTAGTAGCGGAAATTTTGAACGTAGAATAGAAAAATAGAGAAATCCTTTTCACCCCATTTTGAAGAGTTTCTTCAGTTTTTCGGCTAAGAAACATCATTTTTCCGTTTAATTGTGTATTTTACTCGATTTTCCGGTCAGTTTTCCGGGGTTTTCGTCGTTTTCCACGGTATTTTTGGTGTGGGAACTTAAGACCGTCGCTCGTTCTTCCCCTTCTCTTCTACTTCTTCTACTTCTTCTTCTTTTTCTGCTGAAGATAGTCAGTTGGGTGGCGAAGTATCGGAAATTTTGAACTAAGAATCTTAATTTTTGAAATGTAATCTCTGAAACGAGATTTGAGCGAATCAAATGCCTCGGGGGGGTTTCACGATATAGCGAAATACGCAATTTTGTTCCATCGACCCGAAACCATATATCGCGATCAGTAGCTTACATATCACTCGGACTTTGACCACAACCAGATAAACTGTGAAATATACTAGATTGCCCTCCCTACCGTTTACAAGACAATAATTTATACACAGGCTTCTAGTTTTACCTTTAATAGCGTTTCTCCCGAGGTAATATTCGCCTACATTATGATCATTGGCTATCTGCGGTCCTTGGGGATCCGTACAGCCTCAATTGCTTCTCCGCCTAAAATTTACGTTGTTTTCGACTGATTTATGTATTATTTCCCTTCGACATTGAAAGCCAGTCTTAAAAAGTATAAATCAAATTATTAATTAAAAGGATATAAATTGATTGTAATAGTTGGCATGAGTATGAAAGGACCTCGGGTAATGTGTGGGACATAAATCCGCTTGAAGACAATAGTCTCGAAGCATTATCTCCCGGCTAGAATTAGGTATTAACTAAGGAGAGCCGATAACAATCCAACTTGGGACCATAATTATACATCTTAACTAAAACTTGGTTCACTTCCCCCTCCCCCCCCCTTCTTTGTCGTCCAAATGAGGAGGAATGTTCCTCGGCCTCACTGGCTAATATTGGTACAACAACCCCTTTAGACGGATGCTAAATCAAAGGATTAAATCTTAGGGGATGGACAAACACGGCACGAGGAGATAAGAAGATTTTCATATTTGCTCACCGGGTAATCTAACGGGAATACTCGTAGATCCGAATTCCAATTCTCGTTTAAATGTTTGCTCCGAACTGATCTACGATGTCAATTTCAAGGAATGCCGGCGTCTCCAAAACCATGGAAACACGGTTTTGGGAAGCCTACGGATTCCATAGTTGGTAGACGTTTGGGATAATCGTTTTTGGCAAGCAACCGCACTTCAAGACTGTATAGCATAGCAGGCAAATAAGTGATCTTAAGAGTGGCTTAGTGCAGTTTGCGCAAGGAGGAGTTCATTAGAGGGACGGAGATCCGAGTTCCAATTCTCGTTTAAATGTTTCCTCTGAAATGATCTACGATGTCAATTTCAAGGAATGCCGGCGTCTCCAAGACCGAAAACACGGTTTTGGGAAGCCTGCAATTCGGATTCCATAGTTGGTAGACGTTTGAGACAACGGTTTTTGGCAAGCAACCGCACTTCAAGACTGTATAGCATAGCGGGCAAATGAGTGATCTTAAGAGTGGCTTAGTGCAGTTCGCGCAAGGAGGAGTTCATTAGAGGGACGGAGATCCGAGTTCCAATTCTCGTTTAAATGTTTCCTCCGAAATGATCTACGATGTCAATTTCAAGGAATGCCGGCGTCTCCAAAACCTTGCAAACACAGTTTTGGGAAGCCTACGGATTCCATAGTTGGTAGACGTTTGGGACTACCGTTTTTGGCAAGCAACCGCACTTCAAGACTGTATAGCATAGCGGGCAAATAAGTGATCTTAAGAGTGGCTTAATGCAGTGCGCGCAAGGAGGAGTTCATTAGAGGCATAGAGATCCGAGTTCCAATTCTCGTTAAAATGTTTCCTCCAATATGCGGTTGGAACAAAGCTATTAGCTCTATCGAGAAGCCATTTAAGTAGATTTTTTTTATAAGGGTTCACTATAGGCCTATGGTTAAAATTTAATTTTTAACTTGAATTTTATAAAAATTTTCTCATTTTTTTCTACCCGTAAAATTAAGCAAGAAAAATTTCCAAAATGGGCCCAAAAATTCACACTTTCGAATATTTTTGTCAATTTTACTGCGACATCTTAGCAAGATCTTTATACCCCATTTTGAGCACTTTTTTTTGGTTCTTCGAGACAGAATCCCTAATTTGAGTAAGAATCAAAATCTATCTTCCGGGGCAATAAAACCCGATTTTATGCGGTAATATGTTAGTTCCTAAAAAAAATTACTTTGACTATATTTTTGAATGTTTACTTATTTGGCGGTTATTGAACCCTTTTTTCCACTAACTTTAAGAAGTTTTCCTCAATTTTTTTTCGGTTAAGAAGGGCCTTTTATACCGGAATTTTGGCGCTCTGCACGGTAAATTAGGCGAGAAATTTTGAAAATTTCCCGAAATATGCACATAATTCTCCATTCGCAGTTTTTTGGTTACTTTCCTCTTCAATCCTGCCTTCTATCCTGCCTTTTTTCCTGCCTTCTATCCTTCCTTCAGTCCTGCCTTCTATCCTGCCTTCTATCCTGCCTTCTTTCCTTCTTTCTATCCTGCGTTCTATTCTTCCTTCAATCCTGCCTTCTTTCCTTCCTTCTTTCCTTCCTTCTTTCCTTCTTCTATCCTGCCTTCTATCCTGCCTTCTTTCGTTCCTTCTATCCTTCCTTCTATCCTTCCTTCTATCCTGCCTTCTATCCTGCCTTCTTTCCTTCCTTCAATCCTGCCTTCTATCCTGCGTTCTATCCTTCCTTCTATCCTGCGTTCTATCCTTCCTTCTATCCTGCTTTCTTTCCTGCCTTCTATCTTGCGTTCTATCCTGCGTTCTATCCTTCCTTCAATCCTGCCTTTTATCCTGCCTTTTATCCTTCCTATCCTGCCTTCTTTCCTTCCTTCTTTCCTTTTTTCTTTCCTTCCTTCTTCCTTCCTTCTTTCCTTCCTTCTATCCTGCCTTCTATCCTGCCTTCTTTCCTTCCTTCTATCCTTCCTTCTATCCTTCCTTCTATCCTTCCTTCTATCCTTCCTTCTATCCTGCCTTCTATCCTGCCTTCTTTCCTTCCTTCAATCCTGCCTCCTATCCTGCGTTCTATCCTTCCTTCTATCCTGCGTTCTATCCTTCCTTCTATCCTGCTTTCTTTCCTGCCTTCTATCTTGCGTTCTTTCCTGCGTTCTATCCTTCCTTCAATCCTGCCTTTTATCCTGCCTTTTATCCTTCCTATCCTGCCTTCTTTCCTTCCTTCTTTCCTTCCTTCTTTCCTTCCTTCTTTCCTTCCTTCTTTCCTTCCTTCTATCCTGCCTTCTATCCTGCCTTCTTTCCTTCCCTCTATCCTTCCTTCTATCCTTCCTTCTATCCTTCCTTCTATCCTTCCTTCTATCCTGCCTTCTATCCTGCCTTCTATCCTGCCTTCTTTCCTTCCTTCTATCCTTCCTTCTATCCTTCCTTCTATCCTTCCTTCTATCCTTCCTTAAGTCCTGCCTTCTTTCCTTCTTTCTATCCTGCGTTCTATCCTTCCTTCATCCTGCCTTCTTTCCTTTCTTCTTTCCTTCCTTCTTTCCTTCCTTCTTTCCTTCTTCTTTCCTTCTTTCACTCCCTATCCCTTGATTGCCATCAGGAAAATATTGTTTCTCTCAATCCTATTCATTAAACAACGACGTAAAAAGTCAAAAGGAAAAAAAGTCGACGAAAACGACCTGCAATAGGAAAAAGGGTCTTCCTCAGCTCAAAAAATACATGAAAGAATTTCTCTTGCCCGAATTCTCCTTGAAGGAAGGATAGAAGGCAGGATAAAAGACAGGATTGAAGGAAGGATAGAAGGCAGGATAGAAGGCAGGATAGAAGGCAGGACAGAAGGCAGGGCAGAAGGCAGGATAGAAGGCAGGATAGAAGGCAGGATAGAAGGCAGGATAGAAGGCAGGATAGAAGGCAGGACAGAAGGCAGGACAGAAGGCAGGACAGAAGGCAGGATAGAAGGCAGGACAGAAGGCAGGACAGAAGGCAGGATAGAAGGCAGGTAGAAGGCAGGATAGAAGGCAGGATAGAAGGCAGGATAGAAGGCAGGACAGAAGGCAGGACAGAAGGCAGGATAGAAGGCAGGATAGAAGGCAGGATAGAAGGCAGGATAGAAGGCAGGATAAAAGGCAGGATTGAAGGAAGGATAGAAGGCAGGATAGTTGTTTGATTTTAGCAATCGTTGTCTGTCACATTGAAATTCCATTAAACAAAAAAACGAGAGATAGAATTTCGTTCTTGACCACATTTTTTCATGAAGAATAAAAGCTTTTGCTTACTCGTACGTGATCGAAATGTCAAAAAACGTGAGTTAAAAAGCTCACAGGGTGACGCGTTACAAGTGTTTCCACCTGGGAAGCCGACGTAGAGCCTTGACACGGCTGACAGTTTACACTTGATTCAGGCAGTTAGGCTCTGCGGGAAAGGGGGAAGAGCTGAGAGTGAAAAAAAAAAAAAAAAAAAAAAAAAAAAAAAAAAAAAAAAGAGTGCACGAAGTGGAGTTGTATCAACAGGTGGCTCGTAAAGTAGATATGCCCATAGCTGCTCGGGCTCTGTGTCAATAGAAGGGCCTCGGGAAGTGGTACATCCCTTGAACCCTCGATCCTCTCCCCAACCCGACTGGTATACTCTGTCTCTCTCTACCTACAATTACCCACTCAGTTATCCCTGGAGTACACAACAGCCCCTCAAACAGTTCAATCAACTCACTTGACTCATAACAATGTTAATCCTCGGCTTGCTTTAAAGTTAAAACGGGTGTAAAAAGTGTTTTTCTTTTTCAAAAAAAGGATCTTTTTTAAAAGGATCTTTTTTCAGTCATTGGGAGGAAATGGGGACATTATCCAGATCGGACTGTACGATAACAGTGGGAAATACATTGAAACAGAAGGGGAGAATCTTGGGTTACAATTATTACAAAAGGGGAGAGGGCTAAACGTTTGAAACTTTATTCAATACCTAGAATATAATATCCCTTGTCCGAAAAGGGGTGGAATCTCATATTGGAATTGTTCGGAAAATAAATAAAATTTAAGTGCATGTAGGAGGTGAGGTGAAAAGGCCGTCCCTTTCGTTGTCCCCCACCCCCGTTGTATTGTAATGTGACTGTGTCGGAGCATCAAAACCAACTGCCGCAACAAAGTGGGCTATGAATAACAGTTATCGTAATCAACTTAATTCCGAAACGGGGTCTAATGCCGTCCCCAGCTGTGTGTGTCTCTCTCTCCGCTAATTACAAAACGAAAAGCGGGAGGGCAACATGGATTTAATTTTAGCCGGAATGGGTCAGGTGAACCCGCGGGTGTCATTGAAGCAAGGAACCTCCATTTGACCCTCATCTGTTTCCCTTAGTTTTCTCTTCCATTTGAAAAAGAGGCCGCCCTTGAAAGGCCCAAGCGACCAACTTGTTTTCTATGATTTGTCGTCAAAACTCCAAACACCAATAGAAAAAGGATTAAAACAAATCAACTTTATTATTAGATTTCAGATTGGACATTCTTGCTTATAATAGACACCGGTTGTATGTCGTTTAAGACGGACAAACGGTTGATCCCAGTTCCACCACGTCTACTCATAAGACTCCTCATAAAAAACCAGTCGGCGTACTCAAGCTCCATTGCTCTCAATGTCTGCAATCCCGGGCCGAATTTTTCATTAAACCATTTTTTCTCATGGAGAAAAACCTCCGCAGTTTGCCACACGAGTTTCATCACGTACAGCAGAAGATTGACGACGAAATAAACGAGATGGACGAAAGACAAAAACCTTATGAGCATCATCGTCGAACGTGTGCAGACATCTTTTCCCGTCTCCTTCAAAAAACAGACATCCCGATACTTCCCGCAGAAATCCTCGAAATCAGTTTGAAATATAAAAAAGTAGAAAACGCATATAAACAAATAAAGGACGATCAACGGAAAATGTCATTGATCCAAACTAAAATCGACCATGTACGATTAACTCCGGATTTGATTCTCGACAAAATATCTTCAGTGCATCTCCCATAGTCGACTTTATAATAGAAAACACCGTTGACGCATTTGACCCTGTAGTAAAGCTGGAAATCAAAATATTTCTCCAAACCGAAATACGATAGACGCACTTTGTCAACTGCATAAAAACCCCGATAAAAACGTACATACCGAACATCTTGATTTCCGCGTATCCCGTATGGCATCCGAAGGCATTTTCTATAGAGCGGAAAAGCAATAAAACGCCGGCGGTTATGTATAAAAGGTAACCCTGGGCAGAAAACAAGTTATCCGCCAAACGCGACACGAAATTAGGGTTCATTACGGTAAACATTTTGGATCAAAACTGAAATTTTAAGTTATCATCGTCCCACCTCAATGTTGACGTTTAGTCATTGATATCTTTATCTCGGAAAGAACAGCATCATTTCGAAATTAGGTCGACGATTAATCGAATAAACGGATTAAACTTTTCTCTTTTTTGATAGGACGTTTTTTACGGGGTGACCCGATTTGTCTCACTTGACTGACCATTTTGAGAAGTCCGAGATACACCGTCAGTAGGCGTTTTTCACGGTCTTTTTGCCCTGAAACCTTGAGCAAAAGGTGCATATTTTATGGCGGTTTCCTGATCCTTGATCCAATTTTCTGTCTGCTGCCGTCAAATCTGAAGTCATCTGACGTCAAATTTGACGTGCAGATCCTTCTTCGCATGCTCCAGGAGTTTCGTATCAGTTTCAAACTGCGGTTGGAACATCACTTTGCTCTAAGAGCCAAATGTCCAGTCGCACTTGTGGGTTCAGTTTTAGAAAGATTTCTTTTCTTTGAAATCTATTTATTTTCAGTTCTTTCGAGAAGATAGCCTGAGAATATTTACGTTATTATGAGCGTTAAAGCAAAAAATAAGTTCAAAGATGGTGAGAGAGAGAAAAAAGGCTGAATGGGGAAAAAGAGATATAGATCTGTAGAGATGGTAATAAAGGTTAGGGGTTGGGAGTAAAGCCTAATTCCTAGCTCGGCGGCAAATTCTAATACAATACATGGGTTTAATATCGTAAAGTTTGTTTTTCCGCAGAACTATGTCTGGTACTGGAGGGAGTGGAGATTAAAATTCAGGGAAGGTGAGCCGTTCTTGGATAATTGTACCCATCATTCCTACAGTGGGGGAAACAAAAAGCGGTTCGATAAAGGAGTCCGAAGATTTTTCAAACAATAGAAAAACCAATTTTCTTTTTTTTTCTCCAAGGATTTAATAAACTCTTCCATTAACCGGTGACCATAACTTGACGTCGTCCTCCTTATTACGGGGACAGAGCAAATATAAATCCCCGGGAGAGAAAAGAGAGTGTGTGAGGCCGTTGAGTAAACAAGGACCTATGGCTATTGCCCCCCTCATCCAATATAGGACAAACGGAAAACTGGCATTGTCAAGTAATAAAGTTTTATGATACACCAAACTCGCATTTACCTATAAAACCTAATATCCTGAAGAAGAAAAAAAATAAACTGTTTTATTTTCTTCAATTTTTGTCCAAAAACGTATATGAAAGGTCAGCTTTAAATCCGGTTTGAAAGAGCGCTCAGAGAGATAAACTGGGTCTGATGGATCATGACGGATCAGCGTTGAAGTGAAGATGGATGCCTGGCAGAACCCCACATCTATACGTCAGCTCCCATATACATAAATATATCATTCCTTCTACCTTTCACCTTTTATTCTTTTATTATGCCTCTTTATTTCCAAGGGAAAGTAGGCTAACGCTTTTCTCTTTCGGACCTTTTGAATATAACCTCTTTTATTTTATTTACAACCAACTCATTTTTACATTTTAGGTTAAATACGAAAAGAAAATTATGTTCAACTTCCATACCAAAGCCAGCTGTAACAAAAAGTGAAAACCCTTCCCCAAAAATCCAAAAGACTTACGGAAAACGTTTTCTGTCAAGAAAACCGAGAGAAAGGGATTTTCTTGATAAAAAACTGAAGAAAAAGACTGAAAATCCGGTAGCTTCCTTGAACGGTAATCTGGAAAAAAGCCTGAAGTTTCTGTGCCCGAAAACCGAAGAGAAAAAACAGGTAAAAAAGAGTTTTTTTCCAACAAAAACTGAAGAATTTCTAAAAGGGAGATAATTTAATATGGTTTAAAAATGGATTTCAAAAATCAGTTTTTGTGGAAAAAACTGAATAAGGAGCCTAAAAATCCGGTTAAAGAGTGTTTCTTAAACAAAAACCTTGAAAATTCTGGGAAAATTGGGATTTTTGTTCTACATGCCAAGAAAAATGGCCAAAAATCCTTTGAAAAATAGGTTTTTTGGATGAAAACTGAGAAAATATTAATAAATTTTATAAAATTTATTTTAATAAAATAAATTTTATTTATTAAAAACAATTTTTCATTATACGATGAATTTTATAAAATAGCGGTTAAAAAAGAAAATACAAAGGAAATGAGGGCAAATAAAAATATGTAGTGAACATTGTAAATAACGAGTATGGGAAGAGAGTAAAAAGTTATATGGCACCAAAAATACTGAATATAATACCGGAAGATCTTGTAAATAGGCAGAAGACTAAAGGAACAAAAAATAAATTAAAAGAATGGCTAAGGAAGCACATTGTAAATAATAAAATTTAGGATAATTAGGTATAAGGTGGTGGTGGGTAGTAGTAGTATAATTAGATTAATAAATTAAAAGATTAATAAATTAATTAGTTTAAGCTCTGCCGTAGGAGGAATACGCAGGAAATAATTTTTAAGTTAATAGAAAAAAGAAAATGTAAATAGTTTTAGGTAAAATGTGAACCGGCCGATAGGGCAACCTGGCCGGACGCTATGTGTAAATAATTTGTAAATGAAAATAAAAAAAAAAAAAAAAAAAAAAAAAAAAACACCCAAAAATTGGTCGGAAAAATGATTGCCGAAAAATTGAGAACGACCAAATATGCAGAAAGGCGGTTTCTCGTACGAAAATTTGAGAAAAATGCCTGAAATTTTGTTCAAAAGTTGGGTTTCCCGGGAATTAGTTAATTAAAGAGTGTTTCTTAAACAAAAACCTTGAAAATTCAGGAAAATTGGGAATTTTGTTCCACATGCCAAGAAAAATGGCTAAAAATCCTGTGAAAAATAGGTTTTTTGGATGAAAACTGAGAAAAACACCCAAAAATTGGTCGGAAAAATGATTGCCGAAAATTGAGAACGACCAAATATGCAGAAAGGCGGTTTCTCGTACGAAAATTTGAGAAAAATGCCTGAAATTTTGTTCAAAAGTTGGGTTTCCCGGGAATTAGTTAATTAAAGAGTGTTTCTTAAACAAAAACCTTGAAAATTCAGGGAAAATTGGGAATTTTGTTCCACATGCCAAGAAAAATGGCTAAAAATCCTGTGAAAAATAGGTTTTTTTGGATGAAAACTGAGAAAAACACCCAAAAATTGGTCGGAAAAATGATTGCCGAAAAATTGAGAACGACCAAATATGCAGAAAGGCGGTTTCTCGTACGAAAATTTGAGAAAAATGCCTGAAATTTTGTTCAAAAGTTGGGTTTCCCGGGAATTAGTTAATTAAAGAGTGTTTCTTAAACAAAAACCTTGAAAATTCAGGGAAAATTGGGATTTTTGTTCTACATGCCAAGAAAAATGGCCAAAAATCCTGTGAAAAATAGGTTTTTTGGATGAAAACTGAGAAAAACACCCAATTTTTGGGCGGAAAAATGATTGCCGAAAAATTGAGAACGACCAAATATGCAGAAAGGCGGTTTCTCGTACGAAAATTTGAGAAAAATGCCTGAAATTTTGTTCAAAAGTTGGGTTTTCCGGGAATTAGTAAAACGTCCGAAATTCTGCGATTTTTCGGCCAAACCGAGGGCCAAAAAAATGCTAGAATATTGACCTTTTAGGCCGAGGAAAATAGTTTAAAATTTTTCTTAAAAAATAGGGGATTACCACTACAAAATAATGACCCTGCGGTAGCAGGGACTAAAAGGTAGATTTCTTTTCATGATTAAAATTAATATGTATAAACACAAAATATAATTATGTTATAAAAATGATGATATAAGAAAAATTGCGCCACTGAGCCCCTAGAAAAACATCTGATAATTTTATTAATAAAATATTTAATAATTTCCCGGTATAAATTCAAATTTTTTTTAAAGTTTAGCTAGTTCAATATTTTGCGCCTGGCTCGTCCAAACCTGCTTTAATTAATTTTTTACACGCCCTCGCAGAGGTCTTAAAGTTTTTTTTTGCAAAAGGACTAGGATTTCAATAGAAAATGCCAATTTTGTCTTTTAAGCCCTAAGTAAAGTAGGTGAATCGCTGGTCCGATTTCAGCCATTAACGAACTCGTCCGAACTATTGAGATAAAAGCTCTAAATACCGGATATCGTCACCCTCACATTAAATTGCTCCAGTTATCGTGCTAATATATATATATATATATATATATATATATATATATATATATAAACTTTTCAACTGAGGATGGTTTTGGGTCCAGGAGGTATGAAACGAAAAACGTATAGAAAATTTTTGAATCTGCGACTACTTGGTACATTACAATAGGTAGATTTTTGAAGAAAAGAAATCTACCTAAAACTGAGGAAAGCTCTTGAAAATCTTGACGAAAGAGCAGTTCTTGCACGAAATTCCTCAAGTTCTGGTAAAAATTGTGGATTCTTTTTTGTCTACATACCTTGAAAACCATTCAAAAATGCAGTAAAAACGAAGCTTTTGAGCGAAAAACTGAAGAAAACGCCTGAAAATCCCTTCACAAGGTCTTCTTTTGACGAAAAAACCCACATTTCCTGTAAAAGGGTTCCTCAACCAAAAACCGCGGTGCAAAAGCGAAAAAAAAAATTAAATCAGTAAAAGATAGATGGAAACAAAAGACAAAGTAAAACCGTTTAAAGAAACACTTTTTGACCGGATTTTTCAGGCTTTTTTATCCGTTTCATGAAGAAAAACACCCAAAAATTCGGCGGAAAAAAAATTACCGAAAAATTCTGAACGACCAAATATGCAGGTAAAAAGGCGGTTTCTCGTACGAAAATTTGAGAAAAAAGCCTGAAATTTTGTTCAAAAGTTGGGTTTCCTGGGAATTAGTAAAACGTCCGAAATTCTGCGATTTTTCGGCCAAACCGAGGGCCAAAAAGATGCTAGAATATTGAACTTTTAGGCCTAGGAAAATACTTTAAATCTTTTCTCAAAAAAAGAGGGGATTTCCAGGACAAAAAACTGAGGAAAGCTCTTGAAAATCCGGACGAAAGAGCAGTTCTTCCACAAAATTCCTCAAGTTCTGGTGAAAATTGGGGATTCTTTTTTGTCAGCATACCTTGAAAACCATTCAAAAATCCAGTAAAAACGGAGTTTTTGGACGAAAAACTGAAGAAAACGCTTGAAAATCCCGTCATAAGGTCTTCTTTTGACGAAAAAAACCACACTTTCTGTAAAATGGGGTTCCTCAGCCGTAAAAGCGAAAAAAAAATTAAATCAGAAAAAGAGAGATGGAAAAAAGACAAAGGAAACCGTTAAAGAAACACTTTTGACCGGATTTTTCAGGCGTTTTTATCTGTTTCATGTCCATGAAAATCCCCTTTTTTTTAGTTACTTTTTTAAAGCGCTTTCCTAGGAATGCTAAAGGTGTTTGACTAATAGTAATAACAGAAAGAGAACAAAGTTTTTGAATAATGAAAAAACTGAAAAGTAAAATAATTTTCAGTATGGAACAGTTTGATGCCTTTTTTTACTGGAAAACGGTGTTATAAAACAGAAGGCGTATGGGGAATATTTTCATAAATCAAGTTTTTTTTTTTTTATCATTTTGTGTTAAATTAAACTTCGTGGTTGTAAATAGAAAAATGTTTTAAAGTGTCGTTTTCCCGGAGAACGCAATAAAGTAGGATATGACGTTTTTAAGGCCGAAATAATTACCGTGTATCATATAGGCTTGTGGGATAGGAAAAAAATATTTTTTCTTTTTTTCAGAGCGCTGTACGGGCCTCAATATCGGCAGATAGGAGAGAGACACGATAATAAACAATGAGATTATACCTTGGTAAATCCATCTAATGGCGACCATAAAAAGTAACGGTGGAAGTTATCTCAAACATACAAAGGGGAGTGATCGGGAGCCGCATACGTCACAGCTCATCTCCCGCCGGGAAAAAACCTCTAATGGGATTACAAGAGGGAACAAGCGCGGTGGAGAGAGAGAAAAAAAGGGGGCTGTTTGAATGGCGGGGAAACGTAGGGAACGTGGCGAACGTGAATTACCGGTAAACTTGAATGGATGGTGTTTGCCGCGTCCGGGCTCGGATTATCGCCCCTTCCGATTTATTGGTCGGATCAACTAAAAATGGTTTCATTATAATCGTTCTGCTGGGGATTTATTCAAAACTCCAATCAGAAAACCCTGTCCGCCTTTTTTTTCCATCTCTCCTTTCCTCATTTTTCATTATTGTTTTCAAACGATAAATCGGCGGGCAGACTGATGCCGCCTCACTTTCGGTTTTTAATTTCGGGAGCAGCTAACAAACAAGCGGAGATAAACAAGTTTTTACATCCTCACATCATCCGAACATTTGTCACACTTGGGCTAATTGATGCCCGGCCAGGATTTTCGACGTCAAACTTTTTAAACATACAACAACTCCCTTTTTTTCGGCTTCCCTAACTAATTGATAAATGTTATCCTTCCTAAACTCGTAATAAAGCACTAAATTACTTTTTTACCAAAGTTTCATATTTCATAAAGCTTTTGTGCCGTTTTACAAAGTTGAGAATCTCCCAAAACAGGATAAAAATAATGTACGTCTAAAATCTTTGGGCCTACTCAACCGGCTAAAAAGATACAGTTCAGCAAGACATTTATGTCGTGCGGTTTAGCCTAACTTGCTAAGGTTTTATTGACTACAAGATATTGCTTTACCCTCCTTGGTTTTTGGTTTTTGGGCCTTCCTGAGTAGGATCAAATCGACTTTGGATCTATACCGATCTCAACTTTGTCATTGGTTCCGGCTTTAAGGTGCTTTAAGAGGAGTGGGGTAAGCCGATCCCAGAGACCCACAGCGTCTTTTTCAGTAACCATCGCGGGCCTATATCACTACGATGCAGTACAGCAGAGAAATTCCGGTTTATATTTGATTCGCCCTCGTAAAAGAAACTTGTTTAGGTACGTCCAGAAGCAATGAGCAATATAAGTTCATAATATCAATCAACCTCCGAAGAACCCCAGCCACAAGTTATGCCGAATGTCGGGTTTTTCTTCGGGCCTTTACAGTTCATTGTCATTGCATCCTCGATTAAATTATTAACGTATTCGGAAAGCGGTAAATCGTCGTAAACAAGCGTACGGGATTTGCGGGCGAGGTCCAAAAGGGGATACATGTATATTACATCAATCGCTATAACAGTTGCCATCAGTCAAAGCTCACGGGCTCGTAATGGTCTCCTGGGGTCGAGCCTTGATAATTGCCCCGGCTAGGATTAGAGGTGCGGGCGATGTTATTACAGAAGCCGACCCACCACCCTCTCCATCCCGACAGAACAATCACTGTTAAATGGAACGATAATGACTGACGCGGGGGTTCACAGAGCCAATGATACTCCCCGCGTCTGATTAGAGAAATATGAAAACAACCGTTTTTCCATCAATTTTAATTAGTTTTTTCTAATCAAGAATTCAATAGGTAGGGGGAAAAAAGGGATTTGAGAAAAAGGAAATGAAAATTTATAAGAGTAGATTGAGGATGGCGTGATAACAGTAACAAAGAAGGGAGTTGAAAGGAATTGGGAGTTTTCAAACTGTCCGATGTATTTTTCATATCATGGACTGATCCGAGGATAGGTTGGATCGGGGCCCTGAGACGGAAAGGGGCTGTTTAGTTTTATTCGGCAATTGGGAGAGGCGAAGGGTGGATAGAAGAATCCCATCCGGGGAAACTCTTCTTCCCAGCCTTTTTTTTCTTTCCGAGAGGCTCTGAAGTGCACGCTTTGCATTGTAAACCCCTCCCAGGTTCATCTCCTTTATGTCCCGTCCCGAGGGTCCCCCCACACCTGAAATATTGAACGAGTTGTGGGGGGGAAAGAGGGGAAAACCCGGCCGCAACACGGTTTCCAAGTCAAATATTTTTGATGGGGAGGTGGAGCGTGGACTTTTTTTTTTCCCTCTCTATGGTAAATTCGAAGCAAACCTACTTCAGCATTTCATCGTATCAGGAAGTCAACAACTTATTTCTTCTATTGCGTTTTTCTCATTCTGATTTTTTTATATTCTTTCTTTTTGTCTCCCCTCTTTCTCGTTGGTTTATTACCTAGATTCACTTTTTGGGAAACCTTCAATTTGGTGCAGATGGCAGCCATGACGATTTACTGTCTGGAAGCAGTGAAGACCCTCGGGCTTCTTTACAGTCAAGCAAAAGATCACGCATCCAAGTCGACTGTCTTTGGCCCTAAGGTCTTAAGACATCGTCATTGAAGATGCATCATGTGTTAACTCGAATTTTGGGCAAAATGAGATTTTTATTGAATATAAAGCGAATTCTACCTCGGCGTCGGTAGCCAATAGGCAGATAGCACATGTTGCATCATCAACGATATGGTGTCTGAAAACCAAAGGAAGATTATGAAAAATGCTGTTCCAGCTTCTGAAACTGCCCAGAAAGGACGGACAGCTGACACCACAGATAGCCATCGGTAAAGATCAATGATAGATTTTCCTCATGGAGGGTAATACGACAACTTTCCTTTGGGAAAACCGATCGCTTGTATATTGATGAATGCCCCATTTCAATTTGGTGGGAGATGGCAGCTATGACAATTTACTGTCTGGAAGCACTGGAGACCCTCAGGCATCTTTACAGTCAAGCAAAAGATCTCGGAAACTGTGCCTCCAAGTCCATTGTCTGGCCCAATGGCCTTGGTTTGGCCTAAGGTCTTAAGATATCTTCATAGAGGATGCAACATGTGCTAACTCACATTGTCGGCGTCTGTAGCCAAAGGGCAGACAGCACATGTTGCATCTTCAAGACGATATGGTGCCTAAGAAATCCAAAGGAACATTATGAAAATTGCTGTTCCAGCTCCTGAAAAAACTGCCCAGAAATGACGGACAGCTGACACCACAGATAGCCATCGGTAAAGATCAATGATAGATTTTCCTCATGGAGGGTAATACGACAACTTTCCTTTGGGAAAACCGATCGCTTGTATATGATGAATGCCCCATTTCAATTTGGTGGGAGATGGCAGCTATGACAATTTACTGTCTGGAAGCACTGGAGACCCTCAGGCATCTTTACAGTCAAGCAAAAGATCTCGGAAACTGTGCCTCCAAGTCCATTGTCTGGCCCAATGGCCTTGGTTTGGCCTAAGGTCTTAAGATATCTTCATAGAGGATGCAACATGTGCTAACTCACATTGTCGGCGTCTGTAGCCAAAGGGCAGACAGCACATGTTGCATCTTCAACGACGATATGGTGCCTGAAAACCAAAGGAAGATTATGAAAAATGCTGTTCCAGCCTCTGAAAAAACTGCCCAGAAATGACGGACAGCTGACACCACAGATAGCCATCGGTAAAGATCAATGATAGATTTTCCTCATGGAGGGTAATACGACAACTTTCCTTTGGGAAAACTGATCGCTTGTATATTGATGAATGCCCCATTGCAATTTGGTGGGAGATGGCAGCTATGACAATTTACTGTCTGGAAGCACTGGAGACCCTCAGGCATCTTTACAGTCAAGCAAAAGATCTCGGAAACTGTGCCTCCAAGTCCATTGTCTCGCCCAATGGCCTTGGTTTGGCCTAAGGTCTTAAGATATCTTCATTGAGGATGCAACATGTGCTAACTCACATTGTCGGCGTCTGTAGCCAAAGGGCAGACAGCACATGTTGCATCTTCAACGACGATATGGTGCCTGAAAACCAAAGGAAGATTATGAAAAATGCTGTTCCAGCCTCTGAAAAAACTGCCCAGAAAGGACGGACAGCTGACACTACAGATAGCCATCGGTAAAGATCAATGATAGATTTTCCTCATGGAGGGTAATACGACAACTTTCCTTTGGGAAAACCGATCGCTTGTATATTGATGAATGCCCCATTTCAATTTGGTGGGAGATGGCAGCCATGACAATTTACTGTCTGGAAGCACTGGAGACCCTCGGGCATCTTTACAGTCAAGCAAAAGATCGCGGAAACTGTGCCTCCAAGTCCACTGTCTTTGGCCCAATGGCCTTGGTTAGGCCTAAGGTCTTAAGATATCTTCATAGAAGATGCAACATGTGCTAACTCGCATTTTCGGCGTCTGTAGCCAAAGGGCAGATAGCACATGTTGCATCTTAAAGACGATATGGTGCCTAAGAAATCCAAAGGAACATTATGAAAATTGCTGTTCCAGCTCCTGAAAAAACTGCCCAAAAAGGACCGCCGGCAGACACCACAGATAGCCATCGGTAAAGATCATTGATGAATTTTCCTAATGGAGGGTAATACGACAATTTTCCTTTGGGAAAACTTCGCTTGTATGTATTGAGGAATGTCCCATAGGGCCTTCTGAAATTCACAGGTGATTATAAAAAAAAATCGACAATAACATTGTTTTCAGAGCTTGAAAAAAGGAAAGAATTTATTGAGATTAAAAGTTAACTTTGTTGTTTATTCAGTTTCTTGGGGCTGAAAGTCGCTTTTTTATTTTTTCTATTCAAAGTGTGGATTTCCATTTTAATTTCAGCCCTAGAGAAGGGAAAAAAAGTAGGTGGAGGTGATTTGCTTCCTTTTTTGTCTTTTATTCTATTTTTTTACCCTCGTCCCCCATCCTCTTTTCTAAACTGACTTCGCATTAAAGTCTGAAGGGAAGAAAACAAGCGGCTATAAGTCAGCCGACCCGCTTCCCCGACCCGGGATGCCCCCCCTCCGACCCCTCGCCCCCCCCCCTCCGCCCAAACCAAGAGCCCCACGGTTTTGCATAAATAGAGATGTCGTAAAACCTAATGTAAAGTCGGTGATAAACCTAAACGACTCTAAGGCTATCCTATGTAATTTGTGTTCCAGGGACCTACTCTTAACTAAATACGTGACGATTTTTTCACCCTCGACCATTAAAACCTTAATTCTAAATAAACTAAGTACTAGTTGAGGAGCTTCCAACGAAAACTTCCTTAAAGAGAAGGAACAAAAATAGGAAATAGGAAGGGGAAGTATAACGGTGGGGAAGTATAAAGAAAAAGACGTTTAAGGAGGTGGATGTATAAAAGAGGGGAAGTTTAAGGAGGTGGAAGTATAAAAAGGAGGGGAAGTATAATTCAAGTATTTAAAATATTTTTTTTAATTTTAATTATTTTTTCCAAAAAAATTTCTAAGCTATTTTTTTGGATTTTAGAAAAAAAATTGAAACTTTTATTTTTTTTTTCAAAAAATTCTTTTAGTTTTTTTTTTCTCTTTTTTCAAAAATTTTCTTAAGTATCGAGGTAGAAATAATGGGCTTAAAGCCAAAGAGATGCCCCTCTCGCATGGGGTGAAAGTATCAAATTTCTCCATTTTCAATTTTTTTAACACTGAAAAATTGTTAAAAATATAGGAGTATTTCGTAACACCGGACAAGTCATTTTTCCAAGGTTTTCAGAAGAGCCAAAATACGGATTAATTTCTCATTGGAATCAATGCATCACCTGTTGGCTAAATCGTGAACTACTCTGTTGTTAATAGGGTTAAACTACCAACGGAACTCGATCCACCACAAAATTTACCATCAGAAACAATGCCAAACTCAAAATTGATAAAAAATGACTTATCCGGTGTTAGAACTAACTAATTTGATGAAAATTTGGTGAAAATCAGACCGGTTCGGCCGCAGCCCAGTTTTTAAAATTTCAAACAGACATATCTCCGCCATTTTTTCGAAAATCAAAAATCGCTCTCATTACTATCAAGTTCAATTATTTAGGAAGATTGTGCGAAAATTTGGTGGAAATCGGTTCAAAACTGTGGCCTTGAAGTGTTCCGGAAAAAGTGCTACGGCCAGCCTCGTTCTTTCTACGAAGAAGGCATCAAATAGCTACCGATCCGGTGGGAAAAATGTGTAGCCAAGTCGGGAGACTATGTAGAATAATAATGTTATGTTTCCGACTTTTTCAGCAAAGCAGTAAAATTTTACTGCTGAATTCCGGTTTATATTTGATTCGCCCTCGTATATCTAACTGTTGCCTTTCGAACCTAACTCCTTCACTAGGCGTCGTGGTGGCCGCGCGTGTTAAGGCGTTAATCCCAAACATTGCGATACGGCGTTCATCTATGGGGTCCAGGGTTCAAAGCGGGCGGCCCCCAAATTGAACCTAAGGACCTAAATGGATTTTTCTGATGGAAAACACCACTGACGCAAGGGGGCACAATAGATCGCTTAAGATTTAAGTGCACACTACCCCTGGAAAAAAAAAATAAAATAAAAAAAATAACTCCTTCACACTTTTCACGAAGGTGGGGGAACGATCCCCACCATTTTGAAGGAGACTCGGCGAAACGCCCAACGAAAAGGGTCTTTTTTGGCCGAAAAATGATAAAAGCGCCCTAAAAATCTGGTCCCCTTGGCCGAAAGATCGAGAAACTACAAAAAAAAAAATGGAGTTTCTTTGGCGAAAAACGCCTATAGGTCTCATACAATGAGTTGAGCCGGAATAGAAAATTTCCTCTACTCAAATCAGTATCGGTCACTCTTAGATATTCATGGAACTCGAGATTTTTAAAGAGTGTGTATATTCGAAAGCTGAGGGAATAGGGAGGTGAAGTAGTACACCTTCGAGAATTAACGGCCTCTTTTCCACCCTCTCGATCTCCTATCGACTTCTCATAAATATGATTCAGAGCGAGAAGCAAAAAAAAGACGGATCGATACAATCCCCTTTCGACATTTTTGGAAGAGTCTCCGTCAAAATGAATTTAAGCATTAAAGCGATAACAGTAAAAAGAGTATAGGGACATTACAATAAATCAGAGGGAGTAGGGAAGAGGAGATATAGAGTTGGGTAGGTTTGAGAAGGAAAAGGGCGGGAAGGGATGGGTGAAGGGAGTGGTTGAATTACCGTTAACCAAAGGAAGAGGGACGGGGGATGTATAATCGGCTATCACTGAGGAAGGGCGTAAATTTCACCGTGTTTTCCCGTCGTGAGAGAAGCGTCGAGGCGCTCTTATCAATGCTCAATCGAACATTTCCCTTAATTTACTGTTGGTAATTAAAGGGTGGATCGTGAACTCCTATAAAAGGGGTGGCGGTTTCACGTAGCCTAGTTGAAAATCGCTATCTTAAAAAGTTAACCTCAAATTTTCCAAAAATAGAAAAGAAAAAGAGGCGTCTTTTAGTTTCAAAAAGTTCGGATAGCGATTTCACGGTGAATTTCCCATAAAGGATTTTGCGATTTTAGAATGCGAGAGAAGAAAGTCTCTAGGTCGGGTTTCCATTGTAAGCGGAAGAGACTTTCATGAGATGGCAATAAGTTTGTAAGGGGATTTGCGCACAAGAAGTGGGTTTGAGAGAGTGGCTTCGGGACGGGAATTTGTACAAGTGCCACGCTCCCGTCGTAAACATCGCTCGCCTCCTACGCCTTCCTTCAGGAAAGCTCCTTGGCAATTAATAGTAGGTTATCTAGAAAAGGCCCCCTCGTTTGTATGCAAGGCCTTCTTGATCTGTCACTCAAAATGGCCGACCGTTCGATACTTCTTACCTCCCCAGACTCAATTACAATTAACCGACCCTCTCTTATTATAGATAACGTGTTAAATGGTCTCATAAACTTATCTCAGTGTCTACAACGCCCCGAAAATGGCGTCCGTAATTCAAACTTGCACTTCCGTCGTAAAGAAGCCCCTTTTTTTTAACGTCTCCTTTGAAACAAGTGGCCTCAATTTAAATACTAATTCCTTAATGGATTCTGAGTAATATTCTCATAAAAAAAGGGAAGACTTCCCCTCGGATGCAAATAAAAGGAGTGCGTCTCATTTTGAAATCATTACTTTCTTCGAATTCATTAGGTAATTTTATTAACATATTTAACGATCTTTTAGCTATTTCCCGAGTCCCACACTAATTTATAATTAACGCTACTCCACTTTTTCCGACACCTTTAATTCCCCTTTCGCCTAACGATAAAAATATTTTTCTAAGCTACTTCTTTTAATTGGATCTTAAAACATAAATTTTACACTCTTCATTAGAATGGCTTAATTAAATTTTCCCTTCTCAGAAATATTATTCTTAGAGCGCCTTCGATTTCGAGCATAGGCTTACGTTCAAAACTTCCACGTATTTCAGGAACGTCTGAATTGATGTTTGAGAAGTGAATTTGAACTGTTTTTCTGAAAATGAAAATGGATATTATAATCTTAACAGATTCCAAATCATTGGCGCCCGTGCAGGCGTAAGTTTTGCCGTTTTATAGGGGTGAGTAGAGAAGGACCTAAGCTTTTTTCAGTTTTTGGCACTATTGTCCTCTCTTTCTACCTGATAGATTGTATAGGTAAGCTTCATAGCTTATACTTATTAGGTGAAATTATTTTATTTCTCTTTAGAATCCGTTCTTAAATTTGAATGGGCGAGAAATGATGCTTTTTTCTAAATCTTAGGTTTCTTTCTTTTCTTATAAAATGGCTGTACGGAAGACCTTAAGATTATTACCGGGATATCAACCCTTATCATTGTGCGCCCGGTAGAGTCAGAGCTCCCTGCCCAGCTTTTAATTGGCCTCCAGAGGCTAGACATGGGCTGGGTTTTTCCTCCCCTAAGTACATGAGCTTCAGCCGTACTAGCACTTCGCAAGAACGCCAGACCGCACCGCCGTTTCTTCCTCCAAACAGAAACTCCGTTACTCCAAAACTTTGAAGGTGTTTGCGGAGTTTGTTATATTCAGTCAGCAGACCTTGGATTGGTTAAACTGGATTGGCAGCTGCGATGCCATTTCGCAGTCCTTTAATTTCTTGGCATGCCTTTGACCTTGGGCATATGAAAGACTTTAATGATCACTTTAATTGATCACGTTACGACCACTCCTCCTGCTCAATCAAAAGCCACACAAGCCATCAGACCACCTCCTCCTGGCCAATCCGAAGCACAGAGGCCATCAGACCACTCCTCCTGCTCAATCAAAAGCCTCAAAAGCCATCAGACCACCTCCTCCTGGCCAATCCGAAGCAATAGAGGCCATCAGACCACTCCTCCTGCTCAATCAAAAGCCACACAAGCCATCAGACCACCTCCTCCTGGCCAATCAGAAGCAATAGAGGCCATCAGACCACTCCTCCTGCTCAATCAAAAGCCACACAAGCCATCAGACCACCTCCTCCTGGCCAATCCGAAGCAATAGAGGCCATCAGACCACTCCTCCTGCTCAATCAAAAGCCACACAAGCCATCAAACCACCTCCTCCTGGCCAATCCGAAGCAATAGAGGCCATCAGACCACTCCTCCTTCTCAATCAAAAGCCTCAAAAGCCATCAGACCACCTCCTCCTGGCCAATCCGAAGCAATAGAGGCCATCAGACCAATCCTCCTGCTCAATCAAATGCGCAATCACGGTGTCAAATAATTTTTTGTTATGCGCAATCACGGTGTCTAAAATTTTATGTCCATGCGCAATCACGGTGTCCAATAGTTTTTACCTGTGCGCAATCACGGTGCCTGAAATGTTGGAGCAGGTAAAAAAATGCGCAATCACGGTACGCCCGACCTTGGAATTGTTAGACTGGATTGGCAGCTGCGGTGCCATTTCGCAGTCCTTTAATTTCTTGGCATGCCTTTGACCTTGGGCATACGAAATACTTTAATGATCACTACCTTATATTAACGCTAACCTTCTACGGGCTTCCAAGAACAACAGGTGTTGATGGAGGTTATTTCGCTTTGACTGCTGCCTTCTGGTGGATGAAAGAAGCTAACTTCATCAATCGATTTAAGACGTTCGCTTTATAATCCATGCCCAAAATGGGTCTGATCGATGGGAGTTGAAAATTTTATTTTTCCTAAGGATGAAGTTTTTGATTGGGATAAGTTGTGAAAAGCGAGGGACGTTTTAAACGCTGTTTAATGAAAAGCGTTTATCGGTCGAACAATTTTACGTTGAGAAGGGTTGGGTTTATCACCCAAGGCAAGACAGACACCGAGGGGTGTCCATGATTTAGTGTAATAATTGCTCCTTTGTTATGACTGAGTGTATAAAGTAATTAACAATAAATCACGAAGAGACAGCTGCTATCGGCTCAACTTGCAACTGGAAGTGTATATTTTAGCAGGCGGAGAGAGAGAGCGAGATATTGGATAAACTATAGAGTTGCTGTCTAATATGCCCTAGATTATTCTCTGATAATCCTGTGATCTATGTGTTGCAAATTAATGCCCACGACTCCTCCCTCCCTTAACCGTCTCCACCGTCCTATGCCTTCTCATCTACCCTCCTTCTCTGCTATTCCTTCTGATTAGTTAGAGAATGATATATGTAATGTCTTAATCTGGTATACTCGGTAAATCTGGGTTCACATTTCACCAAGCTTGACTACTTGATCTTCAACATAAACTTTAATCAGAGACTTCATCTTTTACTAATTTTAATTTATGACCCAAAAAATACTTTTAAACATTAATTTTGCATTTTAGATGCAATATTATTGGTCATTTTGAAACTAAGAATGGGTTCTAATGGGAAATTTTGTCTTGAACCATCGAGTTAGGTAGTTTTGTATCAAACAAAAAGGTTCAAAAATAATATTTTATCAACATCTCTTTTATATTTATCGAATTCTATACCTAACCTGCTCATTTTAGGTTAAGAGCGGTTTCTAAAGTGAAATTTGGTCCTGAATCGATTAAAACTACGACTTTCGCCAAAAAAAAATTTCAGCTTCCGCAATTTCTTAAGGAGGTTATACGGTTTTTAAGTGAGTTGCTTTGCAAATTTTTCGTTGTTAACAACGGTTTTCGGTTTTTCCCTTCTATCTCGGAAACCGTCGCTCAAAACGAAAAAAACGTCTTAAGTAAAAGTCGTAGCTACGGAAATTTCCTACAAAAATACCTCATTGATTTTTTTGTCAGAGCAATACTTAAGGAGATATGAGGGTTCTTAAGTGAGTTGCTTTGCAAATTTTTCGTTGTGAGCAACGGTTTTCGGTTTTTCCCTTCTATCTCGGAAACCGTAGCTCAAAACGAAAAAATGTCCTAAGTAAAAGTTGTAGGTACAAAGTTATCCTACAAAAATTTTTGTATTTATTATTTGCGTAAGAGCAATATTTAAGGAGTTATGAGGTTAAAACTAATAATCCTACAGAGCCTGTCTGAAAACTTAAAACCTTCATATCTCCTAAAATATTGCTCTGACGGAAAAAACCAATAAGATATTTTATGTAGTAAACTTCCGTAGCTACAACTTTTACTTAGGACATTTTTTCGTTTTGAGCGACGGTTTCCAAGATAGAAGGGAAAAACCGAAAACCGTTGCTCACAACGAAATATGTACAAAGCAACCAACTTAAAACCCTCATATCCCCTTAAATAAAATGACAAAAATACTGTCGACAAAAAATATCGCATTCTATACCTAACATGCTCATTTTAGGTTAAGAGCGGTTTCTAAAGTGAAATTTGGTCCTGAATCGTTTACAACCACGATTTTCGCCTTATAAAAAATGACAGATTCCGCAATTTATTAAATAAAGTGACAAAAATACTGATTTTATTAAGAGAATTCCTTTGCAGGTATAAAATATATCACATAATGAAAATTTGAAATCATAATGATTTTTGAAAAAATGAAGTCAGATATATCCTAAGAATTTTGAAGAATTTAGGAATTTAGGTTTTTAAATTTAATAACATCGACATCGATCAGCTGGGCATTTCGACGGGTAGATAATGCATTGGTCCTGACAGTAAACGTCGGCTCCTGATCGCCCTTGGAGTTCTCCAATGGCATCGCATTCTTGTCTGAAAAAAAAAAGATTAACATTTTAAGAAAGAAAATTTCCTCCGTAGGTCAGTGGTCAGTCACCTACGAACTCAAGGATTAGGGGCCCAACTGATTTCCCAGAAATTGGGGTTTTTTTGAAAACCGTGAGGTCATAAAAAGTGCGTTTTAAAATGTGCAAGAGATTTCTCGCAGAAGGCAAAAAATTTATTCAAATTATAGAGATAGCACTGAAAGCTTTTTGTATTAAATTAACTTGGAGTTTAATTCTAATCATTGAGGTCATCATTGACAAAATAAACATTTTTATGCCAAATTCTTGCAAAAGAAATGACCTTAAGTCAATCTAGCGAAAGTTTGAGGAACGACAATACTTACGGGCAGTAGCATAAGTCTGGTGGGCAGTGAGGCGGATATTTCAAACAGTTAGTTTGGCACCATTGATCCATACCGGGTAAAATTCTATACCTTGCTGTAGGAACGCATACTTGAGCCCTGAAAAGAAATTATAAAAAACCAAAAAGAGATGTGATTAAAAGACCTTATGACTAAAGGTGTGATAAGATTTTGAGATCTGAAATCTCTGAAGTAAAGCAAGAATGGGTTGTTCAGTTCGACGAAAGAGGGTGGCAAGCCTGATGTACTCGTCACGATGCTGATGTCAGCGCAGTTTCGAAACGTTTCCGGACGACCGCAGCCGACTGCTTCCGTCCCGTTGTCACACGTTCCCCACATATTTCCTTTAAAAAAAATTATTAAAATTTTAAACAAAAATGAAATAAACAACCTGTGTAGTAAGTCCATTGGAGAACGCATTGTGTGCAGGTTACAAATGGAGGAAGTCTAACTCTATATCTGAAGACCGATTTCTTTTTTGAACTGCTCGGAATCAAAAACCTTACGTCTCGTGTCCCAGAAATAAATAATGGATATCTAAAAAATTAAAAATAGACTCAGAATAGGCCATTGGCGTTGAACTTGTTGGTTTAAACAAAGAATATGGGCGCAACTGGGGGCATTTGCCATGATGCCACGCCATTTCTCTGGCCAGACTAGATTTGAGTCGATCGAAAATGGAGTGGCCTGAGGTAGAACTCCTAAGCACTCCAGTATTTGGCCTAATAGGATATGGGCCTAACTTCGGGCTTTTGCGATGATGCCATAGTGTGGAACTGGGGACATTTGCCATGATGCCACTCCATCTTTCTGGCCAGACTTGATCTGAATTGATCGAAAATGGAGTAGCCTGAGATAGACCTCCTAAGCACTCCAGTATTTGACTTTAAATCTTGAATATGGGCCTATCTTCGGGCTTTTGCGATGATGCCGTGGTGCTCAACTGGGTGCATTAGCCATGATGCCATGGCGTCCAACTGGGGGAATCAGCCATGATGTCATAGGGCCTAACTGAGGACATTTGCCATGATGCCAAGCCATCTTTCTGGCCAGACTTCATCTGAATTGAACGAAAATGGAGTGGCCTGAGATAGAACTCCTAAGCACTCCAGTATTTGGCCTAACAGGATATGGGCCTAACTTCGGGCTTTTGCGATGATGCCATAGTGCCCAACTGGGTGAATTAGCCATGATGCCATCGCGTCCAACTGGGGGAATCAGCCATGATGTCATAGTGCCAAACTGAGGACATTTGCCATGATGCCAAGCCATCTTTCTGGCCAGACTTGATCTGAATTGATTGAAACTGGAGTAGCCTGAGATAGACCTCCTAAGCACTCCAGTATTTGACTTTAAATCATGAATATGGGCCTAGCTTCGGGCTTTTGCGATGATGCCGTGGTGCTCAACTGGGTGCATTAGCCATGATGCCATGGCGTCCAACTGGGGGAATCAGCCATGATGTCATAGGGCCTAACTGAGGACATTTGCCATGATGCCAAGCCATCTTTCTGGCCAGACTTCATCTGAATTGAACGAAAATGGAGTGGCCTGAGATAGAACTCCTAAGCACTCCAGTATTTGGCCTAACAGGATATGGGCCTAACTTCGGGCTTTTGCGATGATGCCATAGTACCCAACTGGGGACATTTGCCATGATGCCACGCCATCTTTCTGGCCAGACTTGATCAGAATTGATCGAAAATGGAGTAGCCTGAGATAGACCTCCTAAGCACTCCAGTATTTGACCTTAAATCACGAATATGGGCCTAACTTCGGGCTTTTGCGATGATGCCGTGGTGCCCAACTACCCAGTTGGGCTAATGCACCGCATTAGCCATGATGCCATGGCGTCCAATGGGGGAATCAGCCATGATGTCATAGGGCCCAATTGGGGACATTTGCCATGATGCCAAGCCATCTTTCTGGCCAGACTTCATCTGAATTGAACAAAATGGAGTGGCCTGAGATAGAACTCCTAAGCACTCCAGTATTTGGCCTTAAACCGTGGATATGGGCCTAACTTTTGCGCTAATGCCATGGTGCCCAACTGGTGGCATTTGCCATGATGCCCTGGCGCCCGAAAGCCATCTCTCTGGCCAGACTAGATCGGACCTCCGTGAGTCAAAGACTTTCACCACTGACCCACGAAAGTCTTAAATTATGCCATCTTAAATCTTCGGAGAAGGGGTTTTTTTAGTTTACCTATCAAAACATTCTTGTGTCGCTTCATAGTTCGGGTTGTTATTTGGACAGAGGAACATTTCAAAGCGTCCCCAATGGTTGGCTGTTAGTTCAACTTCAACGTCGATTTCCTAAAATGGAAGATAAGTTTCAGAAATTAATTACAGGCACTTTACCTGTCCAGCGCTGTATCTTCGACCGATGATACCTTTGGCGAATTGACCTCCGGCTTCATGAGGTCTTGGTTCTGAGACGCTGTAAGCATCACCGCAAACACCGCATCTTCCCTGATTCTGCTCCCACTGCACTGAAATCAAATTTTTCCTGAGATGACTATTAAAAAAGCGGTTTAAAAATGTTTAAAAGAGAAGAATTCAAACCTGAGTATCCTCCGCAATAAAGCTCGTTGTCATTATAGTTGACCGGGGTCGGAAACCCGAATCTCCACATGCTGTTCCTCGCGGGAGGATCCATCAGTCTCCCGTGACCCGAAACTTTTCGACATACCTAAAATTTTACATGAGAAAAACATTAGATTTCTATTTAAGTGGCGTTAATGGATCCGCTAAAACGATATCTATAAAACGTCGGATTAAATATCATGGCCAAAATTAATCAGAAGTATAGCCTTGAAGTTTTTCCTTACCTGTGAACAAGTCCATAACACAGCGATGTAGCGGAGCCAGAGCGATATCATGCCTAAACCTGCACAAAAAAAATGACATTGAAATTTCGACATTGAACTTGGCCGTCACCGAGAGATAGTTTCATAGCCCAACCCTTGCGGGTGGAGAATTTTTACGGAAATATCTCGCCCGTTAATCTCAAGATCACGAAAATCACAAGTTGAAAAGGAACTTTTGACAGGCCCAAATTAAAGTGAGTAAGTGAATGATATGTAGTTTAGAATCTCTACTTTTGAAGGTTATTTTATACATTTTTTTCTTTTAATATTAATGATTCGGATATGTTTTATTTGCATATTTTTCGGCGTCCTTACAAACGAGATCACCCTCTATGCTAATTCTGACAAAAAAATAAAATGGAAAAAAAAGGGTGTTAATACCTGGCATATTTTTTGATTAAACAAGGGTGAGACGCCAAGATTTGGACAAAACTTTTCCTTCCATCAAATTTGAACAAAACAACTCAACTTCAGATTAAAAAAAACAGGGTTGCCAATTTTTGGTATTAAAATTCAAAATATTTCAGCCCACAAAACCAGATCGCGCCGCGCCGACCAACTCGTTAAGTACCAGGCATCTTTCGGTCGCTAATGGGTCTGGAAGATGTCCGTGCTACTTCATTTTGGGAAAGAGCAAATTCCAAAATTTTGGGCCAAAACTTGGAGGTTTTTTCAACCAGATTTCGAATTTCTTTAAGGACTTTTGTGTGAGGGTGTGTTGCAAAATCGGTTTTTTAACTTTGTTAACGAGGTTATTGTGATACCCTCGACGTCGGGGTTTTGGGGAAGGGTCTTCCAGACCCCGTGGGGTCAATTCGAATATTGAACTTTACCGATCTCAACTTTGTCTGTGGTGCCGACCGGCCGTCTGTACCATTTTTTTCCGAAACACTTTAAGGTCACAGTTTTCATCCGATTTTCACCAAATTTTCACACAAATTTCTTTAGCCGGTGAAGAAGAAGTAACGAGGGCGATTTTTGAATTTCGAAAAAATGGCGGAGATTTGTCCGTTTGAAATTTTAAAAAATTCGCTGCGGCCGAACCGTTGGTCTGATTTTCACCAAATTTTCACCAATTACTCCTTATATTTTTTAAGAATTTTTGGTGTAAAAAAATTGCCACTTTTTAATTATTATTTTTTTAGTAGGGAGAAATTTCGTACTTCCACCCATTACGAGAGGCACATCCGTAGGCCAAAGAGCCCATTATTTCTACCTCGACACTTAAAAAAATTTTCGAAAAAAAAACTTAGACAATTTTTTGAGAAAAAAAAAACAGAAAATTTTTCTGAAAAAAATAACTTCTTTAAGGAAGTTAAAAAGAAACTAGGAAAATTAAAAAAAAAAAAAACTTAGACAATTTTTCGAAAAAACCAACTTGGAAAATTTTTCGAAAAAAAAAAAACTTAAAAATATTTCGAAAAAAACTTCCCCCTCCGTTATACTTTCGTTCCCTTATACTTCCCCCTCCGTTATACTTCCCCTGACTTATACTTCCCCTGACTTATACTTCCCCCTCCGTTATACTTCCCCTCCCTTATACTTCCCCCTCCTCTCTTCTTCTCTTTAATTAACTTCTCTTTAAGGAAGTTTTCGTTGCAAGCTCTTCAAACCAGTGCTTTCCCCTAAAATAATCAGGAACTTGACAAACCCAAAAAATGCTGAACCACAAAAAATCTCTGGATGAATCTAGGCTGAAAAATCCGGCCAAAAATGTGAATTCAAGGTTTGTAGGTAAAAGACTAAATTTTAGGGCTGAAGAACGTAATTGCTTTGTCCCAACCGCAGTTTGAAACTACTGGAGCCTGCGCCGAAGGATTTGGACGTCAAATTTGACGTCGTTCAAATCGTTTGTCCGCCAAATCTGAAGTCGTCTGACGTCAAATTTGCCCTGTAAATCCTTCTGCGCATGCTCCAATCGGAGGGGGGGGGGGGGTATAGTTTGACCCTTAAAATATACATTTTATAACAGGGTCTCCCAGACCCCGTAGGGTCGAAAAAACCTCGAGTATTTAATGATTTCAAAACAAAAGCAGAAGCTGAACGTCTGAAACCACTAAAAACCGTGTCAAAAAATGTGAGATTCAGGGCCACTGAGCTAGCTTCTTGTTATGATTTCTCCACCCATTGTCATTTATGATAAATGACTGTCAAAGCGGATTATTTCGTATGATGTAAATTTATTTCAATGTCGACGAGTTCAAATTGAATTTACGTGGGTTTCACCTTGATCGAAAAAAAAAAAAAAATGTCGCTGATCCAAAAGAATTTTTTCGAACGTGAGGTTTACAATAGAAAATACTCCAACGCCTTCTGAATATCGAACTTGAAGAAGGAAAAAAATAACGGTTGGACAATACGTCCGAAAGGTCCCCGATCAGATTAACCAGCACGTAGAAATCCTTTCACAGCCAAGAATCCCGAAGGAGAATCTCAATTAATTTCCACGTTTTCAGTGTTCATCGAACTCAGAAGAATTTTAAATAATATAAAAAATCTGGTTTTCTTGATGGTCTCAAGGACGTCTCTTATTTATCGTGAATATATTCTTTAAAAAAAAGGCGTCGCGGTGGCCGCGCGTGTTAAGGCGTTAATCCCAAACATTGCGATACGGCGTTCATCAATGGGGTCCAGGGTTCAAAGCGGGCGGTCCCCAAATTGAACCCAATGTACCTAAATGAACTTTTCCGACGGAAAACACCACTGACGCGAGGGTGAAATAACCTCAGTAGTTGAAGACGCCCTCTTAAAAAAAAAAAAAAAAAAAAAAAAAAAAAAAAAAAAAAAAAAAAAAAAAAAAAAATTAAAACACCCATCACCTTATTTGAATATTTTACCGGTAGAAGGGACGATCTGCGTACGATGGAGTGTCCGAATGGAATGAGAAGTTTTGCTCCGTATTGAGAAAGGTGTTCCAATATTGTTTACAAAACGATTTCCATATCTCTTCACATCTTAAACAATGAGAGAGAAATCCATTTCCGGAAATTTTAAGACCCTAAATATTTTTTAAAAGAGAAAGTTTTTTGGCCCAAAAACCTTTTTAGATACATTGCTGAAGTCAATTAAACATTGAATTTTTTTAAATTTTAAATAAACGATTTGAAGATCAAAAATAAAACGGTTTTTCCAAAAGAAACATATCACTTTCTAGATTTCTGGATAATAAATGAAGAAATTATTTGATCGCTTTAGTTTGTTTTGACGCTGGGAAAATCGATGTTTCAACTGCGATAAAATAAAACTATAAATACCTTCAAAAAGAATCCGAAATTGATCTTAATGGTGTTATAATATGATGAGAAATTTAAAAAAATCTATCGCCTTAACATTTTTTAATTGCCATTTTCACCATATTTTGGCCAAGCATCCTTGTAGGATTGGACATTTTCTTTGGATTTTTTTATTTGCGAAGTTAATATTTTCTAGCGTTTCCTTGAATTTTTAGATTAAGAAACCCCCTTTTTTTTAGTTTTTTAAGCCCGAAACCGACACTTTTATTGCAATTTTTTGAACAAGAAGCATTTTTTTTCTTTTTAGGTCGGAAAAACTGATTTTTTAGGCGTTCTCTTGAGTTTTTGGGATAAAACGCATTTTTCCTCTCATTTTAGGCGTTTTTTCTAGTTTTTGGCCCAAAATTGTCAATTCTCTAGTTTTGGGGGTTTTTTTTGGACTAGGAGCCCCAATTTTACAGATTTTGTTTCCTTCTATTTTGTCAAAAGAAAATCACCTTTTTCGCCAAATGTATGGTTTCCTCGATTTTTGGCTGGGATATTTAATAAACAGACAAAATCCCGAGGGGGTCTTCGACTCACCCTTTCAAATGGCAAAACTTACGCTCTTCTGCCTCTTAATTTCTAGCTAATTTTCACTTTTTGGACGCCTGTGAAAATCCCAAAATGAGGGTTTATTGGATTACTCTATAAGTTCTGTTTTTGGGAGAGAAAACTCCAGATTCTTTCGGCTTCCAAATAGCCATTTTTGTTGGCTTTGGACTCGAAAAACTGTTAAAAAAGGAGTTTTCTTAAGTCGAGGTAAATGGCTCAAATCCTGTAAAATGGGTCTTCCCCACCCCCATTTTAGACCCACGAATAGTGATATATTTCGGCCAAAAGACTAAGGAAAACTCCATAAAGTACGGAAAAAAGTGTTTCTCTATGTCAAAAAATTGAGAGAAAAATTTTCGGTGTAATGTTACTGGTAAACAAGTTAAAAAAGCATCATGATAATTTAATTTTTGTTTTAAATTGATTAATTATAAGATGATGAATAGGAAGCTGACATAAAGGTATTCCTAACCGGCCGGGCCTCCGCGTCTTTTGTGAATAAATACAATCGTGATTAGCCGTGAAGGCATTCTCTCTTCGTTCGATGAGTATTTCCTGATTCGTCTTTCACCGACCTCTCTCATTAGCTGAGTCAACCCTTTTTTCCTCTTCAAAAACGGATTTCCTTTTCTAGATTTCCGAAATTTTTGTGTAAATAAACTTTAAGGAGTGGTTTTCGTGTTTTTATTGTATTTAAAATAAGACAAGGTAACTTGTCAAGTGTTATAGGGTGTGGTCGCTTTTAGGTCGTTTTTTTTTTCTTTCCTCCCGGTACTTGGCATTTCACGATCTTGTTCCCTAAAATAAATGAAAAGTTGAGACAGTTATGCAATGTCGACTTCTCCGCATAAAAACTCTAAAATTTTATTGATTTCTGAAGTTCATTTTAAACCTCAAAAATCCTTGGGATTTTGAAGAAAACTGTAAATGACATTCGAAATTTTTTTCACTCGATTAAATTATGAATAACGAGCATTAATTATATATTTGAATGACCGTTAGGCGCCTAATAAGGCCTAAAAACAACTCTTGATTTAAAATTCGTTCAACATGATATTCTAATTATTTGGTTGTCTTGTTTTTTCAAATGAGCGGAAAATTACGAAATTATGTCGGTATTAACAAATAAAGCTCACTCCGGTAGCTACCTCGTGCTATTAAATAATCAAGGTCGGGATTCGACGTGTAAAAGGGAAAAAAGGCTGCCAGACTGGATGTTTTTTTTCCTGCTCAGCTTCTCCTCCCTCGGGTTTATTTTAGCCTGATAATAACTCTTTGATAATTGCGTACAATGTCTATAAACACGATGAAATTTGATGTTTTCATTTTTATACGTCGGCAAGATTAATTCTCATGCGAAAGAAACGCCTTCTTTAATTGGGTAGATGATGTTGATCATCGGTGAGTTATCATTTGCTTCTGAAATATTACCGATGTCCATCAAATATCCATCAAAAAAGGAAAACGCCTGAGGTAAAAAGTGTTGTTTTGGGAAATGACCAAAACTTGAGTTTATAGGGATTTCTAGCCCAAAAAACTGAGAAAAACATTAGAATACCTATTTAGGAAGAAAGTTTTGCTGTTTTTGAGGAAAAAAAGTTTTGTGGACAAAAAGTACTGGTTTGAAGAGCTTCCAACGAAATCTTCCTTAAAGAGAAGTAACAATATAGGAGGGGGAAGTTCATAGGAGGGGGAAATTTAGGAGGGGGAGTATATATGGGGGTAGATATATAAATTGGAGGGGAAGTATAACGGAGGGGGAAGTATAAGGGAACGAGAGTATAACGAAGGGAGGGAAAGTATAAAGGAGGGGAAGTATAAGGAAGGGGAAGAATATACGAGGGCAAGTATAAGGGAGGGGGGAGTTTTTTTTTTGAAAAATTTTCCGGGTTTTCTTTTTTAAACTTGCTTTTTCCTTTTCTTTTTTTTTTTTCGAAAAATTTTTTAAGTGTCAAGGTAGAAATAATGGGCTCTTTGGCCTAGGGATGTGCCTCTCGTAATGGGTAGAAGTATGAAATTTCTCCCTACAAAAAAAAAATAATAACTAAAAGGTGGCAATTTTTTTACACCAACAATTCGTCAAAAATAAGGAGTAATTGGTGAAAATTTTGTAAAAATCGGACCAACGCACAGTGGGGCAAAACCGAGAAACTGCGCTTAAAACTCTTTCAACCGTCAGGATTAATTGCTAGAAGCTTGAAAAGAATATAATTTCAAGGCTTTTTCTCGCTGAACACGATGGTGAAGTCAGATTTTCAAAAAAGTACTCGGAAGAGGGTCAAACATTCAAATCAAGCCAAAAGATGTATGAAAGGCTATAGCGGGATAAGGGGGGGCAAAGCGGCCCTTACTCCGATTTGGCCGAAAAAATTCTAAAAGATTCCTCTTTATGTGAATAAGAACTGACATAAATTTCAGATCAAAAAACCGAACGGTTTTCGAGAAAAACGGGTTTATCCTTTTATAGAAAAACCTCAATAACTCGAGAACTAATGATCCCACAGAGCTCAATTTTTTTGTAAACTGTTTAGCATCTTAAGACGAAAAGCTTTAACAGGCAGCCAACTTTTTTATCTGGTGATTTTAATAATTCGACCACCAGGTCTCGATTTTTCACCTTAACACTTGACATACTGTCTACCGCACTGTCACTGCTCAGAGATGTGGAGATGACTGATTTAATGATAATAAAATAAAAAGTAAATAAATATCAATGTTAATCCCTTTTAGGAGCATTTTATTGACTTAGGCTTTACGTCCAACTACCTAATTTCAAGGGATCGTGTTTCCATTGATATTTACATTTTTCGAGATAAATAATCCCGTGCCCCCCTGAGAATTCGAACCCATGTAAGGATTAGGATTTCTGCATTGAACGTTCATTAACTGGCTGAAAGCCACATGAGTGGGAAAAATCCGCTGACGCGGGGCGCAGAGCGTTAAGCGCGATCGACCTCGGCAGTCTCATGTTTTTCCGATATTTGCTGTCGTGGGCTCAAGGGGTGCACCTGGCTGCAGCTAATTCTTTCACAGGCTCATTCTGCAGACTATTGGTGAATATTTGGCACCATTTTCGTAGGTGCGCAAGGATGCGCAAAGAGGATACGCTCCTCTTAAGTTGAACTACTATCGAAAAACCGTGCTTTTTGATCCCAATAAAATGACTTAGGTTTCCTGACTTGAAATTAAAATTTTTTTTGTACTTCTGATATGACTACGGAGTATGAAAAAAATTACATCGTTCCAACTGTCAAGCACACGGATCAGGAATTTTCTTTTTCTAATTAGTTTTTCAAGTAAATTTTCACGATTTTTGTCAGATTTACAGCTCCTAGAGCTGTGATTGGCACCCTAAAAGGCTGAAACTTGAGTAATGGCCTCTCTAGACACCTATAAATACGTAGATTGTGCTGATTTGGTAAAATAAAATACTTGAAAATTTTGAATTATAAGCGCTTTTTCCCGATTTTGCCCCACTGTGCAACGGTTCGGCCGCAGCGAATTTTTTAAAATTTTAAACAGATATATCTCCGCCATTTTTTCGAAATTCAAAAATCGCTCTCGTCACAATGAAATCGGTGGTTCTCCAGAAATTTCTTTAAAAAATGGCGTTTTCCGACCAAAAAACCCGGAAAAAATCATAAAATCCGGACAAAAGAAATCCCTTTGACCAAAAAAATGAAGGAAAAAACCAAAACTTTTGTTTACTAAGAGTTTATGGCCCAAAAAACTGAGAAAAACATTAAAATATATGTAAAAAAGATTTGATGTTTTTTTGAAAAAAGTTTTATGGGCAAAAAACTGAGAAAAACGTCGGAAAACCGGGTATAAAAGAGGACGCAAGAGAAGAGCTAACCCTTCGTCTTCAAGAAAACGCCGGAAAAGCCTATGAAAGCAGTATTTTTGCCCTTCTAAAATTCTGGGAAACAATTTTATAAAGAGGTATTCTCCTATCAAACACCGTGGAAAACACCAGCCCTAGGATGTTTCTAGGCCGCCTTAAGGATCTGCTGATTGGCTTCAAGAACCGCCAAATATACAGTAAGGAATTTGAAGTCCATTTTGGTACGGAGTTTTTTTGGTTTTGCTTGGCGGAGCGGAAGCGTTCTAGACAGGATAATTTATGAATTGACTCAGCGACTGCCATCTGGAGTGATTTTTTTAGCGAAGAATTCTGAGGACAATGATGATCGCTGGTTGTAGCAGCAGTGACTTCTGAAAATCGGTTATCAAATTCTGCACCATTTTTGGTGAGATGAAAACGACCCGAAAGATTGTCATTGAACTTGAGATGGCGACGGAGCGAGTTTCTTGTTCGCATCTCGTGCGAGGTGTGGTCATCCGTCCTTGACAAGGATGTCGGCCCCCGCCGCTATTTTATGTAACCTCTTCTCGAAAAAAATAAATCATTCTCTTACATAATTTTCCGTCCAATCCGACTTTAATGTCAATAAACAGTCTTGGCGTTTTAATAATAGAAGATAATTGCAGTTAGGAGTATATTGCCCTAAAGGTGTAATAATTGAAAGGCACGTTCCAAACCGATATGTCAAGAGGATCATTGGGCTTTCGATTATGTAAATTTATGTAGAACTCCCAGCCTGGCAGTGGAGACTTCAATTCGTGAACGTGTAGGCCCGATCCAACGAAGGACGAGTAATGACCAGTATTTAGGGCATCCTCTTGCATGCTCGAATTTCACTCAAACGTAACACCTTGGCATTTAAATCAAACCTAATTGGCCACCAAAATAGTATTTTCGACACTCCTGGTTAATCACTGTTATTTTAAGGCCGGATATTAAAGCTTCCAAGGGTAGCAAAACACCCAAAGTGTGAATTTTACAAGGAAAAAGTTTGAGTGGACAATTTTTTCAATTTTTAACATTTTTTTCAAGAAGAATATCTTTAAAAATGTGCTTTACAATGTCTTTAAGCTCATTTTAGTAGATATAACCATTTTTAAAATATCCTCACGTCTAAGATTATCCCTATTTCATTATTTTAATAATATTATTTTCAATCAATCAAGACTATAATTCCATATAATCGAGAAGTAATGAAAGATAATCGAAGGTTTCTTATTCCCCGGTCTGTTATTAAAACGACTTCCCCCGATTCCGAATGATTTTCAACGGTGCTTTTACTTAAAAATATCAATCAACATAAAATCGATTATTTAACACCTAAAAACTCCAATTAACTTGTCTTTAAAGTCAATAAATTTTTCCTCTTTGAAGGCGATTTTTCATGAAACGAGTTTTGCGTACCCTTGACAATAAAAGAATGAAAAAAATAAATATATTTTTTTTTTCATTCACGCCACGCCCGATCTTCTCGTTTGGATCGAAGGAAACTTGTTCTCTGAGATTCGTTCAACCTTTTCCAGACTTCACAAACAAATTTCCGACACCTGTAATTTAAACGCACTTCGATATTCTTACTTTTAAAATTTTAAATTCGATTATTGGGGGAAGTAAGTGGCGATCAGGCGAAGGTGGGGGTCAATAAGATCAAATTAAAATTTGTAGCCCTCCTAGCGCTTAAAAAAATGATGTGATTTTAATTTAGAAAATTGACTTCTTTCCATTTTGGGAAAAAGAAAACCTTATGGCCCTTTTTTTCAGTTTTCTCCCGGAAAGTGGAAATCCTCCTTAACTTTTCTGGCCCACAAAAAAATCCTTATTTTACCACATTTTTTTTCTTTAAACTTTTTTTTTCAAATAAAAATCCTTTTGTCTCGATTTCATGGAGTTTTTCTCCCAAAAAAGGATAGTTTCTAGAAAGATTCTGCTCAGTTTTTGTTCACAAAAGTTTTTGCCTATTTATTTCAAGTTTTTCTCCGTTTCCAGGCCAAGAAAACCCCCTTTTACCAGATTTCCCGTCGTTTCCTTGGTTTTTCCGCCCAAAGTAACCCTTAGCCTTGATTTTTTTGGATTTTTTCTCAATATTTTGGCCGGAAAACTCCTTTTAGATCCAAAATTTTTTGGAACCAAAAACCACTTTGGATTTTTGAGTGTTTTTTTCGATCTTCAGGTCCGTAATCGCCCATTTCAAAGCGTTTTTTAAGCCTCATTTTACTAAGTTTATTTCCTGCATCTTTAGGTCCCTTTTAATGAAAAATTAAGGCATTTTTAGCCCTTTCTACCTCATTTCTATTGGAACATTAGGTTGTTTTTGCCCTTTCTACCTTATGAGGGTATTATAAGGCCCTTTTTACGTCATTTTAAGTCTCTTTTACTATAAAATTTAAAGGTTTTTTAGTGCTGTCTACGTTTCTTTTTCGAGAAATTAAGGCATTTTGCCCTTTTTGACTTACTGAAGTTCTCTTCTATTGGAAAATAAGGTAGTTTTATCCCTTTCAACCTTATGAGCGTATTTTAAGGCCCTTTTTACGTCATTTTAAGTCTCTTTTACAATAACATTGAAGGCATTTTTAGCCCTTTCTATTTTACGAGAGTATATTTAGGCCCTTTCTACGTTATTTAAGTCACTTTTACAGAAAAATTAAGGCATTTTTAGCCCTTTTTAACTTGCTTAAGTTCCCTTCTATTGGAAAATAAGGTAGTTTATCCCTATCACCTTATGAGAGTATTTTAAGGCCCTTTTTAAGTCATTTTAAGTCTCTTTTACAATAAAATTTAAGGCAATTTTAGCCCTTCCTACCTTATTGCAGGTCCTTTTCACTGAAAATATGGCATTTTTGCCCTTTCTCTTTTACGAGAGTATTTTTGGGCCCTTTTTACGTCATTTTAAGTCTCTTTCACAATAAATTTAAGGATTTTAATACTTTCTACGGGACCTAGGTCCCTTTTAGATCCTCTTTAGGTTGCTTTTACTGGAAATTAAGGCATTTTTAGCCCTTCCTACCTTATCGCAGGTCCCTTTCACTGAAAAATAAGGCATTTTTAGCCCTTTCTATTTTACGAGAGTATATTTAGGCCCTTTCTACGTTATTTAAGTCACTTTTACAGAAAAATTAAGGCATTTTTAGCCCTTTATCTTACTTAAGTTCCCTTCTATTGGAAAATAAGGTAGTTTATCCCTATCAACCTTATGAGAGTATTTTAAGGCCCTTTTTACGTCATTTTAAGTCTCTTTTACTATAAAATTTAAAGGTTTTTTAGTGCTGTCTACGTTTCTTTTTCGAGAAATTAAGGCATTTTGCCCTTTTTGACTTACTGAAGTTCTCTTCTATTGGAAAATAAGGTAGTTTTATCCCTTTCAACCTTATGAGCGTATTTTAAGGCCCTTTTTACGTCATTTTAAGTCTCTTTTACAATAACATTGAAGGCATTTTTAGCCCTTCCGACATTATTGCAGGTCCTTTTCACTGAAAATAAGGCATTTTTAGCCCTTTCTATTTTACAAGAGTATTTTTAAGCCCCTTTCTACATTATTTAAGTCACATTTACAACAAAATTAAGGCCTTTTCTACGTTCCTTTAGGTTCTTTCATTATGTTTCTCTAGATTTTCTGATCGACAAAAAGCTGATATACTTTTTTAATGTACTTCTGTGCATTTTATGCCGAGGCACTTTTATTTTCCTAAAAAGAAACTTACGAAGCAAATAGTTGATAATTAAAAATTTATCATTTTATCAACAATTCTTAAAAAATTAAAAAATATCAAAAATCAAAGGACTTTTATGCGATTCCATTAAGGTTTGTTTAAGA
Source organism: Orius insidiosus (assembly GCA_014119065.1). NCBI lineage: Eukaryota > Metazoa > Arthropoda > Insecta > Hemiptera > Anthocoridae > Orius > Orius insidiosus. Next base: position 246,869 of record JACGAQ010000117.1, read on the forward strand.
AAAACGTTTAAAATGTAAATCAAGAATTAAATTGAATGCGAATTTTATTAGCTGGAAGGCAAATCACGATCTTCTCCCGCCCATTTCGATCTCTTTTCTTTTTCTCGCTCCCGAATCAAGATATCTAATTACACCCCAAGGTGAATATGGTCCGAGAATTTTTCATCTCCGGCCTTCCTTTTAATACCTTCCTTCTGAATCACAACATTTTTCAAGATTAACATTTTAATTTATGTGTGTGCACAGGTTTATGATTTATTTTTGACATTTCGCGTATATTTTTTTTTCTTTAAAAAATTGTTTATGACATTTCTTGACTTTCTAGAGGGATCAACGTTCTTTTAAACAAATTTTTGAAGGTGAACTTCTTTTTATGAAGTCATTAAAATTAAAGACTATAAAAATTTTTAGTTGAGGAGGTCGAAAAAGTCAAAGACCGATGTCAATGAGGAAGGTCATGGCTGAAAACCGGCTTCGCCCGAAATAGGTCCTTTCACTTTATTTCTAGTCGACAGTAGCTCTGAAGACCAAAAATTTCCTTTTTTTATTCGTCCTTGGCCATGAGAACTCAAAAAAAAAAAAAAATTATTGAAGAATTAATTCTAAGGATGTGGGTTTAATAATTAAAATTTTCACCTTTCCAAAGGTATTTCCGAAATCCTTTGTTTTTGGCAAAAGGTCATTTTTATCTGAATAAAAATTGAATAAAAATAATGACCCTGCGGTAGCAGGGACTAAAAGGTAGATTTCTTTTCATGATTAAAATTAAAATGTATAAACACAAAATATATAATTATGTTATAAAAATGATGATATAAGAAAAATTGCGCCACTGAGCCCCTAGAAAAACATCTGATAATTTTATTAATAAAATATTTAATAATTTCCCGGTATAAATTCAAATTTTTTTTAAAGTTTAGCTAGTTCAATATTTTGCGCCTGGCTCGTCCAAACCTGCTTTAATTAATTTTTTACACGCCCTCGCAGAGGTCTTAAAGTTTTTTTTTGCAAAAGGACTAGGATTTCAATAGAAAATGCCAATTTTGTCTTTTAAGCCCTAAGTAAAGTAGGTGAATCGCTGGTCCGATTTCAGCCATTAACGAACTCGTCCGAGCTATTGAGATAAAAGCTCTAAATACCGGATATCGTCACCCTCACATTAAATTGCTCCAGTTATCGTGCTAATATATACATATATATATGTCGGGGATTGGAATATTTTTTTGGTTTAAGGGAGAAGAGGGTAACACTGTAAGTGTCTTCATCAGGTGCATCCTTTTGCTGTGCGTAGACTTGCTCTTTTCGCTGAGTGTAGAAAAGGGTACAGCCGCCCTATGCGAGAGGGGATGAAGACACTCTTCCGGTAGAGACCGGTGACTGAGGGTAGTCTGTCCCGTTCTCTCGGTGAAGGCGCGTGAATGGCCGAAAGAGGGCTGGAATTTGAGAAGTGCCAGCAGAGGAAGTTCCTGGCCCTCTTTTCTCTAAAACTATGTAATTGGTGTTTATTTTAAATGTGGTTCCTGTTCTGAATAAAAGACTGTGAGTAAAGTGAAGAAGTGTTTTATTCCTCGGCCCAACGTCGGAAGAAGGCGAGATTTCGTAGTTTTCCGGCTTGCATCTACATCCTTCCCTGCACCCTTCCCGTCATCAGAAGTGGGATTACCAACGAAATCGTAAGTTCTTCGCATGTAAATTACGAAAAGAAGAGATCGAGATTGCCTGGTGTCGGCCGCCATTTTTCTTTTGCGTCTTAATCGTACGTGGTCCTAACCCTTTGTTTCGTTTGCTTTTGCAACCCTCACCGTCTTCGGGGATGAACGAAACAACCGTTACTTCTGTACAAGATATTTGAAAATGCGATTCGAAAATTTGAAATCGGTGGATGAAATTTTCGAATTGCGTGGAAGAATAAGAAAAGGGGGTGGAAGGGAAGAACTCCGGACATTTTGAATTTTTGAACATCTGGCATCGCTTCGAGACCTCACCCCACCCCCGATCACCCCCTTGCTTGTTGTCAAGGAGGGTGCTAGAACGGCGTAGTTTCTTTTCGTGATTCTATTGGAAGTTCAAGTTCTGACGTCACCGAGGGTGCGAGTCGCGTCCTCTACGTTTTACCTTTTTTTTAAAAAAAGGGAGGCCGCAAATGGACTAAAGGGAGTTTTTTTTGTAACTTATCTATCGCTCATCACCTTTATCAAGATTTTTTTTCAGACTTGTTTAAGGACTTGGACGAGACGTATTTTTGTTTCGTCAGCAGGTATTTTCTTTTGCATGAGCCTGAGCCGGACGGTGGAATATCATAACGGAATATGGACGCTACGATGAACAAGGAATATTCTTCTCTTCCTGAAAATGATCCTGGTGGTTTATCTTGGCTCTGTCTATCTGGACAGACAGGTTGACCTGGTAATCAGTATTGTTTCTTTTATGTTTGAAGGTAAAATTCTCTAATGTTATTTTCTTTTTCATGCTTTGTTGAGACTGCTGGCGAGGAACTGCCTGATGGCTTGAGAAGAGAGAGATTTCCTATGCAGGATTCTATCAACTCATAAGAAAGACCGAATTAATGCATGAAATGACTGCTGTTACTGGAACATTTGGGACGCCACCTGCAGCTGGAATCACCGAGACACAAGTTAAGGAAGCTGAGGATTGAGCGAAAACAGCTTGGTGTAATTGTCTTCCAACTTATGGGCATGGTTCAGAGAAATAGCTGGATGGATTTGCTTCCAAATTAAGGACATTTTTCCATGTCTTCCATCCATTCTGGTAACTGAGCACTTCAGTCGACCCTTCGAGCTTATTTAGCTAACCAATCTGGCAATTGCCCTGTAAAAACTGCTTTCCCTATTAAAGTGCTGAACTTCAGCAAAATGACCTTACCCCACTGCAATGCTTCTTTTAAGAATAGAACATTTGACTAGTTGTTGATTTATCGACAATTTGGTGTGTGGATCTGTTAGGAAGGGTTTGGTGGTGAGACTGTTCTTTTGTACTACCAAACGGGGAAACCAATTACTGTTAATTTTGGAGGCCACTGATCCTCATTCTCATTTTAGGGGCTTACTGGCTGGTTGATCGGTTAAGGGAGCTGTCTTTTACTGCAGAGCAGATTCTAATTCAATATTTTTATTTCCTTTTCTGAACCTGATTTCGATTTTTGGTAGATTTCTTTATTAGTTTTGATTACAGTTAATTTTACTGATTTTTGATAATAAGGGGCTGTGCCTGCTACTTAACATGGTACCGTTTACAGTCTGTTAAGGCCGAGGACCCCTTGGGGTTTTGTTTAAAGGGCCTTCTCGTTCCTTAATATTTTAGAAGATTTTAAACTGCTTATAATTTTGAATTTTATGATTGGGAAATGATTTACCTTTCGAAGGTAGTCTGATGTCTCGGACGACCAGCGCTGGCGTCCGTCGCTCGCGGATGTGTCTTCTTTGATTTCCTGATGACAGCTGACCTAGTTAGGTGGGGATCGTGGGGGCAGTCTCTACCTAACTGGACTTTGATCCTTTTAATAATTTTGGACTTTCTATTTCCCCTTTTAAATTTTGAATTTTAAATTTAGCGTAAACACAGTCCATAGAAGGGAGACGTTGTGTCAGGTATTCACACGATCAGTTGTGGAGGCTCCGGACCCTGCTGCGGGCTCATCGGTGGCATTTTCCGATGATGAATGAGTATCCTTTTGTGGGGTTCGGCGTCGGGGTGCTTATGCTGGTCGGGCTGGTTTCCGTGTGCGCCCAGGGTCCGCCATTTCGCGCGCGAGCGTTGCGGTTCCTCGGTTCGTCTGCACGGGTAGCCTATTTTGCGGGTCCTCTGGATCCGTCGGCTATTTTCGCCGGTCAGGCTGGTGTTCGCTCCCTGTTGCCGCTGCCTTGCTGCTCCTCTGTACTGCTGTGGGTGGCCCTGCCCCATGTCCGCGTTGGTGTTTTGGTGCTGTTGTGGCATGGTGGTGCTGTTTGGGCGGACTTGGGGAACGGCTGGCTCAATCGTATCTGTTCATTGCATTCTGTGCCTGTGGGTCCGGGTCCTTTGCGATGGGTTCTTTCATTTTTTTTACGTCTGGAGTACCGGTTTGTTTATTTTCGGATTTCCCAGTTCCTTTTGATTTTAATCGTCTTCTCATTTTATGTGCTATTGGCTATGGCACTTTTCTTTAGACGTAATCTTGTTTGGTCAGGCTGTCATCTTCCCTGGCGTTGGCGTTGAGCAGGGCACGCGTGTCCTTTTTAATGATTCGTGTCCTTTTTAATGATCCTTGTCCTTTTAATGATGCTTGTCCTGAACCCTTTTCGACGAGTGGAGGACAACCTCGATTCCCAGGTCTCGAGGAGGCTGAGACTTTAGGCATCTTTACTTTTCTGGGTGATTCTGCTGACTGCCCTTGACGATCATGTCGGTTTTTCACTGTTGGCCTTGTCGATTTTGCTGAATGCTCCCGGGGCTCGCGTCCCGGCGGGTTGGCTGCCTGTGGTTGCGCACTAGGCAATGGATTAGTAGATTAGATTAGATTAGATTTAGGTTAATCGGGGCCCTGTGCACTCCGACCCCTGATGGGTCTATTGTGCGCCCTTGTTTCTGATCAGAGCTCCCCATCAAGCCCCAGGCTCTTGATTAGCCTCCAGAGGCTGGACAGGGGTCTCTTTGTGTAGTTCGATGGACTGGGTTTCTCTTCCCCTATGTCCATGAACCTCAGCCGTGCTAGGCCTTCGCAATAACAGAGGCTGTGCTCCGCCGTCTCCTCCTCCTCCAGGCAGGTGCGGCGGGTGCTGTCCTCTGTCACTCCCCACCTTTGAAGGTGCTTACGGAGTTGCTGTGACCGGTCAGCAGACCCACCATAATGCGGACTTTGGTTCTGCCCTGCCTGCGCAGGTCTGCTGTAAATCCATGCCGTGGTCCTCTAATGGACATCTTGGCATGTTTTTGACCGCTAGCTTTATGCCATCTCGTCAGAGTAGCAGAGAGAGTTTGCCTTTTGAGCTCCTCACCCTTCACACTCCTAGAAATGTGACAGAAGGGCTGGAAAATTTGACCCCGTTGGTAGCTCCTTTATGCATGCTCTGATGGATCTTCCTTTACCGGTTCTCAGTTCTGTGGTTGTCCAGAACTCTTTGGTCCCTGGCTTCTAGTTCTGTAATTTTGTACAGCTCTCGTTGCTTTGCTTTCAGTTCTGTAGTTTTCGGTTCTTTTTCTGACTTGTGCAGTTGTAGTCTCTATCTTGCTTGGCACCCTGCGTAGGCTCCGTCATGGTTGAACACTCTCTTCGTTCTTCCCTTTGCGGTGCCGCGTCTCGCAGTCTCTTCTTTTCTGATAGAGGGATTGTCAAGCCCAAGTGAGCTCGAGCCTCTCTGTTCGTCTTCTTACTTTTCCCTGACATGTTCTTGTTATTTGCTACGCTTGTGCGCACTTCGTTCGTTGGCTCTTCATTTGTTTGTCATTGTGTGACGGATTGCACTATATGTGCAACGTTGCCGATATGTTATTTTTATTTTACTGTTTTGCGATCATTGTGTGGCAAGTTGCACTATTGTGCACCGATATGTTCTTTTTATTTTACTGTTTTTGCCTGTTTGGTGCTTACCTGTTCCTTTATACTGCTCTGTCTGTTCCTCCTCTCTGTGCAGCGCCTTGTGAGATTTGTCTCTTGTGTGCTCCTGTACTTTCTATGCGTTTGGCATTTCTTTTGTAGGTTCTGGCACGGGACATGTTGGCCGTCCAACCCAACTTGATGCTTCTTGCTTGGTGGGCATTGACTGTAAATGTCGATGTGAGGGTGATTGGTGCTTTTGAGAGTGTCGGCTACGCGTATCGATGGGGCGACGCTTAGTGTATTGGAGCTGTTACAGTTGAAGTACTGCTTATCCTGGTGTGCTTCCCCTGTTGTAACAATTGTGGGTGTCGACTACGGGTGTCGATGGTTGATGCTTCGTGCATCAGGAATGTGGCCTTGGCTGTGGTTGTTTTTGCTGGTGTGCTTCCTCTGTTGTGGGCATTGTTGGGTTTAGCGTTGGTCCTGCTTGCTTGCTTGTTTGCCTCTTGGCTGCTGCTCCTGTTGTGACATACTGCCTTGTGGCTGTTTCTTTTCTTTTGTCAGAATGGCCGAGTGTGCCTGTCCTAGTGCTGCATGACGACTCTGACAGGTGTGTGGGGCTTGAGGCCTCAACGGTGGTGCTTGCTTTTCATTGTGCAGTTTGACTGCTGTGTCCTACGTTTTATGGGTTTTAGTTGTTCTGCCTGGGTGTTTTCGGTCGTTCCACCCGTTTCTTTTATGCTTGTGGGGCCTGGGCTGTTGGATGGTTCCACCACGGGTGCTTCGGCCGACGCTCAGGTTGTTTTGCGTCATACTTGCCTTTCTGTTTGTTTTCTTTCAGTTCGAGTTGCCGAGGACGGCAACCTGTCAGGATGGCCGTGTCGGGGATTGGAATATTTTTTTTTCGGCCTGGCCTAGCCTATGAGATGACCGGAAGAAGTTGATATCCAGAAGAAGTTTGAACCATACGAGATAACCAGAGAAGTTTGAACCAGAAGACTATTTTTCCACCTAATGTTTCGACAATCTTAGTATATTGTAATGTTGTAATGTTTCACCAAATTTTGTATGTAACTGTCATGATGACAACCTTTAGATGTAATTTTTCACTTTAACTAGGGCTCTAGGATTTTGCTATGTAACCGGCTTCACCGGATGAATAAGGATTTTGCTACTTTTGTCGGGGATTGGAGTATTTTTTTGGTTTAAGGGAGAAGAGGGTAACACTGTAAGTGTCTTCATCAGGTGCATCCTTTTGCTGTGCGTAGACTTGCTCTTTTCGCTGAGTGTAGAAAAGGGTACAGCCGCCCTATGCGAGAGGGGATGAAGACACTCTTCCGGTAGAGACCGGTGACTGAGGGTAGTCTGTCCCGTTCTCTCGGTGAAGGCGCGTGAATGGCCGAAAGAGGGCTGGAATTTGAGAAGTGCCAGCAGAGGAAGTTCCTGGCCCTCTTTTCTCTAAAACTATGTAATTGGTGTTTATTTTAAATGTGGTTCCTGTTCTGAATAAAAGACTGTGAGTAAAGTGAAGAAGTGTTTTATTCCTCGGCCCAACGTCGGAAGAAGGCGAGATTTCGTAGTTTTCCGGCTTGCATCTACATCCTTCCCTGCCCCTTCCCGTCATATATAAAACTTGGTACATTACAATAGGTAGATTTTTGAAGAAAAGAAATCTACCTAAAAATTCAAGGTTAAAACTAAAATGTTTCCGTATGTTAGTTTTTTGTGAAATTTTTCAATAGTTTTGAGGGTCGATGAAAGAATCCTTAGGTTGTTAGTCATCAGGAAGCCCTCAAAGAAGTCGTTAAAAAGCGATTTAATGTTGTAATCGTGATTTACTTGTGTTTTGAGCCTTTTTTGTACTTTTTTCTACGAAATGATGGCGTTTTTTCGATTTTTATTTCTTTTCGCCAAAGAGATAATTACGTTTTTAGAATCAGACGATGAGTCAATCGCATTTTTAATCATTCCATCGAAATAATACAAAATGGCACTTTCGTCGTTATGTTAAGTCCTTTTACTACAAAAATAGCCCTTTTTAAATTATTTTAGGTCCCTATTACTGGAAATCAAGGCATTTTTAGCGCTTTCTACGTTACTTAGGTCCCTTTTACTATAAATAGGGCGTTTTAAGCCCTTCCTATGGGAACTAGGTCCCTTTTAGGTCCTCTTTAGGTCCTCTTTAGTTCGCTTTTACAGGAAACTAAGGCAGTTTTTGGCCCTTTCCACGTTATTTAGGTCCCTTTTACTGTAAATTAGGGCGTTTTGAGCCCTTTCTACGGGAGCTACCTATGTCCCTTTTAGGTCCTCTTTTGGTCGCTTTTACTGGAGATTAAGGACTTTTTAGCTCTTTCTACGTTACTTTAGGTCCCTTTTACTCTAAATTAGGGCGTTTTGAGCCCTTTCTATGGGACCTAGGTCCCTTTTAGGTCCTACTTCTCTGGGGTAGAAAGGCCATTTTTGGGTAGAAAACTGGAGATAAGAGGCTAGAAGGTACCCATCAAGTAGAGATAAGAGGATAGAAAGGACATTTTGGGTAAATAACAAGGCTAACGAACCTGCCTTACAGCTGGGTTCTTCAGGGAAGACTTTTCTGGGTAAAAGAGGATCGAAACCCATCAAAAAAACTTCTTTAATTTACCAAAACAAATTAAAAATATTCTACTAATTTGCATATTAATTAAACGTTTTATTTGATCTTTTTTAAAGATCAGTTATTTTGTCAGTTTTGGCAGGCGAGAAATCGTCTGTGGAATATATTTTTTTTTTAAATTACCAGTTTGAAGGTCCACTAGTTTTTTGGGCTTAAATAATTTTTTTTCTTTTAAAATGAGATTCCTCAAAAACTTTCTGTGAGATCATCGGAAGTTGGAAACCTTTGATTTTGTGGATTTTTTTGTTTGTTTTCGCAATTTCCGGGGGGAGTAGTGTAATAAATTTGAAGTTGGAAATTGATTTTAGAGTAAAAGGGTAGTAATAAATTAAATAATGCCCATGGTGGTCTTTTTCGAAGTAAAAAAGCATTAATTCTTGAGGCCTGTCAGGCGAATAAATTTCGGCTCCGCCCTTATACGACCTTTAAGGCCGAAAACAGAAATCCGTTTTTGTTTTTTTTCCTCGAGAGCACACCCTCATGGACCGTGACATTTCCGCGAGGGTAGCCGTAAGTTTGTCGGACACAAAGGCTAATTATCGGGATGCATTGCGAAAGACGAAAGGTCGAGGCCTAGGAAGAAATAAAAATCAAACATTTTCGGTATTCCGGAATGTCGCGAGGTAACCAATTAAACGATTATCTGGTAATTTATAAGAATAAAAAAAACCCCTCTTTTGAAGTTCACATAAACAATGTTTTTTTTCCCCGTTCCTACTTAGTGGTAAGGTGAGAACTGAAGGCGTTCGCGACTAAGTGAAAAGCTAAAAGTGCCAATGTCTCTTTACACGGAGGTTACAGAGATAAAAAGGAACTCAAATTACCCTCGTTAAATAAATAGAGCTAAAAATGCCTCGATTTCCAGTTAAAGGGATCTAAAATAACCGTAGGAGGGCTAAAAATGTCTTAATTTTCAGTACAAAGACCTAAAGAGGGACCTAGGACCCTTACAAAGGGCTGGAAATGGCTTAATTTCCAGTAAAGGAAACTAAAGTTACGAAGAAAGGTCTGAAAATGCCTTTATTTCCAGTAAAAGGGACTTAAAGAGGACCTAAAAGGGACTTAGGTCCAGTAGAAAGGGCTAAAAAGTCCTAAATCTCCAGTAAAAGCGACCTAAAGAGGACCTAAAAGGGACCTAGGTCCCATAGAGAGGACTCAAAACGCCCTAATTTACAGTAAAAGGGACCTAAATTAACGTAGAAAGGGCTAAAAATTCATTAATCTCAGCAAAAGCGACCTTAAGAGGACCTAAAAGGGACTTAGGTCCCTTAGAAAGGGCTGAAAATACTTTAATTCCCACTAAAAGGGACTTAAAGTAACGTAGAAAGGGCTAAAAAGTCCTTAATCGCCAGTAAAAGTGACCTAAATAGGACCTATAAGAGATCTAGGTCCCATAGAAGGAGCTCAAAACGCCCTTATTCACAGTAAAAGGGACCTAAAGTAACGTAGGAAGGGCTAAAAAGCCCTTAATCTCCAGTAAAAGCGACCTAAAGATGATCTAAAAGGGACCTAGGTCCCATAGAAAGGGCTCAAAACGCCCTAATTTACAGTAAAGGGCCCTAAAGTAACGTAGAAAGTGCTAAAAGTCCTTAATCTCCAGTAAATGCGACCTAAAGAGAACCTAAAAGGGACCTAGGTCCCCTGAAGAACCCAGCTGTAAGGCAGGTTCGTTAGCCTTGTTATTTACCCAAAATGTCCTTTCTATAAAATTCTCTGATCTCCAGTTTTCTACCGAAATGGCCTTTTACCCAGAAAAGTCTTCCGTGAAGAACCCAGCTGTAAGGCAGGTTCGTTAGCCTTGTTATTTACCCAAAATGTCCTTTCTATAAAATGCTCTTATCTCCAGTTTTCTACCCAAAAATGGCCTTTTTACCCAGAAAAGTCTTCCGTGAAGAACCCAGCTGTAAGGCAGGTTCGTTAGCCTTGTTATTTACCCAAAATGTCCTTTCTATAAAATGCTATTTTAAGCCTCTTATCTCCAGTTTTCTACCCAAAAATATCAATTTACTATTTGTTTGAGCAACTTTAAATTTCATCAAAAAATTTTTGACTCCTTTTTAGTGTTTCCAGATTTTAAAATCCGATTTCATCCCCATTTTTTATGTTTTGAATTTAATTTGGCAATTCTTCAACTTTTTTTTTATTTTTTTCTGTGTGATAAACGAGAAAAGTCGGTTTTTTGATATATTTTTATTACCCACTCCTTAGGATAATTTAAAGATTTGTTTAGTCCTTAATAGGCCCGTGCATTAATTCATTACGTGGGCTTCAAGTACCGAATTCTGAATAGAGAGCTTGAAAAACGGTTGTTTGCTCAAGACAAACCATGACATGTGCGATGTAGGAAGAAGTCGGAATGAAAAATCACCTACCACTAGTTTACGTTTGTCGCTCTCTTTTATTCGACCCAGAAAAACTATTAATAAGATAATAAAAATTTATTCTTTATACGTTTTATATCTAAAAGAAGACATCCGCATAACAGTTTTGAATATTGAAATTCTTAGCGCGTCTTTTTGGTCATCGAGAGTCGCCAACTGGGTCGGGGTCTTTGTGGTGTCATCACTTTTTTCTCCCTTCGACTTGAAAATTTTTTGGGATATTTATAGTCTAGTAATTTAACTTTTTATGCCCTAATTTTATTTTTTTTTTGCCTTTTATTTTGCTTTATTTTATGACATCTCCAGCCTAATAACTTTTTTTTTATGCCTTTTGATTCTACGAAATAATCGAGTTTTTACCCTTTTCTAACTTTTTTTTTCAAAATCTCAATTTTTATATGAGGCGCTCCGGGTACGAAGGGCGAACTCAACAAAACGTAGTTTCGAGATATTCGCATTTTAAAGTTTTATGTTACGGGCGAACTCAACAGAAAAGTCATGCCCTGGAATGGGAAAAGGAGTGGGGGTTGTGGACTAGGATGTGGAGTTCGCCCTTCGTACCCGCTCGGATATCGCAGTTAGAGCTTCGCCGCATATCGGTTTTTACGTATTTAAAGGGGAAAAAGGGCGAACTCAACATAAAAATTATATGGGTGTATTCACCAAGAGGTCTAAAATCAGAATATGAAAAAAAAAATTTGTCCGATGTTGAGTTCGCCCTTCGTACCCGGAGCGCCTCATATAAAAATAATTAGGAAAAATTCTATAGAATGAGCAATATTTGGCAAATTACACTCGATTGTCATGAAACCAATAAGTTTTTTTTAAGTCCAGAATGATTAGATTTTTTGATAAATTTTTGGGGAGAATGGAAAAAATTTAAACTACGCGGAAGACGCTGAAAATTGGGATGACTGTCTGATTTCGGCCTTTTGTTTTCGGCGCTGTTCGGATAATGAAAAAAACAAAAATAATAAAAGACGAGTTCCGCCTTTACCTGGTTCCTATTGTGTATCCAATGAAGATGTTTGTCACTGGTTAACAATAGCAGGAAGACTGAAGAGAGCCAGGAGTTTTGTCCGTTGAAGACCCCGCGCCCCGCGAGTCCTCAAAAGTCCGGAGTCTTCAGGGGATGCCCGACATGCGTGCGCAATTCATCCCCTTTTTTTGAAATAAAAAACTTTTTTTGGCGGACGTTTGACTGGGTGGGGGAGAAGAGGCGAATTTTAGGCTAGGCCGGTTACCTCTTCAAGGCAGGGAACTTTGATAAATAAAATGGATAACGAAAAGCCGATCGACCGTATGAAATCCTGCCTTCTGAATCGAACCTACAGCTCAAGATCTTTAGAAATCCATTTACGCTCCATCAAAAGCACAGTATAAAATTTTGTAGTCCTAACTCAAGGTTGGCAAGTTAAAGAAGAATTTTCAACTATAAACTCTCTCATTATCATCTTCTCTAATATGTCAAACATCTCTTTCATGCTGTAAAAAATGGGACTCTCGTAGTAAAGGCCATTAACTTACAGGATTAAAATATTTTCAACTCGGAAAAATGCAGGAGCAAGTCAGTGATCAAGGTTTTTGATTCTGTTAGCTCAAGAACGGCAATTTGGCGAAAGCCCCCGCCTTGGCCCCCTTAAAAAAGTAAAGCTGGCGGAAGACTCCCAGAAACCTTTTTTCTACCACCTTAAATTATAAAATATAAAATATTTGTATGAGCCAGACCTCGCTCGCGGTGAGAAAGACGTACCCAGCTTGAAAACAAACTCGGTTTTTCACGATTTTGCTTAAGAATTAACGTTTTCATCACCGTCGCTTAAGAAGACTAACATTTAATGGGAAGCGTTTTTATAATATTTTAATAGACGATAGCTTATCCAATTAGCACTAACGAGTTTTGATTTCGGAGAAAATGAGAAGAAATTCTCGGATCGGTTGACGACTATCGCACTCTGGTGAACTCAAGGGAAACCGAAGAATGTTCCGTCTGTTCTAAGATAGTTTTGCTTCCAATATGACGATTTAAAGATAGTTTTGCTTCCAATGTGACGATTTAAAGATAGTTTTGCTTCCAATGTGACGATTTAAAGATAGTTTTGCTTCCAATGTGAAGTTTTGCTTCCAATATGACGATTTAAAGATAGTTCTGCTTCCAATATGACGATTTAATGATAGTTTTGCTTCCAATATGATGATTTAAAGATAGTTTTATCTTTGAATTATAGTCACATTTGAAGCAAAACTATCTTTAAATCGTTATATTGGAAGCAAAACTATCATTAAATCGTCATATTGGAAGCAAAACTATCTTTAAATCGTCATATTGGAAGCAAATCATTAAATCGTCATATTGGAAGCAAAACTATCTTTAAATCGTCATATTGGAAGCAAAACTGTCTTTAAATCGTCATATTGGAAGCAAAACTGTCTTTAAATCGTCATATTGGAAGCAAAACTATCTTTAAATCGTCACATTGGAAGCAAAACTATCTTTAAGTCGTCATATTGGAAGCAAAATTATCTTTAAATCGTCATATTGGAAGCAAAATTATCTTTAAATCGTCATATTGGAAGCAAAACTGTCTTTAAATCGTCATATTGGAAGCAAAACTGTCTTTAAATCGTCATATTGGAAGCAAAACTGTCTTTAAATCGTCACATTGGAAGCAAAACTATCTTTAAATCGTCACATTGGAAGCAAAACTATCTTTAAATCGTCATATTGGAAGCAAAACTATCTTTAAATCGTCACATTGGAAGCAAAACTATCTTTAAATCGTCATATTGGAAGCAAAACTCAACACTCACTGTGGTGAACTCAAGGTAAACCGAAGAATGTTCCGTCTGTTCTGCCTTTTACTTGATGTGCCTTATCTGTCAGTAAATTTGGTTCAAAACAGTGGCTCTGAAGTGTTTCGGAAAAATGCTACGGCCGGCCGGAACCATAGACAAAGTTGAGATCGGTGTAGATCCATAATCGATTTGATCCTACAGGGTCTGGAAGACCCTACCCCAAAAACCAGACACGGAGGGTAAAACAATAGCCTTGTTCCAACCGTAGTTTCAAACCACTTTTTAAACTGCGGTTGGAACAAAGCTAATAACTTCATTAAGGAAGAAACTTAACAAGCTTATCAGAAGATCTTCTACGGTAATCCAGAATGTTAAATTAACACACTTATCTTATTAACAAAAATTCATGAGGGAGAAGTACAGGTAGCTTCTGAAGAGTTCCTAGTAGCGACATCTATGAAGTCTGCTGTAGAACATTTTGCCCAGCTTAGGTATTCATTTTTTGATTACCTACCTGGGGGGCCCGGCGTAGCCGAGGGGGTTAAGGCAGGTGTCGGTCTTAACTTCCTTCCGTCTCAAGGGTCGTGGGTTCAAATTCCACAATGGACAAAGTCCATTCCCCGGGTCCAAGGCCCAGTTGTTGCTAGGTGTTTAGCTAATTGTTAATATCTCCTTTAAGGACTCTCCTCTAAGGAAATAAAACAATTCCTTCAAGGAATTTAAATTTTTGATTTTTTTTAAATTTAAATTTTTTACCATAATAGAAATTAATCATTTTTTAATCAGAAAAAAATTTTAAAAATTATTTACATAATATTAAATATTTTTAAATAATAAAAAAATTTAATTTTAAAATTTCCAATGTGACGATTTAATTATAGTAGTTTTGCTTATCTTTAAATCGTCATGTTGGAAGCAAAACTATCTTTAAATCGTCATATTGGAAGCAAAACTATCTTTAGATCGTCAAATTGGAAGCAAAACTATCATTAAATCGTCATATTGGAAGCAAAACTATCATTAAATCGTCACATTGGAAGCAAAACTATAATTAAATCGTCACATTGGAAATTTTAAAATTAAAATTAAATTTTTTTATTATTTAAAAATATTTAATATTATGTAAATAATATTTAAAAATTTTTTTCTGATTAAAAAATGATTAATTTCTATTAAAAAATTTAAATTAATAAAAAAAAATCAAAAATTTAAATTCCTTGAAGGAATTGTTTTATTTCCTTAGAGGAGAGTCCTTAAAGGAGATATTAACAATTAGTTTAGCTAATTTTAGAGATAGTTTTGCTTCCAATGTGACGATTTAAAGATTGTTTTGCTTCCTATATGATGACTTAAAGATAGTTTTGCTTCCAATGTGACGATTTAAAGATAGTTTTGCTTCCTATATGATGATTTAAAGATAGTTTTGCTTCCAATATGACGATTTAAAGATAGTTTTGCTTCCAATATGACGATTTAAAGATAGTTTTGCTTCCAATATGACGATTTAAAGATAGTTTTGCTTCCAATATGACGATTTAATGATAGTTTTGCTTCCAATGTGACGATTTAAAGATAGTTTTGCTTCCTATATGATGATTTAAAGATAGTTTTGCTTCCAATATGACGATTTAAAGATAGTTTTGCTTCCAATATGACGATTTAAAGATAGTTTTGCTTCCAATATGACGATTTAAAGATAGTTTTGCTTCCAATGTGACGATTTAAAGATAGTTTTGCTTCCAATATGACGATTTAAAGATAGTTTTGCTTCCAATGTGACGATTTAAAGATAGTTTTGCTTCCAATATGACGATTTAAAGATAGTTTTGCTTCCAATGTGACGATTTAAAGATAGTTTTGCTTCCAATATGACGACTTAAAGATAGTTTTGCTTCCAACATGATGATTTAAAGATAGTTTTATCATTAAATCGTCATATTGGATGCAAAACTATCTTTAAATCGTCCAACAGTACAACACGAAATTTCTCTTTCTAAACGTCTGAAATTAAAATTGGCCAACTGTACGAGTCTATGGCTCATTTAGCCTATTTTCTACGAATCTTCGGCTCCTTTTAGCCTATATTCGGTATTAATTTTTAAATTTTTTTATTATTAAAAAATATTTAATTTGTTGCGTATTAATTTTTTTCCTCTTTCAATGTTCTGTAGAAATTCGACTGTCGGAAGGCCATGGGCCCGCACCACAGGCAACCTTAAGATCGGTAAAGATCTCTTAATTTGAAAGTGATTTCCTGGCTGTAGATTTTATACAGATAATGTATACTTTGTAGTTATTGAAAAAAAGCGAAGAAGATAGGGAGTCCAAGCAGCGCATTTCCTTTCAGATGGAACTTTCATACAAAAATTTCAAAATTAAGCTTATATGCAATCATATTAAAGAAAATTAGGCACAAAATCAATTTTTGAATGGCGCAATCTTATATGTAAAGGCTTTAAAATAAAGTTAAGCCGAAGTATCACTATGAGCTGAAGTTTCTTAATCTTGAATATTAGGACAAAAAGCGGACATTTCTTTTTAAGTTTATTTTTATTTTGTACAATAAAGTATTTCAAGAACTTAATATGTACTAGGTAGATTGATGCCTTTTATGTATCTACATCCAGGCTAACATTTTTTTAAATTTAAAAATAAAAAAACTTCTAGTTTCAAATTTTGGACAGACCTTTTTTTTTCTTTCAAAGGTGCAGTCAAGAATAAATAAAAAACATTTTAAGACTCAAATGCGTAGAACTTAAAAAAACCTAGATTTTCATAATCCTTTTAAAGGACTTTACAGACTTTTAATCAAGCTCTTAAAAAGCTCCTTTGACATTTAAAATTCTCATTTTCTTTAATAAAAAAAATTAAGAAGCTCTTCTTTTTATGACGATTTTTCCTCTCATGAGCTGGTTGACGTGGACCTTTATTTTGGACGAATCTGATACTTTTTTGACAGAAATCTGCAGAAAAAAAAAGAAAATTAAAATATAAATAAATAAAAAACTTACAGCTTCTGAACCAATGGCAGAAATGACGCCGGGGAATTTGGCTAAATCTTTACCTTCGACGAAAATAGTTTGACCGCGGTGAAACCTATAAATAAATAAGTATTTTGGAAAAAATTAAGAAAAACTAACCATTTTCTTTCATAAAGTAACTTTCCATCCTCAATTCGGATTTCGGATGAAGGTGGGTCTGGAATGATAGGACCGAGAGCTTGAAGACCATTTGCTGAAAACAAGGTTAGTCAAATGATCACTGACCCACGAAGTTCTTTACTTGGTTTGCGAAGTGAAGATCCAGTTTTGATCCCCCTGGTAATCGCTTTGAGATCACTTTCGATATCTTTTTCATCCAGAAGGTAGCTAATTTGAGACGGAACGGAAACCATCTTCCCTCGCCTTTTTTCTGGGAGGGGAGCCGGGTCGTTGGGGCGCCTTCGTAATTTACGCGTCATCGCAGGTTTGTCTCCGCAGAATCGCCTTAAAAAAACTTAAGTTATCAACAAAAAAACTGAATAAAACCTTACCTGCAAGTTCCATAGAATGTTTTTCACTTTCTACGATTTTCCTCCTTTCTTCTAAATCTTGAATAATAGTTTCTCTGAGCTCTGAGCTTCGTTCTTCAAATTCTTTGGCAGCCGCTCTTTTTTCAGCGATATAATCTTTTTCGGCGAGTTCCACCATGTGTTCTTTCCAAATAGTGTTTAAACGCAGCCTAAAAATTATATTTAGAACTATTTTAGCTTTTCTTTTAAATACCTTTCTTTATGTTGCTGCTCCAGTCTTTTAAGGCGCCTTCGGTACTCGGGCAAAGTACCTTCTTCTAGCATTTTTAGCTGGCGGTTTAACTGTTCCATTTTGTCTTGGAACATCCTGTATAAAAAAGGTTAAAGGACTTATAATTAAAGTGAAACTTACGCATCTCTTGAGTTGTAGACAGGTTCTGCTCGCCTTTGTTCAGTTTCGCTCGCTTCTTCCGTATCTGAAAAAAAATAGAAAAAAAGTAAAACCATGTATCTAATTACTAATTAGGGTAATTCTGCACCACAAAACCCATGAGATTTTTCCTCGGTGATCAAGGAACCACCTCTTTTTACTTCCTTAATGATACCCTCGACGTCAGGTTTTTGGTGAAGGGTCTTCCAGACCCCAGAGGTCAAATCGAATATTGATCTTTACCGATCTCAACTTTGTCTGTCGTGCCGGCCGGCCGTCCATAGCATTTCTCCGGAACACTTCACAGCCACAGTTTTGACCCGATTTTCACCAAATTTTTACACAATCTTAGTCGGAGAACAAGAATGTAATGAGGGCGATTTATGAATTTCGAAAAAATGGCGGAGATATGCCTGTTTGAAATTTCAAAAAAATTCGCTGCGGCCGAACCGTTGGTCCGATTTTCACCGCATTTTCACCAAATACTCCTTATATTTTTTACGAATTTTTGGTACAAAAAAATTTTGTATTTTTTATTACACCAAAAATTTTGTATTTTTATTTTGGAGAAATTTGGTACTTCCACCCATTACGGAGGGATCTCCCTTGGGCAAAAATCCCATTATTTCTACCATATACAAAAAAAAAATCCGAAAAATTTTCGGGAAAAAAACTTAAAATTTTTTGAAAAAAAAAAAATAAAGCACCTCCTTAAACTTCCCCTCCCTTATACTTCCCCCTCCTTTATACTTGTCACTCCTTTATACTTCCCCTCCTTTATACTTGTCACTCCTTCATACTTCCCCTCCTTTATACTTGTCACTTCTTTATACTTCCCCTCCTTTATACTTGTCACTCCTTTATACTTCCCCCTCTGTTATACCTCCACCTCCATTATACTTCCCCTCCTTTATACTTGTCACTCCTTTATACTTCCTCCTCCATTATACTTCCCCCTCTTTATACTTCCTCCTCCATTATACTTCCCCCTCTGTTATACTTCCTCCTCCATTATACTTCCCCCTCTGTTACACTTGTTCCTCCATTATACTTCCCCCTCTGTTATACTTCCCCTCCCTTTTACTTCCTCCTCCTATATTGTTCCTTCACTTTAAGGAAGTTCCCGTCAGGGCCAGCTCCAGACTAGTACTTCATCTGTTTTTTGGAATTCCAAAACTTTTCATCATCATGAAACCTTTTTCAATGGATTTATGGGAGTTTTCTTAGGTTTTTGGAGCTACAAACCTTCGCTTTGAACTGACTTTTTGAGGGGTTTTCTCACTTTTTTAAAAGACCTTTTTGAAACTTTGGAGTTGCCTACCACTGTAGATAATTTCATTTGTACTATATTGAATTACACAGCCTGAAATAACCAAAAAAAATGAATTTATTATTTACCTTCGTCTGACTCTTCCTGGTCGAAATCCTCGTCGAAAAATTCATTTTCGTCAAGAAATTCGTATTCGTCATTATTCCGACTAGTCGACTGCTCGTACGACATTATTAAATTAAATTTACAATTACCTTAATTACATCAATAAAACAAAATTAATTGTTTTTAAATAAATCAAAATAATAAGTTTATATACAGGTTACCCACAACATCTAAACATAACGGAAAAAAATTCCCTACTCTGGGCAAACAAAATTTTAACTTTAAAAATAAAAATCTTGTTTTAAAAAAATAATTTAAAGTAATTATTTTCTTTTCAAAGAATTAATCGCTAAATTTAAAATGTTGAGGATGTGGAGTGATTTCTCTTATCGTTATCAGTCTTATCTCTTATCAAAATTTGATTATAAAGTAAATTTTAACTACTGTCCACTTTTTTTGTCTTAATTAAATTGTAACTATTTATGCGGGTTTTTTTAAATATAATTCTTTGAATTGGTTTTCATCTTGTAGGTTCACTTTTGGTGATGTCAGCTAAAGATCTTTTAACTTATCTTGGTTTGTGCAGCAAACTGAAGGTTCATAATTTTAATAGTTATATAAAAAGTTTATAATTTTAATTTTTATTTATTTTTTAGCACCTTAAGAGAACTGGGTGGGTTCTGCGGGGAGTCAAAGATCCAGAAAGTGTCGCTGGTCACATGTACAGGATGGCGATGATGACTTTTCTTCTTGAAGACACGAAATTAGACAGAGTCAAGTATTACTTAAGAAAACTCGATTTTATTTTACTTATTTTTCAACAGGTGTATGGAAATGTGCCTAGTTCATGACCTAGCGGAAAGCATAATTGGCGATTTTACGCCCGTGTGCGGAATAACGAAAGAAGAAAAGCACAGAAGGGAGACGGAAGCGATGGAAGAAATCGCTCGACTTGTCGGAAAACGCGGCGAATATTTTGTCCAGCTGTTCAATGTGCGTTAGAATCTAAAATTCCATTTTTAAAAAATTCATTTTCTTTCAGGAATATGAAGAGCAGTCGACAGAAGAGGCAAAGTTTGTAAAAGATTTGGATTTATTCGATATGGCCCTTCAAGCATTCGAATATGAAAAGATGGAAAACAGCCCTGGTCGACTTCAGGAGTTTTTTGACTCCACCAATGGAAAATTTAAGCATCCTGAAGTTCTTAAGATAGTAGAAGAACTCTATAGACAAAGAAGAGAGCATGTGAATAAATGAGATTTTTCCATTTCCTTTTTTTGTTTTTTTCTTTAATCGCCGTGGTAGGAATAAAATACTTATTAGCTAAGGTGGGCTGAAAGTTCTTCAGCCAAATTCATAGATGACGCTACTAGGAACTCTTCTGTTCAGATGTCGGTATCCCACTTCTGATATCAGCTATCCCGCTTCTAATATTGGTTATCCCAATTCTGATGAAATTTATCACACTTCTGATATCGGCTATCCCGCTTCTAATATTAGTTATCCCACTTCTGATGTCGGTTGTCCCGCTTCTGATGTCGGCTATCCCTCTTCTGATATTGTTTGTCCAACTTCTGATGTAGTTTATCGCACTTCTGATATTGGTTGTCCAACTTCTGATATCGTCTATCGCGCTTCTAATATTGGCTATCCCACTTCTGACTTCAGTTATCCCACTTCTAACTTTGGTCATCCCACTTCTGATGTCGGCTACCCCCCTTCTAATATTGGTTATCCCACTTCTGATGTCGGTTATCCCGCTTTTGATATTGGTTATCCCACTTCTGATATAGGTTATCCCGCTTCTGATGTCGGTTATACCGCTTCGAGCATTGGTTATCCCACTTCTGATATCAGCTATCCCCTTCTAATATTGGTTATCCCACTTCTGATATCAGCTATCCCGCTTCTAATATTGGTTATCCCACTTCTGATATCGTCAATCCCACTTCTAATATTGGCTATCCCACTTCTGACTTCAGTTATCCCACTTCTAACTTTGGTCATCCCACTTCTGATGTCGGCTACCCCCTTCTAATATTGGTTATCCCACTTCTGATGTCGGTTATACCGCTTCGAGCATTGGTTATCCCACTTCTGATATCGTCTATCCCACTTCTGATATCAGTTATCCAAATTCTAACATTGGTCATCCCACTTCTCATGTCGGCTATCCCCTTCTAATATTGGTTATCCCACTTCTGATGTCGGTTATACCGCTTCGAGCATTGGTTATCCCACTTCTGATATCGTCTATCCCACTTCTAATATTGGCTATCCCACTTCTGATATCAGTTATCCAAATTCTAACATTGGTCATCTGGTCATCCCACTTCTGATGTCGGCTATCCCCTTCTAATATTGGTTATCCCACTTCTGATGTCGGTTATACCGCTTCGAGCATTGGTTATCCAACTTCTGATATCAGCTATCCCGCTTCTAATATTGGTTATCCCACTTCTGATATCGTCTATCCCACTTCTAATATTGGCTATCCCACTTCTGATATCAGTTATCCAAATTCTAACATTGGTCATCTGGTCATCCCACTTCTGATGTCGGCTATCCCACTTCAGATATTGGTTGTCCAACTTCTGAAATCGGTTAACCCACTTCTGATATCAGCTATTCCGCTTCTAATATTTGTTATCCCATTTCTGATATCGTCTATCCCGCTTTTAATATTGGCTATCCCACTTCTGATATCGGTTATCCAACTTCTAACATTGGTCATCCCACTTCTGAAGTCGGCTGTCCCGCTTCTAATATTGGTTATCACTTATCCCACTTCTGATATCGTCTATCCTGCTTCTAATATTGGCTGTCCCACTTCTGATATCAGTTGTCCAACTTCTAACTTTGGTCATCCCACTTCTGATGTCGGTTATCCCACTTCTGATGTCGGTTATCCCGCTTCTGATATTGGTTATCCAACTTCTGATTTAACCCGCATCCCAAAATTGGTTATCTCACTTCTGATGTCGTTTATCCCACTTCTGATATCAGATATCTCGCTTCTAGCATTGGTTATCCCACTTCTGATGTCGGCTATCCCGCTTCTAATATTGGTTATCCCACTTCTGACGTCAGCTATCCCGCTTCTATTATTGGTTATCCCTCTTCTGATGTCGGTTATCCCGCTTCGGATGTCGGCTATCCAGCTTCTGATATTGATTATCCAACTTCTGATAACGGTTATCCAACTTCTGATTTATCCCGCTTCCAAAATTGGTTATCCCACTTCTGATATTGGTTATTCCACTTCTGATATCGGTTATCCCGCTTCTAATATTGGTTATCCCGCTTCTAGCATTGGTTATCCCTCTTCTGATGTGGGTTATCCCACTTCTGATGTCGGTTATCCTGCTTCTGATATTGGTTATCCAACATCTGATATCAGTTATACCACTTCTGATGTCGGCTATCCCACTTCTGATATTGGTTATCCCACTTATGATTATTGGTCCCAATGATTCGAGGGCCCTACCGACCAGCTACCTCTATTTCTTTCTCATGAATTTTATTTTTAAAAACGGTTAGTGCATTAGTTGAACAGCTTTCACATTATTAGTTTGTGAGAAATAAAATATTTAGTGGAGCAACTTAAAACTAAAAATCTAACCAAAAAATGAAAACTGAAAAATGATCCCGAAAAAACTGGCGATGGACGTAAGGATGTATAATACTTTTATATCTTATATTTCTACTATTTTTGTGTGCCAGCGCCACAGACAACCAATTAATCTGCGTAACCATCCATAAGGACCATTTCCCAAAAATCATACATGGAGAGTAACGATAACTTTTGAGAAGGTTAAAAAACAAAACTACATACTAAGAATCATTTCTTTAAATTACCCGCCTTTATTAGTCTTGTTTTTGATTGGCCCAAAGTTGGATTCTTGAAGGTAATCTTGAATGCTGCACATGCTTGTTTGTTAGTTTTTCGGGCGTGATTCGTACATTTCATACAAATTAAAAAACCAAACTAAATTGCAACTCCTTCTTTTCGTCTCTTTTCTCCTCATCGAAAATGAGCTTTCATCCTCCAAGCCCTGGCGGACTTTCATCGCCGGACGGTCATCTTCATGTCCCAAGTCCGATAATAACGCGGAGGACCAGAACGGACAGCACGTATGTTTCTCAGTTTTTTGTATTATTTCAAATTGATTTATTGTGAAAATTTCAGGTCTTCTCGGGCGTTGTTGAATCCTGTAGAAAATGGCGTTGTAAGGTCGTTCAGCAGGTCAAAAGGCCATGGATTTATTGATAGAGGAAATGATAAAGAGCCTTTATTTGTTCATATTTCGGAGTAAGTTATATTTTTGATTGTTTTTATATTCATCACGCCAACCACTGGGCTACGTAGCTCCCGAATTGCTAGTAGTCATAATTTTATCATTATAGTCAGCGATAGTCTTTCATCCCAACTTGGTGCCTTCCATATCAAAAGTTCCCAAAATTTGGTTGACCAATCCATGTCAGGGGTTCAAAACAGATTATAAAATCAGAATAAAAAGCGTTGAGTTTTATCTTTAAAAAACGCGACATTTCCCACATTTTAGTCCTTTTTAGAGTCTTGGCGAGTTCACCGAAAACCCCCCAGTTTTGCAGGATTTTTAGGAGTTTTTCTTGGTTTTTAGACAGAGTAATCCTATTTTTACGGGAATTTTTCCTAACTTTTAAACTTCCTTAAAGAAGTTATTGTGATACTCTCCACATCGAGATTTTGGGGAAGGGTCTTCCAGACCCCGGAGGGTCAAATTGAATATTGATCTTTACCGATCCATGGGCGCCGGGAGGGGGGTGCAAGGAGGTGCACATGCACCCCCCTGGCTTTTGAAAAAAAATTTTTTTATCATTTCTTTCGAAGAAATAACGTGACGTTGTCACTTCCTGGTCGAGTTTTCGAGATCTTTCTAGATTCGTAACAATATTTTTATTTAGACTTATATTATTTATCGAATAAACTGTTGTCTCGGTGGAAACAATCTTTCTGCACCCCCCTGAATAAAATCCTGCCGGCGCCCTTGTACCGATCTCAAACTTTGTCTGTCGTGCCGTGCCGGCCGGCCATTCGTAGCATTTTTTCGGAACACTTTATGGCCACAGTTTTCAACCGATTTTACCAGATTTTCACCAAATTTTCTTTAGTCAGTGATCAAGAAACTAACAAGGGCGATTTTTTTGCTCAGAACCCCTTTTTTACATGAATTTTTGGATTTTTCCTCGCTTTTTTGACAGAGAATCCCTATTTTTAACAGAATTTTTCCTAACTTCCTTAAAGAAGTTTTTGTGATACCCTCCACTTCGGGTGGGAGAGTCAAATCGAATATTGATCTTTACCGATCTCAACTTTGTCTGTCGTGCCGGCCGGCCGTTCGTAGCATTTTTCCAGAACGCTTTATGGCCACAGTTTTCAACCGATTTTCACCAGCTTTTCACCAAATTTTCTTTAGTCGGTGAACAAGACCCTCGTTAATTAACGAGGGCGATTTTTTTGCTCAGAAACCCCCATTTTTATATGAATTTTATGAGTTTTCCTCTTTTTTGACAGAGAATCCCTATTTTTACAGGATTTTTCCTCACTTTTTTTTAAACTTCCTTAAAGAAGTTATTGTGATACCCTCCACATCGGGTTTCTGGGTGGGGTCTTTCAGACCCCGGAGGGTCAAATTGAATATTGATCTTTACCGATCTCAACTTTGTCTGTCGTGCCGGCCGGCCGTAACACTTTATGGCCACAGTTTTCCACCCATTGTCACCAGATTTCACAAAATTTTCTTTAGTTTTTGACTGTGGATCATCTTTTTTGCTCTAAAAACTCATTGATTTCGCCACTAATGTTGCCAGTAAAAACGGTCCGCTTTCCATAAGATATCCTTTTCCTTTTCCTTTTCCCTTTCCCTTTCCCTTTCTTTCCCTTTGCCTTTCCCTTCTCCTTTTCCTTTGCCTTTTACTTTTCCACCTGTCAATAGCTTCATTCTAAACTTTTTTTTTTAATTTCAGCGTGGAAGGTGAATATGTGCCGCTGCCTGGTGACCAAGTTCGATACAGGCTCTGCCCGATTCCTCCGAAGTTCGAAAAAAACCAAGCAGTTCACGTTGAAATCATCAACTTCACCCCAGAAGTCCATCTCAGATGGGACAGTCCGATGAACGAGTGACCACCTTTTTCAACATTTTTATTCAGGATACGTTCGCACAACTGTAGTCTGTCGCTAGTCATACAGACTCAAACGTAACTGTTTAGAATATTAAAATACAGGTTTAAAATGTAAAGGGCAGATTTAGGATCACGTTTTTGGTGTTTACAATGTAAACTTGCCTCCGTGGGTCAGTGATCAAGGTCTCTTACTCCACAGAGGTGAATACCCTTAGATCATTTTTAAAAAATGAGGAAAAACTTTAATCATTGAATTTATAATTCTCCCAAATCTGCCTGTTTTTGTTATTATAGGTGGTATAAAACAATATTTTTTTAAAATCATTATTTTTGTACATTTTAATTTCTCGCACTCTGAGCATTGTGCCATTTTGTCTGTCAATTATTATTCTTATAAACTTTGAAACACTGGGTCTTGATTTTTGATAAAAGTTTTACCACATCCGATGGATATCCCACTTTTGTGGTCTTCATTTTTCAAGACTATTCTTGCCTAAATTTAAGTTCCTTATAATTCTTTTGAGAACACCAAATTCAATGGGCTGCGAGTTTCTGTATATTATTTTAAAAAATTACTCTTGCATTTTATGTTGTGATTTTTGTTGTAATAAACTATTATTATTATTTTTCTTTCTTCTTTCCCGTAACTATGGTAACTCATATGTTGTTTTGAAGTATTAGTCCTTTTATTTTTTTCAAGATGCCCAGGAGGGAAAAAAAGCGTAGCAATTATAGGGACGGATCTTTTATCATAAATTTGATAAAGACGACTCATCAGGGACATGCGGAACCTGGTTATTTTCTCAGAAAAGAAATGGGACATTGGAATGTCAAATTTACGACTCCATTTGTAACTTGATTTTGAAGTTTTTTCTTTTAATTTTGTTGTAGAGTCATTATTGGTCTTTTGGTATGAACAAGAATGCTCAGATACAGAATTTGACTACTCCGAATGAACCTTTGCTGGTTTTCGCTTCTGGGCACTTTCCTGTTTTGTTTAATTATGAGTATGAGACGATGGTCTCGCTGAAAGGGCATGTGAGTTTTGTACTTATGTGCAGAAGTCTTGCCATTACTGTTGGCTCTGCAATTTGGCAAAAGCTCCTTTCTGTTGACTGACAAATGTTTTGGATTTTTAGAGGAACAAAATTCGCTCAACAACGTCAGACGGAAGTGGTCAATGGATTGCCACTGCGGATAACGGACCTGGAAATACCGTTATCGTCTGGGATGTCCAACGATGGTAATATTTTCTTCTAAAAATATTTTCAAACGCTTTTCCAGCATGCCCATTTACACGATATTCGAATTTGAAAATAAAGCCGGAGCTAAAAACGTTTATTTGAGCGAATGCGGGAAATATTTGGCCGTACATTTGATTGGTGCGAAAAAACAAGAAATTTTTCTGTACGAATGGGCTTTGACTAATAACAACGCTAAAGGTATATAAAAAAGAATTATAAATAAAAATGAAATAATTTTAGCGACTCTTGTGTTGGATCCTGATTTCGGAGAAGTCATCGCTGTCACTTTCTGCAAAGAAATAAGCGAATTTTTAATGATTACTTCAAAAACGAACGTCATATTTGTAACTTATGTTCCGGTAAATATTTTTTGGCGTAGTTACTTCGCTCTGGCAGTCCCCATTATAGAATTTTAAAGAAAAAAATAGTTTCCACTGTTTTGAGGCACTCTTTTGAGAAGTTTCAGGCATTTTTGAAGCCTTTTACCTGTTGCCTAGCCATCTGGCCATTATTTAAAAAAAATTTGTTTTTCAGGAAACCAAAACCTTTACTTACCATAACACAAATTTTGACGGCAACGACAAAGCTGGAGTTTTCACATGTTCTACATATCATAGTGGGTCACATTTGAGTCTTACAGCCACTGATATAGGTAAATTGCTCTCAATTTCTATCTTTTTCCAAACTTCTTTCAGGAAATGTCGTTGTTTGGAGCGACCTTGATTATTTCGAAGGCCCCGACCCAATCGAGATGACCAACGAGAAAGACGTCATCACTTATTTGTCGTTGGTCGAGACAAAAATCAACACCATAGATTCCATCGATGGATATATCATAATCGGGACAAATACTGGAAAAATATTTTTTTATGATAAAACCTTGAGGATAATATATTGGTTCCAACATAAAGATTTGGACTCAATCATGCAAATTTCGTTCAATCGACGCCCTCGAGAAGATGAAACGGTCAATCCAGACTATCAAAGAAGACTCGCCAACACGATGTTCATCATAGGTCAGACAATTTAAAGATATCTATCAAGAGTCATGACCACTAACCCACTTAGAGCAGTTATTTTGACATTTTTCTTTTCAAACTTTTTCCAGGGAAATTATGCGTAAAAAGACGTCGAGATATAAGCAAATGGGCTGAATTAAATGAAGAATATAAAAAGAAAAATATTGATTTTAATATAAGAGACTTCATAGTCAGTAAGTGCAGTAATTTTTTTCCGCTAACCGCTTTATGGCGAAATTAGGTCCCAAGAGGGGACTTTCGCCATAATGCCATGGCAGGATTTCGCCAAAATGTGCATTCCTGGAAGAACGTAAAATAACACGATTTTTTTAAGAAACTTCATCTGGACAAGTGGCATACATAAATTTTTCAAAAAGAACTATTGAATATTTATTGGATTATTTCGTCCACAATGCCACCGCCATGGACTGCCATCCTGCTGGGTAATATTTCTATTTATAACTATTTTTAAATAGTTTTTTTAGGACTTATATTTGCGTAGGGACGTCATCTTTGACCGTATGTTTAATTGACTATAAAGACAATCAGACGATGATAACGAAGCAACCTATAAAACTTTATTCTAAACCGACACGTAAAGACATGAAAATGTATGTTTCATGTTTGAAATATAGCCCAAACGGTAAGGTTTTTTTAGGTTACATAACCATAACCTGATCATTAGGTGTGAATTTAGCTTGTGGATTGTCAAACGGAGAGCTTCATCTTCTACATCCTTTACTTTTAACATCTTTAATAAAAACTTCGTATCATTACGAACACTATCCAATCGATCTAATCAGATTTTCACTTGATTCATCCCTTCTGGGATACTGCGTAAGTTATTATTTCAAATAAAATATCAGTTTTAAATTATTTTTAGGATAAAAATAATACGTTTTTTATATTAAAAATGGAAGTGAGCACTAATCCGGTGATCATTGGCAAAGTGAAGGCTCATACTAAGGAAATCACCGATATACTTTTTACGATGAAGGAATACGATAATAAATGCTATTCGATTTCTAAAGATAAATATTTAGTTGAATATGATATTCGAGAAAGGTGAGATGGCTTGGAAGGACTACTGATCTACTTATAAAATTTTTAGTTTGTCAAAAAAAAGTGTTGTTGTTAAAAGAAGAATAAGGCTTGAACAAAGAAGCTTCCCTGTCTGCATGACGTCCTGTCCATCAAACCCTGATCATATAATTTTGGCAAACTCAAATGTAATTTGAATTTCACCAAATAAGCATAATATGTGTTTTTTTAGATGAAACTTAGAATAATCGATAGTTTAGAAATGCTTTATGTGTCGACAAAACAAGGCCCTCTACTGAATCTGCCGCTTGATAAAATTTCGGTTTTAAACAACATTTCGGAAAGCGAATATCTTATTTTTTCAGCGGGGAATCAAATGGGAATAATAAAATTCCCATTAGATGGAAACCCTTTTAAATGGATTGCTCTTCACATGGGCGAAGGACCGGTATAAACCTTTTCGATGATACATAGGACTTTCGCCATATTGCCATGGTGCTCCGTGGGTTCCTATTTTGAATATCCTCCTGTAGCGTTAAGGGGATATGAGGGTTTTAAGTTGGTTGCTTTGTACATATTTCGTTGTGAGCAACCGTTTTCGGTTTTTCCCTTCTATCTTGGAAACCGTCGCTCAAAACGAAAAAATGTCCTAAGTAAAAGTTGTAGCTACGGAAATTTACTACATAAAATATCTTATTAGTTTTTTCCGTCAGAGCAATATTTTAGGAGATATGAAGGTTTTAAGTTTTCAGACAGGCTCTGTAGGATTATTAGTTTTAACCTCATAACTCCTTAAATATGCTCTTACGCAAATAATAAATAAAAAATTTTTGTAGGAAATCTTTGTACCTACAACTTTTACTTATGACATTTTTTCGTTTTGAGCGACGGCTTCCGAGATAGAAGGGAAAAACCGAAAACCGTTGCTCACTTCGAAAAATTTGCAAAGCAACTCACTTAAGAACCCTCATATCTCCTTAAGTATTGCTCTGACAAAAAAACCAATGAGGTCTTTTTTGTAGGAAATCTTTGTACCTACAACTTTTACTTAGGACATTTTTTCGTTTTGAGCGACGGTTTCCGAGATAGAAGGGAAAAACCGAAAACCGTTGTTAACAACGAAAAATTTGCAAAGCAACCAACTTAAATACTTCCATATCTCCTAAAGTATTGCTCTGACGGAAAAAACCAATAAGATATTTTATGTAGTAAATTTCATTACCTACAACTTTTACTTAGGACATTTTTTCGTTTTGAGCGACGGTTTCCGAGATAGAAGGGAAAAACCGAAAACCGTTGCTCACAACGAAAAATTTGCAAAGCAACTCACTTAAAAACCATCATACCTCCTTAATGTTAATTTTTTTTAGAAAATCGATTTTGCCTTTGATAAAGACTCAATATTTGTTTTCTCTCTATCGAAATCTGAAAAAAATGTCCAAATGTGGAGAGTGATGCCAGGGTAAGAATAAAACATAACCTCTTAAACTTAACCTAAAATTTGTAGAATTTTAGATGTACTTGAAATGCAGGGAGGAAGTAGTACAACGCCATATTTAAAAATGTTAGGAAACGACAGTTCTCAACTTCTAAATGAGCTCAGAGATTATTTTCATTACGCTCAACTTTTACATGAGGGTGAATATGCTCTCGGGGCGAGAACTTCAAAAAATACAATCAATCTCTGCGAAGTCCCTGATGTCTTAAGAGCCGTCGGATGTTTTCCCACTGATTTTGAGGTATTATAAATGAAAAAAAAAATTAAATTTTTTTATCAGCTTGACATGCTTATGCAAGATATAGAATATGTGGATGAGAAGAACCAAAAGAAGGAACTAACGATGGAAGATTTTCTTAAACTTTTAATCAATTATCGTGATTCTATTAAGGTTTCTGAAGATGAATTAAAAAACGCTTTTCAAACTGCATTGGAGCTTCAAAAAGAAAAACATACAAGTGGCGGAGGAACTAAAAATTTGACAAGGGAAGAATTTGTCAATTTACTTGTCGAATGGGGTAAATTCAATATAAATTTTTGTTTCTAAAATTTTTTTAGGGGAACCCTTTACATATTGTGAGGCTTACAATTATTAAAGACACTTCTCAAACCGGATTTGATAACGAAAAAATCGTATGATGAAAATGACAAAGTTGAAGAAGAGCAGTTCGATTTTTTACCTGAAGTATGATTAAATAATTTTCACTATCTAAATTTCATTTTAGTACATAACTTATGAGTTCTTGACAAGGGAGATCCTCGGAAGAAAAGATGTTGAAGAGATAATTGCGATAAAAGAAGAAGAAGAGAAACTAGAAGAGGAGCTAGACAAAATAATGGATCAAGAGTCCGATAGGCAAATGGAAGAAACCAAAGAAGATTACGACCTCAGGATGTCTTTGAAATTGATAAGAAAAAAGGCCGAACGCCCAAACTGAAATAAAAAGTCAAGTAAATTAAATTTTTTATTTGATGAACTAATAAACAACTTACAAAATATAACAGGAATTTTTCTTATGTTACAATGACACTCATACTTGAGAAAAAGAAAATTTGATAAAAACAAAAGAAAAAAAAAATCCTAATTTATCCATGCTCAATGATCACAGTTAACTGCGTCGGATCTAAGACTATCTAAAAATAAAAGCTAATTTTCATCGTTTACCTGATTGAAATGACATATTTACAACATATAAAGAATATATACATAAAAGTATTTACATATTTTCAGGTTCAAAATTTACAAAAGGGGCAAAATAAAAACTGAATTTCCAATTTGTACTATTTCATAATAGCCTTTTTTAAGTAGTAAAGGACATAGTTTGATTAATGAAATTTGTATTTTGATAAAAATTTATGCAGGAGGAAGGCCTCTTGCTTTGCGGCAGCCGGGGCAGAACCATTCGCCGCGTGGTGGTACGAGGATTCCGACGCATTCGAAATGGAACCATTCAATAGTACAGTTTTCATCGTCGCATGCGATCATTTCGGAAACTTCGTCGTACGGGCAGCGACAATAGCAGTAGACGTCTTTGTCAGATTTCTGCGGAGGGGCGTGCGATTGATGGGAAAACATCGGAGGGACGAACGGTCTTCGTTTATATTCTTCTTCACTGTCTGAAGAATCCTTGGGAGGCATTGGTGGTAACGCCATTGGCGATGGAAGAGGTGGAGGGATGATCTTCGGCTTCGACGTTCTTGGTTTTCGGATTATCTGCTTAGGAACGGTAAGCTGAATTCTAGGAGTTGGAGTCGGCATCTGAGGTGGTGGTTGCTGCACAGGTGGAGGCGTAAACTTAGGAATCGGCGACATCTTCTGACTTTCATGCTTTCGCCAAATTTTCATCGACATTTTTTCATCATCTTCTTCACTCGAATACCCATAAAACTTATTCGGGATCCTTCTCCGCTTTGAACTTCTCGACTTATCATTGTCTGAACTTCCAGGAGTGTTTTCATTCTGAAACTATGCTGGGGTATCTTAGGTTCTTGATAAGCAGGCGGAGTATAAGGCGAATAGGATTTGGGTGTGAACTGATACGGTAAACTGCGTTGTTTTTCGGGTCTGACTTTGGGTAGCGTCTTTCGTCTGACTCGCTTTTTTGCAGGAGTCAAAGTCGGTGTAAGAGGAACAGGAGTAGGTAAAGGGGGTAAAGGAGCCTGAGTAGATTCTGATGGGGGAGTCAAAGAATAAGGAGTTGAAGATAAATTTGGAGCTAATTCAGGATTAAAAGCAGGAGAGGAGTTACCATTATTAGCCAAACTAGCAGCAGTCTGCATCATAAGTTGGTTTCTTTTTTCTGCTATCATTTGGCTCACTTTTCTTTGTGGCTCACGATCGTAAAATTCCTCATCTGTTGTAGTCTCATCAGTCTCAAGTTCTGACTCACGAATTGGAGGATCTTCAGGGTCAGCGATTAAACTTGAAGTTTCATTTTCATCGTCGACTTTAATTTCAGGTTCCTCTTCTTCTTTTTTAACTTCTACGACTTCAGGAACGGGTTCCGGTTTAGTTTCTTCAGGTTTCGCTTTTCGGCGTTCTTTTTTCTTTTTCGGTTTCGACTCTTTAACTTTGGAGTCTTCACCTGAACTTTCTGAGTCGCTGCTAGATGATGAAGAACTGCTTGAAGATGAACTAGAACAGCTGCAATTAGTACCGCAACTGCAAGTGCTTGAATCCGATTCGCTTCCTGAGCTACTAGAAGATGAACTGTTGCCAGATTGTCGGACTTTCTTCTTCGGTGACTTCGGCTTCTTCTTCGGGCTTTCCTTTTCTTTTACGTCCATTCCGCTCGTTTCTTCCATTTTTTCATCCATAACGGGCAACGCCTCCTTTATCATAGGCTCAGCCTGAGAATCCCTCTGACAATAATCATGATCGCCCATTATTATACCGTATGCGACTTCTGATTTCATGGCACATAATGGATACGGTAGACTTGAATTTTGAGGGTTCGTTTTATAGAAGTTTTCCCATATTTCTTCAACGTTACTTTCATTTTTGGCATCCACAGGCATCTCTAATGCTGCATCTGCTAAAAGCTGCTCACTGAAATTCGTTATGAATGGTAAATTGGCGATGTCTAATAGCTTCTCGGGTTCTATGTTAGGTTGGTTTTCTGGTTCAGGTTGGGGTAGTTCAAGGTCTCCTTTTAGTTCCTTCATCGTTTCTTTTATGTCTAATTTTAAATCGGATTCTAAATTTAAAATTTTAAAAACATCATGAGATTCATGAGATTCGTTTTCTATTGGTTCGGGTTTTTCGACTTTTTGCTTTTTCTTTTTCTCTCCGTCTTCTTCATCGTCGTCGTCAGAATCTGATGATAAATTTAAAGGGGGGATGTCTAATTCGGAATTTTTCTTCTCTTTTTTGGGTTGATCTTCAGCCGGTTTGTTTTCTTTGTTTTCATCTTCTTGAGGGGCTTCGGGAAGAGGCTGCTCTGTCTCAGGGACATCGGTCACATTGATTATTTCATCTTTTTCTTCATGAACGATAGTTTGGACTTCAGATGGCCTATGGCGCTCTTCATGCCTTGCCAAAAGCTTTTTAGAAACAAATCGCTTCTCACATTGCGTACAAGGATATGGGTGGTCATTTCCGTGCACTCTTTTATGTACTTTCAAAGCCACAGCTTTTCCAAATGAAGTGTGGCACTCTTCACAGGTAAAAGATGTCGGAGGTATACAGAAATGATAAACGTGTGGCCATTTTTTCTGAAGGCATTTTTTACAGAGGACACTTTCCGTTCCGTGTTTCCAAAAAAGATGTTTCGTGATGTCAGGTTTGCTAGCGTACGCGATACCGCATTTGTAGCAGAGATGGTTTAACTTATGCTTCCACATATGCGTCGAGAGCTTCTGCTGATCCAGACATATTTCTAAGCAGATGTCGCACATATGATGGGACTTCCGGAGGTGGACCATCAAACGAAATCCGGACGGTATCGTATCCAAAGGGCAGAGGCAACATCGGAATTTCATCCCGACATTCAATATCTGCGCCTCATACGTACCCGGGCAACGTGACATATCAACTCGCTGTAACTGACAAAACTTGATTTGCACATTATACATAAAAGTAAGGACTTTGAATGATATTTTTTCTTATGCGCATATAAATCTTTATGGGACGGGCATCATGATTGCACTGGAAGCAATTGAACCTCAACTCTTGATCGTATGGAACGTAAACTGAAGGATCTGTACTATCGTACGTTTCGGAATTGAAAAACATGGTTGATAACTCGTCTAAAAAGCTTTTAAGCTTATTGACGACATCTTCAGTTTTTTCATTTCTTGTAGGCATGTAGCGATGCTCAGATAGAAGGTGAAGAGCTAACTGTTTTCCGTTGACTGCAATTTTTGAAGCATGTCGGCAATAGTTACATGTCAGGCATGACGTCCGGACACATTCTTTGACTACTGTTTGTATTGAGATGTTTTCGATTTTGTCTTCTAAAGCTAAAGCCATTGCTGCAACTTCTTCACCGGCAAGTGGGATCTCTTCAGGAGGAGGAGGAGGGGGAGGAGGTTGGTTCTTTTCAGTGTCGCTGTTAGCTTGCTCGTCGACGACCAAAGAAAGCTTTTGACTATCGTCGCTTTCAACGTCTGATTCAACCCCAGGTCGCATCTGCTTGAATAAACTCTTTGGTATTGTAAGCTTATTACTATATTCGAACTCCGGCTTTTTAGGACTTTCAACTTTCTCTTCCATTTTTTCTTCAACATTATTGACTTCCTCCATTTTCGGAGGAGCTTCTATCGAAATCGGTTTTTTCTTTTTAACAGGGCGCCTAAAAACGCGTCTGACTTTCCGAACCCTTTTCGGCTTCGGCGACGATTTTACTGGTGAAGTTTCAGGTTTGGACAATTCAATTTCTGGTTTTTCGATTTCTAAAACATCTGGTTTGACTTCAGCTGAGGTTTCTTCAGTTTTTAC
The DNA here is from genome assembly GCA_014119065.1 of Orius insidiosus. NCBI lineage: Eukaryota > Metazoa > Arthropoda > Insecta > Hemiptera > Anthocoridae > Orius > Orius insidiosus. The sequence goes on from JACGAQ010000117.1 coordinate 281,458, forward strand.
AGGTGATTTTGGGACTTCCGGAGGGATTTCAGGGGGAATTTCTTTGACTGGAGATTCATTTTTAACTGGTTTCGGTACTTCTTTTACTGGAGACTCTTTCGGTTTTTGTACCAAAGTATTTTTTTTCGCAGCTTCTCTTATTTTACGACCACTTCGTGTAGTAGGAGATTGTACATCTAATTTAACAGTTATCGTTTCGACTTCTTCTTTCTTTTTCTCGCACTGATGACCAGAAAAGTTATCACTTTCAGAAAAGACTTTATCGCACGTTAAACAGAGAAGGAAAAATGACTGATAAAGTTTAGAAAAGTCTTCCACTGACTCAATTTCATGTTTAGAGATTTTATGCTTTTGAGTTAAATGATCGGCAAGTCTGTCCGATATGGCGAACATGCCGAGACAAAATAGGCAGATGTAACGCCGATGGACTTCTCGCATGTGTAAAAATAGATTACATTGTTCATAGTAAGTTCCGCATGCAGAACAGAGGAAGACTTTCCGAGTCAGTTTTATGTTGGCGGAGTTCGCTTCAGGCGGATTGGTCTGAACCGGGACTTGAGGAGCAGACGCGTTTTTTTTACACTTCACCTGATGTAAATTGAGCGCACTCATCGACTGAAACGAAGAAAGTCCGCAGTTGGAACATTTAAATTTTAAAATAGGCTGAAGCCCAAGATATTGAGCATATTCCGACTGCGGGCTCATATCTTCGCTTAAATCGTGAGGGTTCATTTCGTTTATTTTTTTCGTCGGGTTGAACGGATTCCATTTTATCTTTTTTCGAGTTAAAGGATCTATCGTTTTTTTGTAACCTTTATAATGGATAGGCAGTCGGTCTACATCGATTTCTTCTTCGATTTTACGCTTCTGCGGTTTAGGCTTCTCGGAATTTTTACTTTTGTCTGAAGAGCTAGACGAGTCGACAGATTGCGAGCGAGTTTTGGGCCTGACTTGAAGGTCTATTTCAGGCTTTGTTATTTTATCAGGGGGCTTAACGGTTTTATCTTTGCTTACTTTTGTGATTGTGATTTCATGAGAGGCTGCAAGCGAAGATAACAACGCCAGCCGACTTCGGGTCGTCATCGGCTGAATGTCTTCATCGGAATCGTTCTTCGTCTCCTGCTTATCTTTCGCCTCAGAATTCTTCGTATCTTTCTCCTTTGTCTCCACTGGTTTGTCTTTCGCCTCTGAATTCTTTAAATCTTTCTCCTTTGTCTCTACTGGTTTTTCTTTCGCCTCTGAATTCTTTAATCTTTCTCCTTTGTCTCTACTAGTTTTAAATTCTTTGAATCTTTCTCCACATTTTTGGCATCATTAACCTCATCGTTGACGTCTCCGTTTACTTTCGAGGCGTCTTCTTGATGGTTCTTCTCAGGGACGATCGAATTGTTCAACGCTGGCTTCGGCTTCTTCTCGAAACTCTCGCCATTGTCCACTTCTGAATTTTCTACACCGTCCTCCATTTCTAAAAAAGAAAAAAACAGATTTTCTCAGTCTAGAATTCAGCATAATAATAACCATGTGACCATCAAGCATCAACAAGAAGTTCTAATTTCAAAAAAAATTTAAATTGAACCTGAAAATTTCATGCACAAAGACACTCAGCCACCCAAGAAAAAATCATTTTTTTAGGCATCAATACAGCGGATACCATTTTTATGATCATTTTTGACAGAAGAAGTAAATGGGTTTGGTTCTTCAGCATAAAATTATTCAAGCTTTCAATAAAAGGATGCTTTTTTAGACATTTTTTGGGGTTTTTGGGGTCAAGATGGAGGCTCCAAACATTTTGCCAGGGCGCCAAAACACCTGGGCATGGCTCTGCCAAAGAAAATCAAATTTTAAATTCTTTCCTTGGGGTTTTTAGGGAAGAGATCTGTCAGCACCAAAGAGAGGACTTTTGACATATTGACATGACATTCGGCAACCTAAATTTTGTTTTATTTCCAAGAAAACTACTTTTGAGGCGTTGGAAATATCACCCAAACTTTGTGGCAGAAGGATCACCAAAAAAGGGGAGCTTGCTGGGCCCACCAACAGGAGGCTTCAACCATATTGCCAGGGCACCAAAACTGGAAGAAAATGATACTTAACTTCTAAAAATTCCAAGAGTCTTTTGGAGAAGGGACTTTCTAGGCCAATGTGACTTTTGCCATATTGACCAGGCAATCGGCAACTAAAATCTTTTTTCTGCCATATTTTCAAAAAATGATTTTTTGGTGCAGAAAGGTCACATCAGGCGCCAAATTGAAGGCTTCAACCAATTGCCAGGGCACCAAAACACCAGGCTCTTCCTAAGAAAATGATACTTAACTTCTAAAAATTCCAAGAGTCTTTTGGAAGGGACTTTCTGGATCAATGGTGACTTTTGCCATATTGACCAGGCAATCGGCTAACTAAAATCTGTTTTTCGTATTTTCATGAAAACGATTTGGGGGCAGAAAGGTCACATCAGGCGCCAAATCGAAGGCTTCAACCATATTGCCAGGGCACCAAAACACCAAATGACTCTTCCTAGAAAATGATACTTAACTTCTAAAAATTCCAAGAGTCTTTTGGAGGGGACTTTCCGGGATCAATGGGACTTGCCATATTGACAGGCAATCGGCCAACTAAATCTGTTTTTCTGTCTTATTTTCATAAAACGATTTTTGGAGGGCAGAAAGGTCAATCAGGCGCCAATCGAAGGCTTCAACCATATTGCCAGGGCACCAAAACACCAAAATGACTCTTCCTAAGAAAATGATACTTAACTTCTAAAAATTCCAAGAGTCTTTTGGAGAAGGACTTTCTAGGCCCTTGTGTGACTTTGCCATATGACCAGGCAATCGGCCAACTAAAATCTGTTTTTTGTCTTATCGTCATGAAAACGATTTTTTGGGGGCAGAAAGGTCACTCAGGCGCCAAATTGAAGGCTTCAACCATATTGCCAGGGCATCAAAACACCAGGCTCTTCCTAAGAAAATGATGCTTAAACTTCTAAAAATTCCAAGAGTCTTTTGGAGAAGGGACTTTCTGGGATCAATGAGTGACTTTTGCCATATTGACCAGGAAATCGGCCAAGTAAAATCTGTTTTTGTCTTATCATGAAAACGATTTTTTGGAGGGCAGAAAGGTCACATCAGGCGCCAAATTAAGGCTTCAACCATATTGCCAGGCACCAAAACACCAGGAATGGACTCTTCTAAGAAAATGATACTTTAACTTCAAAAATTCCAAGAGTCTTTTGGAGAAGGGACTTTCTGACTTTTGCCATTACCAGGCAATCGGCAAACTAAAATCTGTTTTTCTGCCATATTTTCATAAAAATGATTTTTGGGGCAGAAAGGTCACATCAGGCGCCAAATTGAAGGCTTCAACCATATTGCCAGGGCACCAAAACACCAGGAATGGACTCTTCCTAAGAAATGATACTTAACTTCTAAAAATTCCAAGAGTCTTTTGGAGAAGGGACTTTCTGATCACCGGGTGACTTGCCATTACCAGGCAATCGGCTAACTAAAATCTGTTTTTCTGCCATTTTCATAAAAATGATTTTTTGGTGTGCAGAAAGGTCACATAGGCGCCAAATTGAAGGCTTCAACCATATTGCCAGGCACCAAAACACCAGGAATGGACTCTTCCTAAGAAAATGATACTTTAACTTCTAAAATTCCAAGAGTCTTTTGGAGTCAATGGGTGACTTGTGCCATATTGACCAGGCAATCGGCCAACTAAAATCTGTTTTTCTGTCTTATTTTCATAAAACGATGTTTTGGAGGGCAGAAAGGTCACTCAGGCGCCAAATCGAAGGCTTCAACCATATTGCCAGGGCACCAAAACACCTGGATTTGGCGCTCCCAAAAAAAACTTATTATGATTCCTAATGATTTCGAATAACTTTTGCCTTTCGAACCATTTAAAGACCTCCAATTTGGCTTGAACCGAACAGCCCAAAAACCCAACTCTCTGAAAGCCTCATTTTTCAGTATATTTACATCACTCGTAGCATCAGGATATCTTTCTTTTCAGACCACCAAGCGCGTTAGGCCCAAGCTGGGGCTTTCCCCATATTAACCAAATTCTCCGCCACCGAAACTCCCTAAACAACAAAACAGCAAGCAACAAAAACCCCAAAATTCCTTTCCCGCCATACCCTCTTTCGGAAAAGCCCCACCAACAACTAAGCCCTAAATTCTTCATCTAAATAGCGCCAACGGTACTACAAAGGCTAAACTCGTTTTATTTATAGAATCTGTTCGACTGAAAGAGCCAAAATATCAGGCGCCTCCAAAAAAACCCCCATCAAAAAAACGTCTGAAAACAAACAAAAGATAGAAAACGAAAAACGCGAAATGCCGACAGACGTGAAATATAGAAGGATGAATAAGCGGAAAGGCGTAGGGGGGTGAAGCGTAAATAGAGAATAAAGTTTCATATTTTAAAAAACACAAAGCTTACCTCAGACATCTATAGATTCTTGAAACTTAAAACGTTTTACAAAAGTTAAATATAAAACTTGATATTCTGGGCGTTTTTCGTATAAAAAGCGATGAAACAAACGGGATTTGGTGGAGTTGTGACTATCCTGGAGTCAAGAGGCGAACAGAGACACTGGGAAGGACGAAGTGACGGATAAAACTAAAACGGACTCCAACTCAAACTTTGATTCTACAAATAATAACTCAATTTGAATAAAACATCTTTCTTGGTCGAATTTTAAATGAAATAAAAGCCTTTTTAAGCCCTGAGTTATTAACTCGGCTTACGCGCCTTTAATTTTATAAGGTTAGGAACGAAAATGGCGGTCGAAGGCTTCTCCCGGACGATCTCAACTTTGTATTTATTTTTTTACAAGGCGTCCTCTTTTTTTCCCAACGGACAGACCACATATTTTAATGTTTCACGAGCCATTTTTTCTCGTTTTTCTTTTAGTATTCAATTTCATCCCTTTTTAATTTTTTTTTATTTATTTTCTTACGAGCTAATCCTTCGAAAATAAAATTATCTTCGATCATGAATTTCGTTTTGATTGGTCGCGCACGGAAATCTTGAGCTAAACGCATATTTATTCCACGATATAAATTAATTTGAAAAAAAAAATTTTTTTTTTGTTTAAATAAAATTTGTGAGGAAAAATCAATTTTTTTTCTGTTTTTGTGGAATCTGGGTCCAATGATTAAGATGTTAACGATATGACGTAAAAAAATGAAAATTGCGAAAGCGAAGTTTTTAGCTACAAAATTTTAGTTTTAAATTTACTTATAAGTAATCCTAAATTATTCAGATTTAAAAAAACAAATACAACAAATGAGATGTTTTTTTTTTTTTTTTTTTGTGAAGTATCATTTATATTAAAAACAATCGTTCAATTACTGGCAGCGCATTCTGTCGCATAAATATGAACTAAGAAGAAGGTTCGATCTTCAATGTTACTATGGTGACGGTTTAGTTTCTGAGATATACGTAAGAGTTTTGGTGTCGCTAGTGTTCATTTTAGTGCCCCAAGCGTAAAAACCATTTAAAAATAATGGCAAAAAAATTAATTATCTCAATAAGAAGACAATTGAGGTTGTCTCTGGTGCCGGCCGTCCGTCGTATTTTTCCGGAAAACCTCACGGCCGCAATTTTCATTTTTGAAGAGTCTTCTTTTTGTATTTATCTTGTAAACGTCGCTTTTTTTTTTTGTTTCGCGGGGATCTTTCCATCTGAATAGTGCGCTGCGGCCGCACTATAATAACCAAATACTCCTTATATTTATTAAAATTAGATGGGGAAAAAACTTTTCTAAAAAAAATAAAGTCGGTAGAAATTTGAGGTGTTCTCGCATGTTCCCTGTGGCTTAAATGGGCGAAAATTTCTTTTCTTTACCTTTTGACAGTGGACGCTACTTTGAGGAAGTTTCTGTCAGGAGTTTAATTTTTTAAATGATTTTTAATTTTTCAATTTTTTAAAATGTTTAGTTTTTCCCGCCATTCACTAGAGCTCTAATAACAATTTTATGATCGATATTTAAATTGCCATAAAACATAATTTTTTAGAATAATTTTAAAGTTATTAATATTTAAAACATTTAAAATAAAAATCATTATTAAAATATTGTTAAAATTTACAATATTTAGTTTTTTTTTTGAGCTATTCGTAAGGCAGTGGAAGCTTGGCTTCGGAAAGAGCACGTTTCGTACCTTCCCTTGTTCCATTTTGTGATATCTACGGTTTTTGGTTAATTTAGAAACAAAGTAAGTACATTTTTTAGTGTAATTTTTATTTTTTCGGTATTTAGTTTGTTTTTATTTTGGTTTTTTGATATTTTTATTGTATAAAACTGAGGATTTATTTAATGAATTGTTGGTAATGATGGAAAGTCGGCTCCGCTTCCACGTGGGACGGCTTTTTCTATTTAGTAAATCAACATTTTTGTCTATTTTTGGAAGTTTTTTATTTTATTTTAGCATTTTTGTTCTTTTAAATAGAACAATAGGTTACTATGAAATTTATGTCACTAATTATCGGACTTTGTCATTCGTTTCCCGGTTTCTGTAGTTGGATATTTGGATTCGGTTATATCTAACACGCTAAGCTGTTTAATTCACCATATTGGTCATAATGGTACCATCTCATCTTAATAATCCATTAGAGATTGCAGGTCGCTGAGCAAATCTATTGAAGCCAGCTGGTCTCGCCTAGTGCAAAATGTCAGACTGTAGAATATCATTAGTATCATTAGAGCAGGGGTTTTTGCTTTCAGGGGTTGTTATTGTGAAGAATCTGATTGTTCTGCCCAATTTATTGCATCCAGCTGATCAAAATTATGTATTGCGTACGCTAAGCTGTTTAATTCACTCTTTAGACTTCTGGATCTTAGTTCCATAATGGTACCATCTCTTAATAATCCATTAGTGGCTATGTTGATCAAATCTATTGCAACCAGCTGGTCTCGCCTAATGCAAAATGTCAAACTGTAGAAAGTATCATTGGAGCATGTTTTTGGTTTCAGGGGTTGTGAACAAATCTGATTGCTCTGTCCAATTTAATGCACCCAGCTGATCAAAATTATGTAGCGTACGCTAAGCAGTTTAATTCACTCTGTAGACAACCTTGTTCCTTGTTTTTGATTAATTTTTATGTCCTCCTTTTGATTTGCTGTTTTTTAATCTTTTCTTTTTCTTTTTTTATCATTCATCTGCGAGGTTGGGCTCTATTGTTAATAATGATTTTTTGTGTTCCAGATGTTGCTCGGCTGTGAAGCCTGCTGGGCGAAGCCATCGGCGGCCAAAAGTGGCGACAAAAGTCCCATAAAGAAGAAGAAAGGTCAGGTGAGGAATTATGACCTTGGATGTGGCGTCTACAGATACAGCAGAAGCCAAATGTTCCACAAGAAGGCCATTTACAAGTTTCTTGGTAAGAAGACGCCCAAGACTGTCAAACCGAAAAAGCCGAAGACGATCGAGAAGCCGATCGAGGTTGAAAGAATGAAGGGAAACGTATTGTCTTTTTGAAAAAGAGACAAAGTCTTACCCTACTGCTGACAGAATAAGACGTCATCCGACGAAAAAAATGCTTCTCTCAGCATAAAAGAAAATTCCGCTCTTCTCTCGTGCCCGGCTCCGTTCTTATTTTGCTCGCCGGATTACATAAAGGAAAGCGAGTGGTCCTTTTGAAAAATCTCCCAAGCGGACTTCTGCTTGTAAACGACCATTCACCATCAACGGTGTCCCATTGAGGCGAATCCATCCCAACTACGTCATCGCCACCTCCGCTCGTATCGACGTCTCCGGAATTAAAGTCCCCGCACACATCGACGACAAATACTTCAAGCGTATCAAGGCGAACGTGCGAAGAAAGACGACGGTGAAATCTTCGCCCCGAAGAAGAAGCTTACAAGCCGAGCGAGCAGCGTAAAGTCGACCAAAAAGACCTCGACAAGCAGACCCTTAAAGCGATCCAAAGGGCAAAGAACCCGGCATCATCAAAAGATACCTCAGCGCCATGTGGAGCCTCCAAAGTGGCCAGTATCCTCACCGTAGAAGTTTTTAAGTCTTATTTTGTAAATTTTTATTTTCTGTTGCTTTGTTCGGAGGAGGTAATTTTATAAAATAATAAACTTTAAAACTTCATAGATACTTTTTTTATTTTAACCTCTTTCCCAACGTCTACTGTCTACAGAATAGGAAACTCGGCTTTTAGCTTCCTGAAAAAAGTTACTGTTTTACCCTCCATGTCAGGTTTTGCAGAAGGGTCTTCCAGACCCCGTAGGGTCGAATCTAATCTAATCTTGACGGATAACAACCTTTTCTGTGTTCTGGCTGTCCGTAGCATTTTTTCCGGAACACTTTTCGGCCATAGTTTTTAAAACCGATTTTCACCAAATTTTCACACAATCTTCCTAAGTAGTTAAACATGATTGTAACAAGAGCGATTTTTTATTTTTTGAAAAAATTGTGGAGAAATGTTGGTTTGAAATTATAAAAACTGCGCTGCTGCAGAACCGTTGGTCCCATTTTTGTCAAATACTCCTTGTATGTATTTTTTACGAATTTTTGTTTGTAATAAAATTTTTTTAGTGGGGAGAACTTTGATACTTCCTCCCTTAGTGAGAGGGACACCCCTTGGGCAGAAAGCCCATTATTTTTACCTTGATACTTAAAATGAGTTGTAATGAAATTTAAAAAAAAAAAAAATTTTAGTAGGGAGAATTTTGATATTTCCACTGTAATGATTAAAATGGACCGATATCTCCCATCTCCCCCTGTCTCTCCTCTTATTAGGGATTCTTCGAGGGAGGCTCTGCTGACCCGGTGAAATAGTTATAAAAACTATAAAGTCCATCAAATGCCGGGTCAGCAATCAGATGCCTTCCCGGAAAATAAAGAGTCCCTTGGAGTGGGGAGAGATCCCTCGTCGGATGGAAATTACTGAAAATCGGCCTGTTGACGGATCTCGGTCAAGCTACATCATCTCTCAGCTCCCTCAGCGGTAAGTCCGATACAAAGATTAAAGTCCCCTTCCCCCCCAATTACATACTACCTACCTAAATATTCTTATAACTTTATAACTACAATTTATCTTATTATATATTTATCTTATTATATATTATTATATATATTTTATCAGCTACCCCCCAAATAACAACTCATTTTCTTTATTCCCATTACAAGTGGTGGAGGCGGCCGTCCTTCCTTACAGGAAGTGCAAGCAAGGTACGTTGCCGTTCCTCTTCGCTCTACCAAATTTTTTTTCTTTCAAAATTTAGTTTCCTCTCAACGCAAAAAAAATTCCACTAACCAGTTAGGGAAGCAACTATTTGTTGTTTCGGTGGAAGCGTTTGAGAGGATTTTCAATTTTTATTCACTTTTCATTAATATTAATTTTTCATTAATTTCTCCTCCCCCCCCCCCATTTTTTTATTATTACACGTGAATACACCTTTATGAATATAGTTTATTGATTATTTAGGTAGTTTTTACCTTTAAATCAGTCTGTTTCTTCGAGAAAGTTCATCATCGTCGGGACCTGCATGACCACTAAGTTCTCTGTGGCCAAAGCAATGGTCAAGGCTGACGCGAATACCACAGCAAAGTTCCTTGAGGGATAAGTAGGTTCTCCTAACATACCATCTAGTTATGCACGAGTTGGAGATGGAGATGTCTGGATGTTGTCTGGCCAAACATCTCCAGCATCTCCAGATTCCAAGAAATACGTGCGGAGATGCCAAAGCTTATCAAGACTGGAAAAGGACAAATGAAGCGACGTAAAAAGTATTACGCCCATGTTCAGGGTTTGTACTGTCCATGTTCAGGGACAGAGGCGCCAGGGCCCACCACTCACCTCTATGGGTGCCAGGCTTTGCTTCGCGTCGGCATATTTGCAGAGAATTGCCTGTTCCCCCCAAAATTGTCGGGAACAGGTTTAACCCTTCCTGAAGAGGATATTTTTTTTTATATATTTTGATTGTTGATTTATTTGTTTGTTTTATTACGGACCTTTGGTCCGGTCCTCGAGCGCGACTTAAGGTTTTCCTCCCTTAGGAATGAATTAAAACGGGAGAAGAAGTTCCTTCATGGAAAGAGGTTTGTAGGTTCCGTGAGGGGGCTTAAAGAGAGACGCCGCGAAGGATGAAATTTTTCTTTAACGAGAAACAACAGGAAAATTTTATTCTTTTCGAAGATGACAGTAAGTCATATCCATCTTCTCTCTCTACGTTTGCGAGCTCAGAAGGGTTCGTAAACGAGTTTTTGGGGGACGCCAAAGATTTTCTTTGAAGGCGACAGTATGTCGTGACACCTTCTCCTCCAGGGGTTCCGTTTTGTGGGCCCCGAATCAACCAACTCCTGGGTGTTTGGTTTAAGGGGAAGCCAAATGCTTAGGGGGGCCGCGTCTTGTTCTAAGAAAGAACTTCAGGAAGGATACAAGTGGTTTCGAAAAATTGTTTTTTAAAAGGCCGGCTATGCCGCAGATATCAGTATGATATAATTTTGGACCCTGGAGACCACTTGGCACAGTGGGAAATAGTATTTTTTTTCTTTTTAAATTTTATGTTTTGTTTCAAAATTTTCATTATCATTTGGCATAATTTAGAGTCATTTTATTTTTTTACCATACTTAGGGCTTGTTTGGGTCTCGACATGATTGAAGCAGACTGAATTATGGGATTAGTTTAACATTAGGCCCTCGTGAAAAAAAAAAAAGAAAAAAAAAACGAAAAGAATTTTTTAAAAGAGAAGAAATTTTAAACGGCAAGTATTGTCTCGCCGTAATTTGATATTAAGATAAAAGAAAGACGACACGAGGGCAGTTTCTCATGACAGTTTTTTACGAATTGCAATTTTTTTTAACTTCTTTAAAGGATGGACGTGCGTGGGAATTTGCTTACTTTGCAATATTAATATAAAGAATGCAAATAATAATTAAAAAAAAAAAAAAAAAAAAAAAAAAAAAAAAAAAAAAAAAAAAAATTCTTACGCCGCCCCTCTTTATTTTGGAATTTTACTTTTATTTTTTAATTTAGTTAGGATTCTCAAAATCGGTGTATTCACGGTTAATATAACAACTCGGACTTATCAAAAAAAAAAAAAAAAAAAAAAAAAAAAAAAAAAAAAAAAAAAAAAATTATATATGAGGGAGCAGAGACGCCGAGATTTGTCAGCAGGCCAGCCAACCATATACACGTATGCAAAAAAAAAAAAATAAAAAAAAAAGGGTAAAAAATAAAATCATAAAAAAAATAAATAAATTAAAAAAAAAAAAAATTAAATAAATAAAATTATAATTGTTTGACAGCTGAGTGTGGCATAGGAGCCTGTTATACCTAGTTAAGTTAAATCTTAGGATATTATTAATTTATAGATTTTGTTTAATTTCATTTGAATTCAGTAACTTTAATTTTTTTTAATAATTATTTTATAAATATTATTTCATGTCTGTAAGTTTATGTAAAACAATTTAATCCCCTTTTAAATTGTTATATACTTCATACTTTATATAATAGATCTTTTTGTTTTGTTCACTTCAATTTCATTTTTATTCTTCGGTCATCAAAAATAAATCATGTCATAATGGTCGTGAATATGTTAAAAAAATTTGGTTTGTGTTGTAATAATTCAGGATGGCCACACTCATGCTCAAGTTACTTTTAAGTTTTAAGTATTAAGATGAGGTAAAGGGATGTCGGTGGACCTAGATTGGTGGCACAGCTCAGGTAGGAGGGGGCTTCGTGGAAGGCGCCTCTTCTTTCTGCCCCAAGCTTAGTCGGTGTTGGTATCGGCTAAGCTATGCCAGAAGGTGAAGTTCTCTCATAAAACACTGCCTGAGTTGGATAAATGTCATTGAGATGGGAAAGTTGGCATCCTTTTGTCCAAATTTTTTAGATTTTAGTTTTAGTTATAAATCTTTTAGATATAGTATATAAAAAAAAAAAAAAAATATATATATATATGATTTTTTTTCAATTTAATATTTCTATCTTGTAAAGGTTATAGGGGTCACATAATAAAGGAATTTTCCAAAGTGAGTGGCCCCAGCCTAATATATTAATTTAATCATTTTAGAATAGACTTTTATTAATTTTATTTTTTATTCTGAATTATTATGTATGTATTAAGTTAGGTACTATGTAGTTCTGTTCAAATTTCCTTCCCCTTCTCTTTTTTTTTTTTCAAAAGGTACGCTGGGGGATGTAAGAGAGGCCGGGGACTGTGAGCAGGCCCTCGGAGGTAAGTTTTCCGACGGGGACGTCGGGTTTTGCGACGTAGGGGGAGAATATGTAATGATTAAAATGGACCAATATCTCCATCTCCCCCTGTCTCTCCTCTTATTAGGGATTCTTCGAGGGAGGCTCTGCTGACCCGGTGAAATAGTTATAAAAACTATAAAGTCCATCAAATGCCGGGTCAGGAATCAGATGCCTTCCCGGAAAATAAAGAGTCCCTTGGAGTGGGGAGAGATCCCTCGTCGGATGGAAATGACTGAAAATCCAGGCCTGTTGACGGATCTCGGTCAAGCTACCATCATCTCTCAGCTCCCTCAGCGGTAAGTCCGACATTGAAGTATTAAAGTCTCTCCCCCCCCCCCCCCATTATCTACCAAAATCATTCTTATTATATAAAATTCATATTAAATTATATTATATTATATTATTATATTACCCCCAGCTACCCCCCTAACTACTTCTCTATTTTTTATCCCATTACACCACCCTTAGTGAGAGGGACATCCCTTGGGCAGAAAGCCCATTATTTTTACCTTGATACTTAAAAATCAAGTTGTAATGAAATTTTAAAAAAATTTTTTTAGTAAGGAGGATTTTGATATTTCCACCCTTAGTGAGAGGGACATCCCTTGGGCAGAAAGCCCATTATTTTACCTTGATACTTAAAATTAAGTAGTAATGAATTTAAAAAAAAAATTTTTTAGTAGGGAGAATTTTGATATTTCCACCCTTAGTGAGAGGGACATCCCTTGGGCAGAATGCCCATATTTTTACCTTCTTACTTAAAAATTAAGTTTTAATGAAATTTAAAAAAAATTTTAGTAGGGAGAACTTTGATATTTCCACCCTTAGTGAGAGGGACATCCCTTGGGAAAAAATCCCATAATTTTACCTTCTTACTTAAAAATTAAGTTTTAATGAAATTAAAAAAAAAATTTTAGCAGGGAGAACTTTGATATTTCCACCCTTAGTGAGAGGGACATCCCTTGGGCAGAATGCCCATTATTTTTACCTTGATACTTAAGTTGTAATGAAATTTAAAAAAAAAATTTAGTGTGGAGAACTTTGATATTTCCACCCTTAGTGAGAAGGACATCCCTTGGGCAGAATGCCCATAATTTTTACCTTGATACTTAAATATGTTGTAATGAAATTTTTAAAAAAATTTTTAGTAGGGAGAACTTTGATATTTCCACCCTTAGTGAGAGGGACATCCTTGGGCGAAAAGCCCATAATTTTTTCCTTCATACTTAAAAATTAAGTTTTAATGAAATTTAAAAAAAACTTTGGTTCTTATTAAGAGAACTCCCACCCGGCACTGTTATAGGGAAAATAAATCGAATCACGGATCAGCAGGTTTTGAATCGATTGTTTCGATTCTTCAACTTATGTAAACATGAAACCTCCGTTTTTAATACCCTGTTTTTGTTCGTGTTTTTGGTTACAATGTTCAATTGGGAAAATTTATTACAAATTGTTAGTTTTTGTTGTTCATTTTTATTGGAATCCCTTACATTTCGAGTTTGATGCACGAGAGGGTTAATTTTTTTAAAAGGAAGGAAAGATAGAATCCTATTCATTTCGAGTTTTATGCACGAGAGGGTTAATTTTTTTAAAAGGAAGAAAAGATAGAATCCTATACATTTCGAGTTTTATGCACGAGAGGGTTAATTTTTTTATTTTCGACGAAAGATAGAATCCTATACATTTCGAGATTCACAACCCAAAGGAAGAATGTAAACAACCATGAACGTAAACAAACTAACCTTCTCTGGCATTAAAATCGAATCGAAAATAATCGAACCTACGATTTCATCATATGATGAGGAAGGTTTCAGGGTGGGAGCCAAGTTAATAAGTACCAAAACTTTTTAGTAGGGAGAACTTTGATATATCCACCCTTAGTGAGAGGGACATCCTTGGGCGAAAAGCCCATAATTTTTACCTTCATACTTAAAAATTAAGTTTTAATGAAATTAAAAAAAAACTTTTTAGTAGGGAGAACTTTGATATTTCCACCCTTAGTGAGAGGGACATCCCTTGGGCGAAAAGCCCATAATTTTTACCTTCATACTTAAAAATGCTGTAATGAAATTTAAAAAAAAATTTTAGTAGGGAGAACTTTGATAATCGAGGCAAATAGACGATTTAATAATAAAATTCCTAATTTATTTAAAATAATATCAATACATAAAAATAATAAAAGCAATACGGCGTAAGAAATTATCCTAAGAATTCATCTTCTTTCTTTCTTCACGACGTCACCAACGACCCATTTTTCAATTTTTTCGATTTTCGAACTCTGATATCCCCATGATCCGAAGACGATTGGACGAGCCGACAGGCGTTGTGACATTTCGTCCGAGCGATTTCGAAAAAGGACTTCGGCGTAGCTCTCGGAGACGTTTCGTTCCACAATGCCGTCGGTGACCGAAGTCAAAACTAACCCGTGCTTCAAAACGACTGGACCTTCGACTGGGCCTTCCAAATAAATTTCGATCCGTACGTCGAATTCCCCCATCCAGTCTCGGTCACTTCGTACGGAGGAAACTTGACGGTTCGCCGAGGATTTTCGCAGCTTTCGTGAAGTACGAAAACTACTTTTTTACGTAAGTCGACATATCTTCTTTTCTAAATGGTCTAACGTACACAGTCCATTTGTGAGTATGTCTTTTCATTCCTCCTTCTATTGCTTCAATTTCTTCCAAATAATGGGAAACATTACCGTATACAAGTCGTTTGAGATAACACGAACTATAATCCATTTTTCTTAGGAAATTTGTTTTTGGTCCAAGACACCACAGTGAGAGAATAACGCTCGGCAGCCATTACAAAAACGTCACAGTCAGTGTTGCCAACCGCAGTTCTTTCTGCGATGATTTTAGCCCACATGTGGTTTATTGGAAGTTAAATTGCCAATTTTAAATTTGTTTCTGCCCAGGTTTTCCTCAGCAGTAAAAACAGTAAAAAAACATAAAGTTTATTTCTTGCCGCCATGTTCTGTAGCAAAACGAAGCTATTGTAACCTTCTTGATTTCGGTTCTGTTTACAAGCTTCGATGTTTACTTCAATTTTTCTAAAGTTATTCTCTCTAAAATTATAAAAATGCCGACTTTAGACGATCGCCGTCATCTCTGTTGCGTTTTCGGGTGCGATACTCTTTCCTCGAAAAAGAATTTCGACCGTTTTTACCGTCTACCGAAGGGGAACGTGAAAGCCGCCGAGCCGGGGGGTCTCCTTCACAGATGGCTCAACGCTATCAAACTTCATGGCCTCATCTCCAATATGAAAATATGCTACAAACATTTTGTCGATGACGATTTTGAAGATGGCGGTAAGAAAATGTGATTTTGAAGCAAGAAAGGAAGACTTATTTTAAAAGAGGAAGTTAAAAAGGGCCTTCTGTTTTATTGTGTTCGTTGTACCTGCAAATTCTTGTTGGTTGAACTATATCTAAGGGGCTTAATCTTCCGTTGTCTAATACCAAAAAGCCTTGAATGGACATCGCAAGAAGAGATTACCAGGTCTTCCTCAACCTTTCAACTCTTCTTGGTTAAGCTATACTTAATGACCATACAGCTCTTTTGTTTAAGAGTGTATTGGTCCAGCCAACTCTTCTTTGTCAATCTGTACTTGGGGTATCTCCATTCTTCTAGCATGGCTAGAAGGAAAAAGCCAAAAATCCTGTAAAATTGTTGTCCCCACCCCCCTCCTGCCAAAAACTGAGGAAAACTAGAAAAATTGGGACATCAGGATTTTCCTCGGCTGAAAATATGAGGGAAATTGCCGAAAATCAAAATGCTTTTTGGTAAACCAAAAATTGCAATAATCCACCTGAAGATCGAGAAAAACACTAAAAAATCCTTTTTTTTATTGGGGTTTTCCCAATAATTCGGTCAAAAAAGGTGTTTTCTCGTGAAAAATCTGATGAAAACTTGTAAATGCGGGAGAATAGGATTTTTCTAGGATCAAAATTGAAGGAATGAAAATCTGGTAAAATATGGGTTTTCGGCGATTCGCCAAAGAAGAAGATAAGAAAAGTACTGGTTTGAAGAGCTTCCAACGAAAACTTCTTAAAGAGAAGTGAAAGTATAGGAGGGGGAAGTATAAGGGAGGGGAAGTATATTGAAGGGGGAAGTATAAGGGAACGAAAGTATAATGAAGGGAGGGGGAAGTTATTTTTCGAAATAAAAAATTTTTTTTCGAAAATTTTTTTAAGTGTCAAGGTAGAAATAATGGGCTCTTTGGCCTTTGGATGTGCCTCTCGTAATGGGTAGAAGTATGTAATTTCTCCCTGCTTAAAAAGTAATATGTAATAATTAAAAAGTGGCAATTTTTTTACACCTTAAATTCTTAAAAATATAAGGAGTAATTGGTGAAAATTTGGTAAAAATCGGACCAACGGTTCAGCCGCAGCTTACTACTCATTTTTTAAAATTACTCATTTTTGAATTTCTAGAATCTCATAAAAAAATTTATGAATTTTAATAAAATTGATACTTTTTAATTATTTGTTACCATAAATTATTTTTAAAAAAATCATAAATTTCCTGTTTATAAAACATTTTTCTCGAATTTTGTTGTTGATTTTTATTAAATTAGGGGTAAATTAGGTTTAAAAATTAACAAAAAAAAATTGTATTGAAATTTATAAATTTTTTATGAATATAATACAACCACCAGTCAACTCTTTCTGGTTTAAACTACACTTTTAGCCTCAATAATCTCTAAGAACGTCTTTTATTTATTTTTTAGCTTCAAGAAAAATATTGAAAAAAGACGCTGTGCCCAGTCAACGTTTGCCGTTAGTTTGGAGAAACAAATTCGTCCCAAGAAAACTTGGAAAGTTGGTAAAACTGACTGAATATCGTGGAATCGGCCGACTACGCCTTTGCCACGAATCAAAAATAGTGGCAATTCGAAAAAAAGGGAGACAAAGAATCAACAACCAAGAACAAGTAATCAAAATAATCGAATCTTCCATGTTATTCAATTTATTTAATGGGGGGAAAAAAGTTTTTAGAATTTTATTAGCTTTTTAATTTTTATCTTTCTAGACGAATAACTCCGATGTTGTAATTACCGATGTTATACCAAAATCACCAAGTAATATGACGTCAGAGTTAATTATTAAAGAAGAACCAATTGATGTTCCTCCTGCAAATAGCGATATGGTATATTTATTATTGTAATTTTTTTTTTTAAATAATATTATTATTACAGGAAATAGAAGAAGACTCGATTGAACAGATGCTTTTCAGGATGAATGAAGATACTAAAAAAGATGTAATTATTTTATATACAGGGTGTTCCAACTAGAGCAGCAACTTTACAGAAAAGCATTTAGTCTTATTTAGAAACAAGGAATTGACCCCATTTGGTTTTGGTTTTTGGTATACAGGGTGGTGCAGAGAGGTGCTAACTTTTTTATATTAAATGAGAACCCAATGTTTTTATGCTATTGATCAACACTCAATTTTAAGCAACTTTTACTTAAGGTTGGGGAAATCAAAGATACGATTTTTCATTTTCATTTGCCAATTTCAAAGGCTCCAGTAGAAAAATTGCCCAAGTAAAGGTTGCTTAAAATTGAGCAGTATTGATTACAAGTATAAAGTACTAGTTTGAAGAGCTTCCAACGAAAACTTCCTTAAAGGGAAGGAGCAATATAGGTAGGGTTGTTGCGATACTTCCGATATATCGGAATATTATTTTCCTTCCGATATTTGGGATATTTTGGGATATTGTACCGATATTTCCCATCCAATATATCGGATGTACCGATATTTCCCTTCCGATATATCAGATGTACCGATATTTCCCTTCCGATATATCGGTTCATCCGATATTTCCCTACAATGATGAACCGGATGAACCGATATATCGGATGGAAATATCGGTACATCCGATATATCGGTTCATCCGATATTTCCCTACTGATATATCGCGATCTTTTTTCGATATTATCTGAAAGAAAAATGGGGCAACACACAGATATCTGATAATATCCGATACCACATATCGCGATATTTTCCTTTCGATATTTGCGATATTTGTACCGATATTTCCCTACCGATATATCGGTTCATCCTATATTTCCCTACCGATATATCGGTTCATCCGATATTTCCCTACCGATATATCGGTTCATCCGATATTTCCCTACCGATATATCGGTTCATCCGATATTTCCCTACCGATATATCGGTTCATCCGATATTTCCCTACCGATATATCGGTTCATCCGATATTTCCCTACCTATATATCGGTTCATCCGATATTTCCCTACCGATATATCGGTTCATCCGATATTTCCCTACCGATATATCGGTTCATCCGATATTTCCCTTCCGATATATCGTTCATCCGATATTTCCCTACTGATATATCGCGATCTTTTTTCGATATTATCCGAAAGAAAAATGGGGCAACACACAGATATCTGATAATATCCGATACCACATATCGCGATATTTTCCTTTCAATATTTGATATTGTACAGATATTTCCCTACCGATATATCGGTTCATCCAATATTTCCCTACCGATATATCGGTTCATCCGATATTTCCCTACCGATATATCGGTTCATCCGATATTTTATCCAATACGATATTTTTCAAAAGTATCGAAGGACGGCCATATCGACTCATCTTAAATATAGGAAGAAGAAGTATTAAGGATGGGATGTATAACAGAGGAGAGGTTAGGGAGGGGAAGTATAAAGGAGGGAAAGTTCAAGGAGGGAAAGTTCAAGGAGGGTGAAGTACATAGGAGGGGGAATAATAATTTCAAGTGTTTAGACAAATTTTCATTTTTTTTTCGAAAATTTTTATAAGTATCAAGGTAGAAATAATATGCTGTTTGCCCTAGGGATGTGCCTCTCGTAATGGGTAGAAAATAAAATTTCTCCCTACTAAAAAAAATAATAATTAAAAATGGAATTTTTTACACCAAAAATTCTTAAAAAATATAAGGAGTAATTGGTGAAAATTTGGTGAAAATCGGACCTACGATTCGGCAAAAGCGCAGTTTTTAAAATTTCAAACGTGCATATCTCCGCCATTTTTTCGATTATTCAAAAATCGCCCTTGTTAGTTTCTTGTTCACCGACTAAAGAAAATTTGGTGAAGATCGGTTGAAAATTGGCCATAAAGTGCTCCGGAAAAAAATGCTACGGCCGGCCGGCACCACAGACAAAGTTGAGATCGGTAAAGATCAATACTAACCCTCGTGGAGGGTATCACAATAACATCTTTTAGGAAGTTAAAACATAGGGTTCCTATTTAAAACACCAATTGTAATAGGTAGATTTCTTTCAGAATAACGAAGTTAGCACCTCTCTGCGCCACCCTGTATACCAAAACCAAAATGTACCAAATGGAGTCGATTCCCCATCCAAAAATAAGAGGGGCTTACATTTCACTTTTTTTGTAGGAATGCTTTTCCGTAAAGTTGCTGGTCTACTCCAGTGGGTGTATTCTAATTTTATGATTGAAATTTTTTTTTCCCCAGAATGGCCACAATAAGGAGATGAACGAGGAAGAAATGCGAACTTGTATGCTGTGCGAGGAGTCTTTTAGAAGTAAAGAAGACCTTATAAGACATGTAGAAAGTCATACGAGGACTAACAATCATGTTTGTAAAGTTTGCAAACAAGATTTCTCATCTTTAGAAGACTTAGATAATCATGTTAGAGGTCATAAAATTGTGAAAAGAGTTTACAATTGTCGGGAATGCGGCTTAGGTTTTAAAACGAAAGCCGAATGCTGGGAGCATTTAAGCGATCATTTGAGGTCGAGGCGGAAACCGTATTTTCCGTGTAATATCTGCGGTCGAGTTTTGGCGACGAAGGCGATTTTGAAGGAACATTCGTTTACGCATACGGGAGAAAAGCCGTTTGAATGTCAGCTCTGCGGTAAAAAAGTGAGGCATCGGTCGAATTTTGTGAATCATGTTAAAACACATGATTTGGAAGAGGCGTACAAATGTTCTGTCTGCAACGCTCAATTTCTTAAAAAGTCGCATTTGAACTCTCATTTCGCCTTGGAGCATCCCAACGATTTGCCTTTCACCTGTAGCATCTGCGGCCTTAAGTTCAAAACGGAGACTAGATTCGTCAAACATGCCGTCACTCACGATGCTCATTTAGACGAATAACAAAACAATTTTTTTTTAGTTTTTAATAAAAAAGGTAATTTTCAATTATGTTTTATTAGCCAAGAAAAATCCTCTTGAACTTTTAATCAGTCAAGCCATTTTTAACAGGAACCCCTCAAAATTAAAATCAGCAGACTACAGATGTGTTTTTTCAGGGGGAAAATAAAAAGTACTTTTATTCACTTTTTACACTCCCAAGGATTTAATAGCCTCCATGGTGTGAGTTAAAGACTTTGACCACTGATTCACGAAAGTTTTATGATCCAAAAATTGAAAGTTCGGTGGGTCGTTATTTAATAATTATTAAGTCAGTTGAGTCTAACAACATGAGCACAGAGGAACCAATACCATGTATTACAATGTATTGGTTCCTCTGTGAACATGAGGTTCTACAGAGTGTCCAAGTAGAGTGGAGCAGCAACTTTACGGCAAAGCATTTAGTTCTAGAAAAAAAAGTTAAATGTAAACCCCCCTTAATTTAAATCAAAGAATTTGATGGTGTAGTTTAAAATGCGCCTGGATATACAGGGTGTCCCAGACACAACCTAACTTCGTTATTTCAAATGAGAACCCCTATTTTTTATTTCAGATTCGTAATCTACGCAAAATTTCAAGTAGATTTGAGTACTCATGACAATTTTGGACAACTTTTAAAAAATGTCAAAATTTAGCGTTTTTTGCGCTAAAATCCGTTAAAATTGACCTAGAGACTCGTTTTTTTTTTAATTCCACTTATTTTTTCCCAAAGAATCCAACTGTCTCAAATTTGAGCATCTTCGCATTCTGCATCACGAGATTTCGTCGCTAATGGCCTTTTTTCAAGTTTAACTCCAAATTTCATACTTCAAAATGGAAATTAGCGATTTGTTGACCGAATTTTAATTTTTGATGCATAAACACAAAAGACGCTGTAGCTCTTTCAAAATTTGTGGTCCGAAAGAAAAATTCCTTTCAACAAGTGCTAATTTTCATTTCTGAACTAAAATTTGGGTTCTAACTTGAAAATAGGCCGTTAGCGACGAAATCTTGTGATGCAGAATGCGAAGATGCTCAAATTTGAGACAGTTGGATTCTTCGGGAAAAAATAAGTGGAATTTAAAAAAAATGAGTCTCTAGGTCAATTTTAACGGATTTTAGCGCAAAAAACGCTAAAATTTGACATTTTTAAAGTTGTCGAAATGGTCTCAAAAATAGTCAAATCTACTTGAAATTTTGCGTAGATTACGAATCTGAAATAAAAAATAGGGGTTCTCATTTGAAATAACGAAGTTAGGTTCTGTTTGGGACACCCTGTATATCCAAACGCATTTTAAACTACTCCATCGAATTCTTTGATTTAAATTAGGCGGGTTTACATTTAACTTTTTTTCATAAAACCACTTTTTAACGCTCTCCCAGATGTATGCATGTGTTTCCGAACACCCTGTATATATCGATGGTGAAAATAAGGATAAGCAGCGAATTGATCTGGAAAAAAGTGACGGACGGCACCACAGACAACCTCCCAAGACTATGGTGTCCAAAGACCCTCAAATAAGTTAATTTGTAGTAAAGGTTCTTTCTCATTTATTTTTTAAATTTTTGAAAGAATCCTTGTGGAGGGTGTTACAGTAACTTATCTTTGAAGTAGTATTATCAGCACTTATTTCATGAGATCAGTTTCCGCTCATTCTGCCAAGTTATTATTAGTCTATGCATTTAACCAAGGACGTTGGAAGAATTCAGTGTGAACAAGTGGTTCTGAATGTAATTCAGACATTCTTCTTTCCCTAAAATTACTGCCCACTGGTGAGGACCTTTTTTTTTTCTTCGTTAAATCCAACAGAAATCCTTTTTCTGCGCTCAATTCATTTTTATGGTCTATATACGTATGGTTATTGCAGATTTGGAAGTTGAACAATGCAGAGAATTGCGCAGCCCGTCGTTAAAACCTGGTTCTACCATTTTCAGTACGAATGGACTATCAATAATTTTAGCCAAAACAAGGAGACCACCATACGATCGCCCGTATTTGAGGTTGGATTAGTCGGGGACTGCATGAAATGGCAAGTGGTCCTGGTAACGAACGTCAATCATGGAAAAGATGTTGAAATTTTCTTGAAACTCCTAGATACTAATCGAAATGATTTAGCGGTGGATTTTGAATTCCAGTTTTCAAGATCCTTTTCCATTTTTTCACCTGCAAAGATAAGAGCCTAAGACCTCTGAGCTTAAGATCTGGAACTTGTCTATATTTCAAAGGTTCCTTTTTCGGGATATTATTTCCAAGAGAGGATATTTTAGATTATGATAATTTTAAGATTGTTTCCAAAATAAGGGTCTCTAATAGCCCCACTGAACTATCTCGTGTCATATATGATTTAAATAATCTGAGACTTGATGAGGATTCAACTGACTGCACAATTAAAGTTCAGAATAGTGAATATCATGCCACAAAATAATTTTAGCTGCCCGAAGTCCAGTTTTTTCAGCAATGTTTAAAAACGAGATGAAAGAAGCGAAGACGGGTAAAGTTGAAATCGATGATATGGAACCTGAAGTTTTTGAAGAATTTCTAAAATTCCTATACACGGGCATGCCAACCTCAATAACTACGCTCCCAAACTTCTGGCTGCTGCAGAAAAATACCAAGTTTATGATTTAAAATGCGTATGTGAACTGACCCTCATAAAGAATATTAATGAGAGAAATTGTTTCCAGTTCCTCTCCCTCAGTAACCTATATTCCGCTGAGAGTTTAAAGCAAAAGGCAATAAATTTGATTGTCTCCAATCGGCGTTGGAGCGAAGAAGAGAAAAAGAGGTTGGCTGAAATTGAAGATCCGTCGTTACTTAAAGAACTTGTTGAAAAATTCATGGATGCATCTGTATCTAAGTCTTGATTTATTTTGGTGTTCTGAAATATAATTTTAACATAACATTGTTTAAAGAATATGTTGTAATATATATAATTTCAAATAATTAGTATGATTTGTTGAAAACTTCATGGATACTTTTTTTTTCTTAGTTTGGATTTATTTTGGTGTACTGAAATATTATGTAACATAATTTTGTTTAAAGAATTTAAATAAAAAAAAATGATTTGTCTAAAATTTATGCTTACTATTGTGATGTCCATTAAAAAAATAAATTGAAGGGTATGGAGAAAACCCCATTTTTGTCAAATATTGTCTTTAATCGTTTTCGGCGATTCGCCATAGAAGAAGATAAAGAAAAGTACTGGTTTGAAGAGCTTCCAACGAAAACTTCTTAAAGAGAAGTAAAGTACTAGTCTGGAGCTGGCCCCGACGGGAACTTCCGAGTTCTCCTTCTTAAAGAGAAGTAACAATATAGGAGGGGGAAGTATATGGGAGGGGAAGTATAACGGAGTGGGAAGTATGTGGGAGGGGAAGTATAACGGAGTAGGAAGTATATGGGAGGGGAAGTATAACGAACGGGGAAGTACTAAGTTTTTTTTGTAAAAAAAATTTTTTAGTGTCAAGGTAGAAATAATGGGCTCTTTGGCCTAGGGATGTGCCTCTCGTAAAGAGTAGAAGTACGAAATTTCTCGGTACTAAAAAAAAAAATTTTTTAACTTTTTTTTTTCGAAAAATTTTCAAAGTTTTTTTCGAAAAATTTCCGGGTTTTCCTTTTTTTTTTTTTCTTCGAAAAATTTTTTAAGTTCTTTTTTTTGAAAAATTTTCTAATTTTTTTTTTTCAAAAAAATTTCAAAGTTTTTTCGAAAATTTTCCGGGTTTTTTTTTTCGAAAAATTTTTTAAGTTCTTTTTTTCGAAAAGTTTTCTAAGTGTCAAGGTAGAAATAATG
Organism: Orius insidiosus; assembly: GCA_014119065.1. Taxonomy (NCBI): domain Eukaryota; kingdom Metazoa; phylum Arthropoda; class Insecta; order Hemiptera; family Anthocoridae; genus Orius; species Orius insidiosus. The sequence goes on from JACGAQ010000117.1 coordinate 305,609, forward strand.
GGCTCTTTGGCCTAGGGATGTGCCTCTCGTAAAGGGTAGAAGCGTGAAATTTCTCCCTACTAACAAAATAGTAATTAAAAGTGGCAATTTTTTTGCTCCAAAATTCTTAAAAATATAAGGAGTAATTGGTGAAAATTTGGCGAAAATCGGATTAACGGTTCGGCCGCAGCGAATTTTTTAAAATTTCAAACAGACATATCTCCGCCATTTTTCGAAATTCAAAAATCCCCCTCGTTACATTCTTCTTCACCGGCTAAAGAAATTTGTGTAACAATTTGGTAAAAATCGGATGATAACTGTGGCCGTAAAGTGTTCCGGAAAAAAATGCTACGGACGGACGGCCGGCGGGCACCACAGACAAAGTTGAGATCGGTAAAGATCAATATTCTATTTGACCTCCGGGGTCTGGAAAACCCTTCCCCAAAAACCCGACGTCGAGGGTATCGCAATAACTTCTTTAAGGAAGTTAATATTAAATAGAAGATGAGAAGTTGTAGGTTAAAAAAAAGTTACTGCTCCAAAGCTCTCGCTTTGATGGAAAAAAAATTTTTTAGTGCCAAGGTAGAAAAAATGAAATTCTTTCCACAGCCATGGCACAAGGTAGGGTGTGAACAGCCAAAATTTTCCCTACTAAAAATTGTTTTTTCCCAATTAATTTTCAAGAAAACAACTAAAAGAGTCTGTGAAAATAAGGATAAGCGGCTTGTGTTGATCCGGAAAAAAGCTACGAACGGCCTGCACCACAGACAACCTTCCAAGTCTATGGGGTCTACAAGACCCTTTTCCAAAGGCCGTCACAGAAGTTAATTTAAAGAAAAGGTTCTCATTTTTTTAAATTTTCGTAAGAGTCGAAAGACCCATGGCGGGTGTTAAGCGGCCCACAGACGCACAATATTATTGTGCAATGTGGGTTGCACAATATATTGACGGCGCCCCACAGACGCTCAATATTATTGTCCAATATGCAAAAAAATGGATTCGTTTGGGGTCGATATTGACGGTTGTGCAATATATTGTTCAATCTTGAGTACAGACGTACAACCACATTGTGCAAAAATTATTTAAATTTGAATATTTCGTTCCGATACTTTACTCATATGAGTACGTTTACTCGTATCGGTATCGAAAGAAATACTCGAATGGTTTTTTTTTTCCCTTTCATCTCACATTACTTTATTAATACAATTAAACCATGTAATATAAGTATGATATTCGGCATTCGCTTGAGTAAAGGAAACAATAAATTCATCAAAAAATTATTTAATCAGTTATTTGAATATATCGTTCCGATACTTTACTCATATGAGTACTCTATGGTATCGAGTATTTCAGAGAAACGAGAACGGGTGGGATATTGCGCAATATTGCCTACAGACGATACAATATTTACCCGTTTGTGCAATATATTTTCAACTTTCTGAACATCACGCAATATATTGTACAACCTTTCAATTTCTTCTACACACGATCAATATTATTGCGCAAACCCAAATATGGCACAATAATATTGAGCGTCTGTGGGCCGCTTTACTTCTTTCTTTGAGTAAGTCTTATCAGCTCTTATCTCATATCAGTTCCCGCTATCCAACATATTCTTGAATTTTCACGTGACGCTTGTTGCTACTCTGGAACGTTTTTCTCTCGTTAGCTGTCCGAGTCCGAGTTTTCCACATTTTTTTTTTCGATGTGAACACGTGGTTCTGAATGTTATTTAGACATTCTTCTTCCCTTAAAATCAGTGGTGAGTACCTTTTTTCCGTTTTAAATCGAATTTATGTTTCCACTTTCTGCGCTCAATTAATTTTTATGGTCTATATTTATGGTTTTTGCAGATTTGGAAGTTGAACTATGGAGAGCTCTGGGCAAAAGGGATTGTCCCTCGTAAAAACCTGGTGCTACCATTTTCAGTGCGAATGGACTATCAATGATTTTAGCCAATACAAGGAAGCTGACGAGCTGACCATCATACAATCGCCCGTATTTGAGGTTGGATTAGACGGGGACTGCATGAAATGGCAAGTGCTCTGGTATGGATTTATGGAAAAGATCATGCAATTCAATTCAAACTCCTAGATATTAATCGAAATGATTTAGCGGTGGATTGTGAATTCCTTTTTTTAAACGATAAAGACACAAAGAAAATGACCTTAAGTTTAGGACCTTTTCTAAGTGCTGAAGGATGGGAAGAGCAGTTTTTTCCAAGAGAGGATATTTTAGATTGTGATAATTTTAAGATTGTTTCCAAAATAAGGGTCTCTAATAGCCCCACTGACTATCTCGTGTCATATATGATTTAAATAATCTGAGACTTGATGAGGATTCAACTGACTGCACAATTAAAGTTCAGAATAGTGAATATCATGCCCACAAAATAATTTTAGCTGCCCGAAGTAGAGTTTTTTCAGCAATGTTTAAAAACGAGATGAAAGAAGCGAAGACGGGTAAAGTTGAAATCGATGATATGGAACCTGAAGTTTTTGAAGAATTTCTAAAATTCCTATACACGGCAATGCCAACCTGATGGCTACGCTCCCAAACTTCTGGCTGCTGCAGAAAAATACCAAGTCAGAGATTTAAAATGGGGATGTGAACTGACCCTCATAAAGAATATTAATGAGGGAAATTGTTTCCAGTTCTTCTCCCTCAGTAACTATATTCCGCTAAGAGTTTAAGGAAAGAAACAATAATTTCATTGTCTCCATCAGCATTGGAGCGAAGAAGGAAAAGAGTTTGGCTGAAATTGAAGATCCGTCATTACTTAAAGAACTTCTTGGAAATTCATGAATATCTGTATCTTGATTTATTTTGGTGTTCTGAAATATAATTTTACATAACATTGTTTAAAGAATATGTTGTAATATATAATTTCAAATAATTAGTATGATTTGTTGAAAACTTCATGGCTACTTTTTTTTTCTTAGTTTGGATTTATTTTGGAGTGTGAAATATTATGTAACATATTATTTGTTTAAAGAATTTAAATAAAAATAAATGATTTGTCTAAAATTTATGCTTACTATTGTGATGTCCATGAAAAAAATATTGAAGGGTATGGAGAAAACCCCCTTTTTGTCAAAAATTTTCCAAGTATCAAGGTAGAAATAATGGGCTCTTTGCCATAGGGATGTGCCTCTCGTAATGGGTGGAAGTATGAAATTTCTCCCTACTAAATAATATAATATTAAAAAATGACAATTTTTTTTACTTCAAAAATTTGTAAAAAATATAAGGAGTCTTTGGTGAAAATCGGACCAACGCTTCGGCCGCAGCGAATTTTTTAAATTTCAAACGATCATATCTCTGCCGTTTTTTCGAAATTCGAAAATCGCCCTCGTTACTTTCTTCTTCATTGAGTGAGGAAGATAATGTGAAAATTCTGCACAAATCAGTTGAAAATTGTTGCCGTTAAGTCGGAAAACAGACATATCTCCGCCATTTTTTCGAAATTCAAAATCGCCCTCGCTAAATTCTTGTTCTCCGACTAAAGAAAATTTTGTAAAATTGGTTCAAAACAGTGGCCGTAAAGTGGGGAAAAAAATGTACGGCCGGACGGCACCGCAGACAAAGTTAGATCGGTAAAGATCAATGTTCAATTTGATCCTCCTGGGTCTGGAAGCCCTTCCCCACGTGGAGGGTATCACAATAACTTCTTTAAGGAAGTTAAAAAGACCTTCAAAAATAAGGATGTCATTTAAAAAAATACTAGATGAACATAATTTTTATTATTTTTCCAGAGAGCACATCACATCGAAGCACTGACGTCTCGAAAACAAGGTCATATATAAAACATAATTAAATAATATTTTTTTAAATATATTTTTTTAAAATAATTTTTAATATAACATGATACCCCCAAAAAATTTTTTTTTTGTTTTCTACAAGTGCTAACATTTTTAACTTCTAAATTTTTTCTTTTTAATAATTTTTTTTCTAACAGTTATATAAAATGAACAACACACAGTAAACAAGTACATTCAGCAGTCATGTTTTGTACTCTCTCAAAAGAAAAAAAAAAACTTAATTTTTTTATATGCTCTTAGTTAAGTTCAATATATATATTTTATATAATTTACTGTACAAATTACACTTTCCTACAACCAGAAGACTGTACAAAAATACGGGGGGTCGGGTATGAGGAAGGGAAAAAAATTTGGGGGAAATAAAAGATATGTCCAAGTAATTGACACTTGCCCCTCGTGAATTACTTGTTCCCCATGGCAATGAAATACTGTGAATTATCTACTGGCCCCCAGATGCAACATGCACTTTTTTTTTGTTTTATTATTTATTATAAGAAAATGACGCTATACTACAAAATAAATAACATAACAATTTTTATACATTAATTGAGTCTAATTGATTATTTTAACCCTTTATATACATTACATGGGTTTTTCTTCCGAAAGTTAAAGAGAAAAAAAAAATTGCAACAAAGCTAATCTCAGACCAGCTCTTTGGTATTGCCTACTTTATATACAATCGTCCATTTTTGTACATAAAAAAAAAAGAAAACAGGAAATCCTGTATATGAAAAAAAAATAACAAAAAAATATTTACAATTATTCCCTATATAATTTAAAATTTAATAACAACCTAAATATACATAACAATAAAAATAATAAAACCCATCACCTGTGTGCAGGATAATGATGTGATGAAAAAAAGTTAAAAAAATATTGTTTTTTTGCTAATTTGATCCTTTTCAATTGACACACAGAATATGGGAAAACTTGGAATGGAAGTTCAGAGGAAAAACCCTGATTTTTTTTAGAATTTTATTTTTTTTTTTGGTGCTAATTTGTAGGCCCGGAAAAAAAAATTGAAAAATTTGGGCCGATGTCAGAGTCGTTGACTCAATAAAAATAAATAAAAAATTTACAAAATTTACAATCTAATAAATAAAAAATTAAAACAGTCGAAAAAAAATTTTAAAGATTATTTTTGAAGACATCTACAGACTTGAAGTCTATTTTTTTTATTTAAAAAGAAATTTAATGCTAAAAATTTGCTAAAAATCCTATAAGTACTTGAAAATAATTAAAAAATCCCCACAAAAGACTAGGTTGCGAGTTTTTAAGGGTTTTAATTCTAAAATTAAAATATTTACAGGGTGAAGGGAAAATAGGCAGTGGAACCATGGAGGAATACTTAATAATTAATTTAGTTTTTAAAAAAAATGTGATTTTTAAGCCAGTGCCGATGTCATATGATACAGTTGCATCAGAACCTGCATGTGGATCGGGAGGCAGGAAAGTCGATCGTGGCTGTTTGAATCCAAAGCTAACCAGGAAAGTGCATTGTATCCTTCAAGAACATATCTGAAAAATGGATTAGTGAATGATAAAGTTTGATTGAGATTCTACCTAAGAACATCTGTGGTGTATTGAGAGTCTAGAGGGTGACCGGCGACAGCTGTTTGCTGTTGTAGAAGTTCGTCCGAGTTTTGCTGTATGGCGGTCGAATGGAGGTGAAGTGCGTTTTTGAGAAACGCTGGATTTGATGTTTCAAGATGGGGGCATGCTGCCCAGAACCAACGAGGCATCCGACCGGTCGGCGCTGTCGAAACGAGATATCCGAGAGCGAGCGGCTGCTGAAGAACAGTTCCTACCTCTTCGCTGGACTCTCCACTCTGAAATTATGATTATAATTTTTAAAAATGTTTTTTTGATAAAACTTACCCTGTTAGGATGTTGGTAAGGACTATGTTGATGAGGCGTCAAGCCTCCAGTTGGGCTACCAGGCGCAGAATCTTGTCTGGCTCTAGGACTTCCTGTCGGACTCCTCGGCCCACCGGCTTCCGGATCAGCCCATGTTGCAAATATGTCATTGAACTCGCTCATCCCTTCAGGCATATCATCATCCAAAACAGAAAAGAGTTCATCATCCCCTAATTCTGGATCATTTATATGCTGCTCTTGAAATGCTGTCTGAGACGACTAAAAAAAATGTTGTTAAAATTTGTTCCGCCAGTTAAAAAAGACGTACTTGAGTGGTTGCAGATGTTGGAAAGACAAGAATATGAGTAGCTGTGACATCATGAGGTGTTGAAAGTTGGCATTTGACGCTTGCTTGGCTGAATCGTTCATTTGGCGTGAACTGATCTGGCATAAGCCGCAGCGCAGAATCTGGCTCCAAAGAGACAAGACAAGCGCTCAAAATGCATGGGACATCGTTTGGATAAAGAAGCTTACACTGTCCACAAATCTCCTTCAAATGCTTCGACGCTTTCATCAATGATTTTTTACTCAAAAGCCAACTCCATCCTAAAAGAAATCATTTATACATAAAACCTTAATACAAGAACAACAAACCTTTAAGTTCTCCGTGGCCGATTCGTCCGACTCTTCCAACGACGAGCCTCCATGGAGTAACAGACTGGCTCATTACACTCAACATAAAATCCATGAGTTTCTGCAGTCCGGCTTTTCTAGCAGACGCTTTTCGCCGACGACTTCGGTTCGGAATGTGAATATTGATGGTAACAGTTTCAAGAATAAGGCCTTGTTCGTCTGTCGCAGAAGCCAAAAGCCACCGCTGATCTTCCGATAGACAATAACTGACATACAAAACAGAACAACGATCTGCAGAAACTGAATTGTCTTTATCGTTGGTATTCGTCGTTGTCCCTGTCGTAGTCGATCCGTTTGTGACTGTTTTCTCTTTACTTTTCGCCAGAACATAAGCTGGCGTGTAAACTTTATAAGGGGCTTTGTTTTTCTCCTAAAACAATTTTTATTATACAATATTCAAAAATTAAGAATTGACTTACATCTTTATTTTTAAGGAACATTTCATTGCTTGCGGCAGAAGCAGAATGCATTTGGAAGAAATGCAAACTTGTATGTTGTGCGAGGAGTCTTTTAGAAGTAAAGAAGACCTTATAAGACATGTAGAAAGTCATACGAGGACTAACAATCATGTTTGTAAAGTTTGCAAACAAGATTTCTCATCTTTAGAAGACTTAGATAATCATGTTAGAGGTCATAAAATTGTGAAAAGAGTTTACAATTGTCGGGAATGCGGCTTAGGTTTTAAAACGAAAGCCGAATGCTGGGAGCATTTAAGCGATCATTTGAGGTCGAGGCGGAAACCGTATTTTCCGTGTAATATCTGCGGTCGAGTTTTGGCGACGAAGGCAATTTTGAAGGAACATTCGTTTACGCATACGGGAGAAAAGCCGTTTGAATGTCAGCTCTGCGGTAAAAAAGTGAGGCATCGGTCGAATTTTGTGAATCACGTTAAAACACATGATTTGGAAGAGGCGTATAAATGTTCTGTCTGCAACGCTCAATTTCTTAAAAAGTCGCATTTGAACTCTCATTTCGCCTTGGAGCATCCCAACGATTTGCCTTTCACCTGTAGCATCTGCGGCCTTAAGTTCAAAACGGAGACGAGATTCGTCAAACATGCCGTCACTCACGATGCTCATTTAGAGGAATAACAAAACAATTTTTTTTTAGTTTTTAATAAAAAAGGTAATTTTCAATTATGTTTTATTAGCCAAGAAAAATCCTCTTGAACTTTTAATCAGTCAAGCCATTTTTAACAGGAACCCCTCAAAGTTAAAATGGATCAGCAGACTATGTGTTTTTTCAGGGGGAAAATAAAAAGTACTTTTATTCACTTTTTACACTCCCAAGGATTTAATAGCCTCCATGGTGTGAGTTAAAGACTTTGACCACTGATTCACGAAAGTTTTATGATCCAAAAATTGAAAGTTCGGTGGGTCGTTATTTAATAATTATTAAGTCAGTTGACAACATGAGGTTCTACAGTCCTAAGTAGAGTGGAGCAGCAAAAACGGCAAAGCATTTAGTTCTAGAAAAAAAAAAGTTAAATGTAAACCCCCCTTATTTTTGGACAAGGAATCAAGTACATTTGTTAAATTTTGGTGTAACGGAATTTTAATTTTTGATGCACTAACACAAAAGCCGCTGTACCTCTTTCAAAATTTGTGGTCCCAAAGAAAAATTCCTTTCAACAACCACTAATTTTCATTTCTGAACTAAAAGTTTGGGTTCTAACTTGAAAATAGGCCGTTAGCGACGAAATCTCGTGATGCAGAATGCGAAGATGATTGAATTTGTGACAGTTGGACTCTTCAGAAAAAAATAAGTGGAATTTAAAAAAAATGAGTCTCTTAGGTCAATTTCAACGGATTTTAGCGCAAAAAACGCTAAAATTTTACATCTTTTAAAGTTGTCGATAATGGTCATAAAAATAGTCAAATCTACTTGAAATTTTGCGTAGATTACGAATCTGAAATAAAAAATAGGGGTTCTCATTTGAAATAACGAAGTTAGGTTCTGTTTGGGACACCCTGTATATCCAAACGCATTTTAAACTACTCCATCAAATTCTTTGATTTAAATTAAGGGGGGTTTACATTTAACTTTTTTTCATAAAACCACTTTTTAACTCTCTCCCAGACGCTTGCCATGTGGTTCCGGACACCCTGTATATCGATGGTGAAAATAAGGATAAGCAGCGAATTGATCTGGAAAAAAGTGACGGACGGCCAGCACCACAGACAACCTCCCAAGACTATGGGGTCCAAAGACCCTCAAATAAGTTAATTTGTAGTAAAGGTTCTTTCTCATTTATTTTTTAAATTTTCGAATGAATCCTTGTGGAGGGTGTTACAGTAACTTATCCTTGAAGTAGTATTATCATCACTTTTTTCATGATATCAGTTTCCGCTGATTCCGCCTAGTTATTATTAGATTCATTTAACCAAGGACTCCCAAGGAGGTTGGAAGAATTAGTGTGAACAAGTGGTTCTGAATGTAATTCAGACATTCTTCTTTCTCATCACTGCCCACTGGTGAGGACCTTTTTTTTTTTCTTCGTTAAATCCAACGGATATCCTTTTTCTGCGCTCAATTCATTTTTATGGTTTTTGCAGATTTGGAAGTTGAACTATGGAGAGCTCTGGGCAAAAGGGATTGTCCTTCGAAAAACCTGGTGCTACCATTTTCAGTGCGAATGGACTATCAATAATTTTAGCCAATACAAGGAAGCTGACAAGGAGACCACCATACAATCGCCCGTATTTGAGGTAGGATTAGACGGGGACTGCACGAAATGGCAAGTGCTCCTGAAATGGAATCATGGAAAAGAAAATGCAATTTGCTTGAAACTCCTAGATACTAATCTAACTTATTTAGTGGTGGATTATGAATTCCAGTTTTCAAAATTTGACTTTTGTCCACCTACAGATACAAAGATAATGAGCGTAAGATCTGCTGTACCTCTGAGCTTAAGATCTGGACCTCGTCTATATTATGAAGGTTTCTCTTTAGGGTTATTATTTCCAAGAGAGGATGTTTTAGATTATGATAATTTTAAGATTGTTTCCAAAATAAGGGTCTCTAATAGCCCCACTGAACTATCTCGTGTCATATATGATTTAAATAATCTGAGACTTGATGAGGATTCAACTGACTGCGCAATTAAAGTTCATGAGAGTGAATATCATGCCAACAAAATAATTTTAGCTGCCCGAAGTCCAGTTTTTTCAGCAATGTTTAAAAACGAGATGAAAGAAGCGAAGACGGGTAAAGTTGAAATCGATGATATGGAACCTGAAGTTTTTGAAGAATTTCTAAAATTCCTATACATGGGCTATGCCAACCTCGATGGCTACGCTCCCGAACTTCTGGCTGCTGCAGAAAAATACCAAGTCAGAGATTTAAGATGCGTATGTGAACTGACCCTCATAAAGAATATTAATAAGGGAAATTGTTTCCAGTTCCTCTCCCTCAGTAACCTATATTCCGCTAAGAGTTTAAAGCAAAAGGCAATAAATTTTATTGTCTCCAATCGGCGTTGGAGCGAAGAAGAGAAAAAGAGGTTGGCTGAAATTGAAGATCCGTCGTTACTTAAAGAACTTGTTGACAAATTCATGGATGCATCTGTATCTAAGTCTTGATTTATTTTGGTGTTCTGAAATATAATTTTTACATAACATTGTTTAAAGAATATATTGTAATATATATAATTTCAAATAATTAGTATGATTTGTTGAAAACTTCATGGATACTTTTTTTTTCTTAGTTTGGATTTATTTTGGTGTACTGAAATATTATGTAACATAATTTTGTTTAAAGAATTTAAAAAAAAAAATGATTTGTCTAAAATTTATGCTTACTATTGTGATGTCCATAATAAAATAAATCGAAGGGTATGGAGAAAACCCCATTTTTGTCAAATATTGTCTTTAATCGTTTTCGGCGATTCGCCAAAGAAGAAGATAAAGAAAGTACTGAGTATGAAAGTACTACTTAGTATAAAAGTACTGGTTTGAAGAGCTTCCAACGAAAACTTCTTAAAGAGAAGTAAAAATATAGGAGGGGGAAGTATAGCGGAGGGGGAATACAACCGAGAGGGAAGTATATGGTTGGGGAAGTATAACAGAGGGGGAAGTATAAGGGAACGAAAGTATAACGAAGGGAGGGAAAGTATAAGGGAGGGGGAAGTTATTTTTCGAAAAATTTTAAGTATCAAGGTAGAAATAATGGGCTCTTTGCCATAGGGATGTGCCTCACGTAATGGGTGGAAGTATGAAATTTCTCCCTACTAAATAATATAATATTAAAAAAATGACAATTTTTTTTACTTCAAAAATTTGTAAAAAATATAAGGAGTCTTTGGTGAAAATCGGACCAACGCTTCGGCCGCAGCGAATTTTTTAAAATTTCAAACGCGCATATCTCTGCCGTTTTTTCGAAATTCGAAAATCGCCCTCGTTACTTTCTTCTTCATTGAGTGATGAAGATAATGTGAAAATTCTGCACAAATCAGTTGAAAATTGTTGCCGTTAAGTCGGAAAACAGACTAATCTCCGCCATTTTTTCGAAATTCAAAAATCGCCCTTGTATCATTCTTCTTCGACTAAGGAAGATTTTGTGAAAGTTTGGTGAAAATCGGATGAAAACTGTGGCCGTAAAGTGTTCCGGAAAAAATGCTACGGACGGCCGGCCGGTCGGAACCACAGACAAAGTTGAGATCGGTAAAGATCAATATTCGATTTTACCCTCCGGGGTCTGGAAGACCCCTCCCCAAAAACCCGACGTCGAGGGTATCACAATAACTTCTTTAAGGAAGTTTAAAATAGTTGTTCTCATTTAAAATAACGAAGTTGGCGTCGCTTTGGGACACCCTGTACACCAAAATCAAAATTCATTAATTGCAATAAATTTTTCGTCAAAAAACAAGGGGGTTTACATTTAACTTTTTTTTCCGATCTTCAATAGTTTAATAAATACAAGGGACGATCCATTTCTTCTGAACCACCGTGTATAATAAAATATTAAATAGAAGATGAGAAGTTGTAGGTTAAAAAAAGTTACTGCTCCAAAGCTCTCGCCCTGATGGAAAAAAATTTTTTAGTGCCAAGGTAGAAAAAATGAAATTCTTTCCACAGCCATGTCACAAGGTAGGGTGTGAACAGCCAAATTTTCCCTATTAAAAATTGTTTTTTCCCAATTATTTTTAAAGAAAACAACTAAAAGGGTCTGTGAAAATAAGGAAAAAGGGTCTGTGAAAAAAGCTACGGACGGCCTGCACCACAGACAACCTTCCAAATCTATGGGGTCTACAAGACCCTTTTCCAAAGGCCGTCACAGAAGTTAATTTAAAGTAAAGGTTCTCATTTTTTTAAATTTTCGTAAGAGTCGAAAGACCCATGGCGGGTGTTACTTCTTTTCTTTGAGTAAGTCTTATCAGCTCTTATCTCATATCAGTTCCCGCTTATCCAACATATTCTTGAATTTTCACGAGACGCTAGTCGCTACTCTGGAACGTTTTTCTCTCGATAGCTGTCCGAGTTTTCCACATTTTTTTTTGATGTGAACACGTGGTTCTGAATGTTATTTAGACATTCATCTTCCCTTTAAATCACTGGTGAGTACCTTTTTTCGTTTTAAATCGAATTTATGTTTCCACTTTCTGCGCTCAATTAATTTTTATGGTCTATATTTATGGTTTTTGCAGATTTGGAAGTTGAAAAATGCAGAGAATTGCGCAGCCCGTCGTAAAAACCTGGTGCTACCATTTTCAGTGCGAATGGACTATCAATAATTTTAGCCAATACAAGGAAGCTGACAAGCAGACCATCATACGATCGCCCGTATTTGAGGTTGAATTAGACGCGGAATGCACGAAATGGCAAGTGCTCCTGAAATGGAATCATGGAAAAAATATGCAATTTTCTTGAAACTCCTAGATACTAATCAAATGATTTAGCGGTGGATATGAATTCCTTTTTTTAAACGCTAAAGACTCAAAGAAATTGAGCTTAAGATGTGGACCTTTTCTATATGTTGAAGGTTTCTCTACAGGGAAATTATTTCCAAGAGAGGATATTTTAGATTATGATAATTTTAAGATTGTTTCCAAAATAAGGGTCTCTAATAGCCCCACTGAACTATCACTTATGATATATGATTTAAATAATCTGAGACTTCATATGGATTCAACTGACTGCACAATTAAAGTTCATGAGAGTGAATATCATGCCCACAAAATAATTTTAGCTGCCCGAAGTGCAGTTTTTTCAGCAATGTTTAAAAACGAGATGAAAGAAGCGAAGACGGGTGAAGTTGAAATCGATGATATGGAACCTGAAGTTTTTGAAGAATTTCTAAAATTCCTATACACGGGCTATGCCAACCTCGATGACTACGCTCCCGAATTTCTGGCTGCTGCAGAAAATACCAAGTCAGATTTAAAACGCGTATGTGAACTGACCCTCATAAAGAATATTAATGAGGGAAATTGTTTCCAGTTCCTCTCCCTCAGTAACCTTTATTCCGCTAGGTTTTTAAAGCAAAAAGCAATAAATTTTATTGTCTCCAATCGGCGTTGGAGCAAAGAAGAGAAAAAGAGGTTGGCTGAAATTGGAGATCCGTCGTTACTTAAAGAACTTGTTGAAGAATTCATGGATGCATCTGTATCTAAGTCTTGATTTATTTTGGTGTTCTGAAATATGATTTTAATATAACCTTGTTTAAAGAATATGTTGTAATATATATAATTTCAAATAATTAGTATGATTTGTTGAAAACTTCATGGCTACTTTTTTTTTCTTAGTTTGGATTTATTTTGGTGTACTGAAATATTATGTAACATAATTTTGTTTAAAGAATTTAAATAAAAATAAATGATTTGTCTAAAATTTATGCTTACTATTGTGATGTCCATTAAAAAAATAAATTGAAGGGTATGGAGAAAATCCCCTTTTTTGTCAAAATTTTCTAAGTATCAAGGTAGAAATAATGGGCTCTTTGCCATAGGGATGTGCCTCTCGTAATGGGTGGAAGTATGAAATTTCTCCCTACTAAATAATATATTAAAGTACTAGTCTGGAGCTGGCCCCGACGGGAACTTCCTTAAAGAGAAGTAACAATATAGGAGGGGGAAGTATATGGGAGGGGAAGTATAACGGAGTTGGAAGTATGTGGGAGGGGAAGTATAACGGAGGGGGAAGTATAACGGAGTAGGAAGTATATGGGAGGGGAAGTATAACGAACGGGGAAGTACTAAGTTTTTTTGTAAAAAAAAAAATTTTGTTTCGGAAAATTTTCCGGTTTTTTTTTTTTTTTTTTTTTTGTTTGAAAATATTTAAGTTTTTTTTTTCGAAAAATTTTCTAAGTGTCAAGGTAGAAATAATGGGCTCTTTGGCCTAGGGATGTGCCTCTCGTAAAGAGTAGAAGTACGAAATTTCTCGGTACTAAAAAAAAAATTTTTTAACTTTTATTTTCGAAAAATTTTCTAAGTTTTTTTTTTCAAAAATTTTCAAAGTTTTTTTTCGAAAATTTTCCGGGTTTTCCTTTTTTTTTTTCGAAAAATTTTCTAAGTTCTTTTTTTCGAAAAATTTTTTAAGTATCAAGGTAGAAATAATGGGCTCTTTGCCATAGGGATGTGCCTCTCGTAATGGGTGGAAGTATGAAATTTCTCCCTACTAAATAATATATATTAAAAGTACTAGTCTGGAGCTGGCCCCGACGGGAACTTCCTTAAAGAGAAGTAACAATATAGGAGGGGGAAGTATATGGGAGGGGAATATAACGGAGTTGGAAGTATGTGGGAGGGGAAGTATAACGGAGGGGGAAGTATAACGGAGTAGGAAGTATATGGGAGGGGAAGTATAACGAACGGGGAAGTACTAAGTTTTTTTTGTAAAAAAAAAAAATTTTGTTTCGGAAATTTTCCGGTTTTTCTTTCTTTTTTTTTTTGTTTGAAAAATATTTAAGTTTTTTTTTTCGAAAAATTTTCTAAGTGTCAAGGTAGAAATAATGGGCTCTTTGGCCTAGGGATGTGCCTCGTAAAGAGTAGAAGTACGAAATTTCTCGGTACTAAAAAAAAAAATTTTTTAACTTTTATTTTCGAAAAATTTTCTAAGTTTTTTTTTTCAAAAAATTTTCAAAGTTTTTTTCGAAAAATTTTCCGGGTTTTCCTTTTTTTTTTTCGAAAAATTTTCTAAGTTCTTTTTTTCGAAAAATTTTTTAAGTGTCAAGGTAGAAATAATGGGCTCTTTGGCCTAGGGATGTGCCTCTCGTAAAGGGTAGAAGTACGAAATTTCTCCCTACTAATAAAAATAGTAATTAAAAGTGGCAATTTTTTGCACCAAAAATTCTTAAAAAATATGAGGAGTAATTGGTGAAAATTTGGTGAAAATCGGATTAACGTTCGTCCGCAGCGAATTTTTTAAAATTTCAAACAGACATATCTCCGCCATTTTTTCGAAATTCAAAAATCGCCCTCGTTACATTCTTCTTCACCGGCTAAAGAAATTTTGGTGAAAATTTGGTGAAAATTGTGGCCGTAAAGTGTTCCGGAAAAAAATGCTACGGAGGGCCGGACGGCGGCCGGCCGGCACCACAGACAAAGTTGAGATCGGTAAAGATCAATATCGATTTGACCCTCCGGGGTCTGGAAGACCCTTCCCCAAAAACCCGACGTCGAGGGTATCGCAATAACTTCTTTAAGGAAGTTAAAAATGACAATTTTTTCACTTCAAAAATTTGTAAAAAATATAAGGAGTCTTTGGTGAAAATCGGACCAACGCTTCGGCCGCAGCGAATTTTTAAAATTTCAAACGATCATATCTCTGCCGTTTTTTCGAAATTCGAAAATCGCCCTCGTTACTTTCTTCTTCATTGAGTGAGGAAGATAATGTGAAAATTCTGCACAAATCAGTTGAAAATTGTTGCCGTTAAGTCGGAAAACAGACATATCTCCGCCATTTTTTCGAAATTCAAAAATCGCCCTCGCTAATTCTTGTTCTCCGACTAAAGAAAATTTTGTGAAAATTGGTTCAAAACAGTGGCCGTAAAGTGGGGAAAAAATGTACGGCCGGACGGCACCGCAGACAAAGTTAAGATCGGTAAAGATCAATGTTCAATTTGATCCCCCTGGGTCTGGAAGACCCTTCCCCACGTGGAGGGTATCACAATAACTTTTTAAGGAAGTTAAAAAGACCTTCAAAAATAAGGATGTCATTTAAAAAAATACTAGATGAACATAATTTTTATTATTTTTCCAGAGAGCACATCACATCGAAGCACTGACGTCTCGAAAACAAGGTCATATATAAAACATAATTAAATAATATTTTTTTAAATATATTTTTTTAAAATAATTTTTAATATAACATGATACCCCCAAAAAATGTTTTTTTGTTTTCTACAAGTGCTAACATTTTTAACTTCTAAATTTTTTCTTTTTAATAATTTTTTTTTTCTAACAGTTATATAAAATGAACAACACACAGTAAACAAGTACATTCAGCAGTCATGTTTTGTACTCTCTCAAAAGAAAAAAAAAACTTAATTTTTTTATATGCTCTTAGTTAAGTTCAATATATATATTTTATATAATTTACTGTACAAATTACACTTTCCTACAACCAGAAGACTGTACAAAAATACGGGGGGTCGGGTATGAGGAAGGGAAAAAAATTTGGGGGAAATAAAAGATATGTCCAAGTAATTGACACTTGCCCCTCGTGAATTACTTGTTCCCCATGGCAATGAAATACTGTGAATTATCTACTGGCCCCCAGATGCAACATGCACTTTTTTTTTGTTTTATTATTTATTATAAGAAAATGACGCTATACTACAAAATAAATAACATAACAATTTTTATACATTAATTGAGTCTAATTGATTTATTTTAACCCTTTATACATTACATGGGTTTTTCTTCCGAAAGTTAAAGAGAAAAAAAAAATTGCAACAAAGCTAATCTCAGACCAGCTCTTTGGTATTGCCTACTTTATATACAATCGTCCATTTTTGTACATAAAAAAAAAGAAAACAGGAAATCCTGTATATGAAAAAAAATAACAAAAAAAATATTTACAATTATTCCCTATATAATTTAAAATTTAATAACAACCTAAATATACATAACAATAAAAATAATAAAACCCATCACCTGTGTGCAGGATAATGATGTGATGAAAAAAAAGTTAAAAAAATATTGTTTTTTTGCTAATTTGATCCTTTTCAATTGACACACAGAATATGGGAAAACTTGGAATGGAAGTTCAGAGGAAAAACCCTGATTTTTTTTAGAATTTTATTTTTTTTTGGTGCTAATTTGTAGGCCCGGAAAAAAAAAATTGAAAAATTTGGGCCGATGTCAGAGTCGTTGACTCAATAAAAAATAAATAAAAAATTTACAAAATTTACAATCTAATAAATAAAAAATTAAAACAGTCGAAAAAAAAATTTTAAAGATTATTTTTGAAGACATCTACAGACTTGAAGTCTATTTTTTTTATTTAAAAAGAAATTTAATGCTAAAAATTTGCTAAAAATCCTATAAGTACTTGAAAATAATTAAAAAATCCCCACAAAAGACTAGGTTGCGAGTTTTTAAGGGTTTTAATTCTAAAATTAAAATATTTACAGGGTGAAGGGAAAATAGGCAGTGGAACCATGGAGGAATACTTAATAATTAATTTAGTTTTTAAAAAAATGTGATTTTTAAGCCAGTGCCGATGTCATATGATACAGTTGCATCAGAACCTGCATGTGGATCGGGAGGCAGGAAAGTCGATCGTGGCTGTTTGAATCCAAAGCTAACCAGGAAAGTGCATTGTATCCTTCAAGAACATATCTGAAAAATGGATTAGTGAATGATAAAGTTTGATTGAGATTCTACCTAAGAACATCTGTGGTGTATTGAGAGTCTAGAGGGTGACCGGCGACAGCTGTTTGCTGTTGTAGAAGTTCGTCCGAGTTTTGCTGTATGGCGGTCGAATGGAGGTGAAGTGCGTTTTTGAGAAACGCTGGATTTGATGTTTCAAGATGGGGGCATGCTGCCCAGAACCAACGAGGCATCCGACCGGTCGGCGCTGTAGAAACGAGATATCCGAGAGCGAGCGGCTGCTGAAGAACAGTTCCTACCTCTTCGCTGGACTCTCCACTCTGAAATTATGATTATAATTTTTAAAAATGTTTTTTTGATAAAACTTACCCTGTTAGGATGTTGGTAAGGACTATGTTGATGAGGCGTCAAGCCTCCAGTTGGGCTACCAGGCGCAGAATCTTGTCTGGCTCTAGGACTTCCTGTCGGACTCCTCGGCCCACCGGCTTCCGGATCAGCCCATGTTGCAAATATGTCATTGAACTCGCTCATCCCTTCAGGCATATCATCATCCAAAACAGAAAAGAGTTCATCATCCCCTAATTCTGGATCATTTATATGCTGCTCTTGAAATGCTGTCTGAGACGACTAAAAAAAATGAAGTTAAATTTTGTTCCGCCAGTTAAAAAAGACGTACTTGAGTGGTTGCAGATGTTGGAAAGACAAGAATATGAGTAGCTGTGACATCATGAGGTGTTGAAAGTTGGCATTTGACGCTTGCTTGGCTGAATCGTTCATTTGGCGTGAACTGATCTGGCATAAGCCGCAGCGCAGAATCTGGCTCCAAAGAGACAAGACAAGCGCTCAAAATGCATGGGACATCGTTTGGATAAAGAAGCTTACACTGTCCACAAATCTCCTTCAAATGCTTCGACGCTTTCATCAATGATTTTTTACTCAAAAGCCAACTCCATCCTAAAAGAAATCATTTATACATAAAACCTTAATACAAGAACAACAAACCTTTAAGTTCTCCGTGGCCGATTCGTCCGACTCTTCCAACGACGAGCCTCCATGGAGTAACAGACTGGCTCATTACACTCAACATAAAATCCATGAGTTTCTGCAGTCCGGCTTTTCTAGCAGACGCTTTTCGCCGACGACTTCGGTTCGGAATGTGAATATTGATGGTAACAGTTTCAAGAATAAGGCCTTGTTCGTCTGTCGCAGAAGCCAAAAGCCACCGCTGATCTTCCGATAGACAATAACTGACATACAAAACAGAACAACGATCTGCAGAAACTGAATTGTCTTTATCGTTGGTATTCGTCGTTGTCCCTGTCGTAGTCGATCCATTTGTGACTGTTTTCTCTTTACTTTTCGCCAGAACATAAGCTGGCGTGTAAACTTTATAAGGGGCTTTGTTTTTCTCCTAAAACAATTTTTATTATACAATATTCAAAAATTAAGAATTGACTTACATCTTTATTTTTAAGGAACATTTCATTGCTTGCGGCAGTGCCAAAACCAGTCAAGGCTTTGACATTGTTTGTACTGTGCATCATCGTTTTTCGGCATTGAGAAAACACAGACAATGCTAACGATCTCATATGGTCGCCTCTTCTGTTCGTGTCTCCACTTCGACCATTCTCGACTATACTTTCGAGAGAAATTATCTAAAAGAAAAATGATTATTCGGTGGTGAAAGAATAAAAGAAATTACTTGTAATGTGATGTTTGATTTGACGGTTTCAGGCGTGTTGGCGAGAACGGCGTTGAATGCTCGTAGAAGAGCGACGCAGGCGAGACGTTGTAAGTCTGGACTGTCTGAAGCAAGAGTGAATGGCTCGATAAGGTAGACGACAATCGCTGGTGGGTCAGAACCATCATCATCGACAGAACTATGATTTCCGCTTGAACCAATATTCGGACTTGTGTTAAATTCGCTGCTGGTGTTGCTTAAATTATCGTCTCCTTGGTTGTCCTGCGGTTTTGGTGTATTCGGCTGTTCAGATCGAGGAGACGGTGACGGACGGTCGACCGGGGGATTCCTCATCGGCGTCGAGCTTTCTGGCGGGTCCAGAAGAGTTTTATCGATCGTCACTTGTGACAAATGTGGTGCCAAATGATGTCGGCATACCTTAAAAATTAATAAATTAAACAAAATGATTTCTAATTTTTCTTAAATACTTACTTGAGCATAAAGTTTTAACATGTTGCTGACATTGTTATCTCCAAGCAATGAAAACCAATCATCTAACGGTTCTTTAGCTAGTTTGGTAGCTGCGCTTTTACCAACTCTTAAAATTCCATCTCGAAGAACTTTAGTTATTGGGCAATGGCGGCCCAATCTACAAACCTAGAAAAAAAGAGGTTTAGTTGTGTTTAAGGGAGATTTTATTATTTACTTCATAAGTTGTAGAAAGTTCTTTGAAGAAAGAGCGGACTTTGGAAAGAACAAAATCATTGTCAGGAGCTACAACGACGTAAGCGACATCTCTGCTGTATGAATACGGTTCGAGTAGAAGTTCGGCCCATAATGGAATAGCGTATGGTGCTAGAGAAATCCAATCTTTCTCTCTTCCGACGATGAGCGAAGGGATGGGCTGAGGTTCGCATTTTTCATCCGTACCTCGACCTGCAAGCCTGTGGAACTGTCGCCATGTCAAAGGCCCTGAAACTGTGGGCGCTTCCCAGAGTCTTGTGCTGCACTTTTTCTGCATGGCGTCTTGAAGGATGGGCTGAAGTTGTTTCATGACACGGACAATATCTTGGTTGCATGAAGGACCTTTGGCTCTTAAGAATCCCCATCGGTGGACAGAGGAACCGCCCATTCCTGCTCTGGCACAACCCAGTTCTTCCATTTTACACATTGGTGGAGGATTATTTGCTTGAAGTAATCTCCCTTGTTCTAAAGCAACGGCTGATAGATGGTTACTATCTCTTAATGCAAGCATGTTGACACTTGGTACAGGAGTTAAGTTTCGATATTGGTTGGCAGCTCTGTATAAAGCATTGCTCATACTGTTCACGACTAAACATTGTGCCTGCATAAGTTCCATTTCAACTTTTCCCAAGCCTCCAATGCCGCTGTTTTCTCTTTCGCATGGTTCTTCAGGCATTCCGGTGATTTCAAATTCATCTTCGATGAAAAGACCTGCTCGATGAGATAGTCTACGGTTGACAACAGCGCTGAAACCGCAGTTGCATCGTATGGGCTCTTCATCAATCGATAAATGAGGAGACGGCGTTCCCCACGGTGGTGAAAAACCGCCGCTTTGCATAGGAAGATACAACCCAGCATCGCTTCCTCTTATATTTCCAACACATTTAGGACCTGCGTTACAAACACAAAGAGTGCAGCTGTCGAAATTGTGATCGCGGAAAATATTGAAGGCTGTATCAGTTAGTAAGACGATGACGACAAGCGAATTCGCTTCGGGATGACTCGGCTGCGGTGTTTCCAATTTAGGAGGCGCCGGATACGGGAGGTTCGGCGTCGGAGAAGAATACGGTGGAGGAGCCGGAGTCGCCTGCGGCATCACATTAGCCACTGCTCTATTCTGAACTTGATTCCCACTCCCTCCCCAAACTCCCGGACTGGCCGCATTACTGTTATTATTATTGTTATTACTGACGCTTGGTTATTCGATCTATTATTCGTCGTATTACTAAAAAAAAAAACAAACAAACATAAAAAAAAAGAAAACAAAAAAATTAAAAATCTTACTTGTTGGTTGGTTTTTCTTGATGAGGTACAGCCCAAGATGGTTTATAAACAAAAACATCGGGAACAATGACTGGTGGAAAGCTATGACTTGGAAGTACTGTTAAGGGTGCGTATTTACTCGAGCCCACAAATTTACTCACTGGTGAAGGTTTAAAAACAAAGGACCAATCCTACACACAAAAAACGTTAAAAATACACATTAGAAAATAAGGCATGAATATACCTGAATTGGTTCATGATTGGGACTTCCGAGTAATGCGGGAGGTTGCGAGTGAGGTATATCAGGCGTTACGTCGTTTAGCAATCCTGCTAATGGAGAAGCAACAGGGTTATGCTCCAAAGATGGCGGAGTCGGAAACATTTTACTAATTCTTCAGGTCTTAAGATTCCCGTTGTTGGACATGTAGTTTGTCTTACTAAAGTCGTCATGCTGCACTCTTCTGGTGGTTTGTTTGAACTAGGAGGAGTCACTTGCATCTAAAAAATTTGTTATGACAAAAATCTTTTTTGAAAATAACTTACAGCATCATCGACAGGTTCGTCGTCGGGATCGAAAAGCCTTTCTAGATCATGCGATGTTACCTGTAGGCCTTCACTAGTGTAAAGATTAGTACCAATTTTTCCTTGTGTTCCATTCATAAGCGTTTTATCTTCTTCTTTGATGTTTGGGGCCCTTTTAAAAGTGTCGACTCTAACTCCTCCTTCTTCGTCGAACTCATAAGGATCTCCAGGTCTCGGTCCGTAATTTGAATCCGTTTCCATCTAAAGAAAAGGTTTAAGAAATGAAATGATTAAAAAGACTTACGGGTGATGGAGCAGGTTCTTGTTTGAAGACTTGCTGTAAGATTGGGTTGGTGGCTGGGGCCGGTTTGAACCGTTTGACAGGATGGTTCAACCAGGCTTCTAATGTTGAGTAATCGTAGAGTAGGTTGGAAGGTACATGTTCTTGGTGAACGGCATCTTCGTAGTCAGATGAGACGAGAACGGGTCTTTTGAATACTTGGACTGGTGGCATTGGTGGGGGAGTAGGAGCGGGGCAAGGAGGGCATAACGGCGTCCTTCCAGCGGGCGTTTTGATCGGCTCGCATTTAGGTACTTCACCGTACGGAGATAAAACCTGGTTGGATATCGAAGAAACGGATTTCGGAGCGCTGAAGTCAGTCGGGGTCGATATGACTTTATCGTCGAGCGGGCTTTGGTGTGATGCTGGTGGTTGTGGCGAAAGCGTCGGCATCGTCGGGTCCGGAGGTGGAACGCTCGTAGTCGACGGACTCGCCGCCGCAGAAGTCGGAGAACCCACCGACGCAATCGGAACCGAATCAGTTTGACCAGAATTCGGGCAGTTCAACCTAAATAAAAAAAAAAGGAAGGAAAAGGAAAAGGAAAAAAAAAAAATTAATAATCATAAAAACAAAAAACAATAAATTGTCTTGTATTTATACAACACAAACTATTGTTTTTAAATGAATAAGACCCTAAACAACATTTTGATCACACAAATTTTGTTTAGAACTCATCCATAAGACATGAAGTTATTATGAATGCAAAAATTATGATACCGAAAGACCAAAACCACATAAATAATGCAATAGTTGTCCGATTTTAATTTGGTCACCAAATAAATTGATGATAACAACCACAAGTGTAGATGAAAAATAATTTAGTAAATTTGTTTTCCAACAAAATTTTCATTTTTATTTTTTAATTTCTTAAATGTAAGCTGATATATCTGCTAGAGAATTAGATGGGTAGAGTCAAAACGACCAGTGGTCTTTATTAACCCTTTTGAGATCGCAGGCGACTAGTTGCCCAGCGGTGCCAGCGGGAAGCCTCTCTAAAAAATTTAATACCTTCGCGCTAGCGACATGCAAAAACTGGCAATCTGTTGGGGAAGAAATGAACTACGTGATGATCGCATCACTCGTCGCTTTACTGGGCGCTGGGAGCGGTCGGGGAGAAGTGAGGGGCAAAGAGAGGGGAAAAGTGCTGCGCCAGTAGCGCAGAGAATCCGGCGTCAGGGAAACTTACTGCTAAGTTAGAGACTAGACATTTCACTTAGTTTTTGAGAGCTTTTCTTATAACATTTTAAAATGAGTTTTTTTAACACAGTAGTTTTGGAATTTCAGATGAAGTTTCCTTAAGCCATAATGAAAAGATTAGAAATGAATAAATAAAATGAAGATTAGTATAAAACCATGCAAAATCCCATTAAAAACACTACAACACTTAAATTTCTCCATGCACATGCGACAAAAAAAAAAAAAAAAAAGCGATGACTAATTTTGGGAGTATTTATGTACAGGTTCTGATCACCGGGGCGATATTTGTTAAAAGCAGTGTTTCATGCTTTCTTTTTTTCTCTCCTGTGCATATTTATTATTTAATTTTGACCAAAATTATATAAATATTGAAAACGTTTTGATATATTACCTGTGGTTGAGGCGCTGTGTGGAAGGTTGCGCGGTGGTCCGCCTGTGGAAAGCGGCCACCCCTCCTCCAACCACACGGACTTTGCTCCTCCTGACACATATACTCCCATTTACCCTTTGTTATATACATTTATTTATATTAAAACTAATATAACACTTATGCTTTTTCTTATATAAAAGCCAGGTAAAGCTAAGAAATCAATAAGAAAAAGCAAAAGTATTTGATGCAAAAGGACATTACGAAGAATATGAAATTTTTTAAATTATCAAGCAGAAAAAAATTGGTTGAAGTCCTTTTGCATCATAAGTACTTAAGTAACAATAACCAAATTGTTACTGAAGAACTTACAAAAATAAAAAAAATAAAATAAAAATTAAGAAGGTCACAAAAAATGCGATACGAAATTAAAAGCTAAATCTACAATTCTACAGCTAACATTTAATCAGAAATAAAAAAAAATAAATGAACGTTTTTGTTTTTTTGAAGGATTTAATAAAAATTGACATTCGACAGCCAATAGAAAGTATTTTGTTTGTAAAAAAAAATCTATAGTTCATCACAAGAGAGGGCGTGCAGAAATTTGACCTAAAAGTAGTTGAAAAAGGAAAACAAAGAAAAAAACTTACTTGCAAGAGCAGGAACATGTTTGTTTTCTGGTTGGGTCGACGAAGTTCCACTGGCCAGGTGTCTGCGAAGAAACTAAAGAGTTGGTGATGGTAGATTGAGAGTTGGCGGGAGTTGCCTGGTTAGCGGCATTTGTATCTGCTGGAGCTCCCGGTTTTGGAACGTTCGCCGTTATGGGCGGAACGACGCACGATTCTTGCCAGACACGTTCGGCCAAATGTCCAGCTCGTTGGGTCCCTCTAAGGGGCGGCGGAAGCGTCGATGTCGTCGTCAGTTGGTTGTTGAATAAGTTAGACGTGCTTTCGTCTAAATCCGTTATCAAAACGTACGTAGATGGATATCTCATTTTCATTCCACCTAAAAATCAAGCATTTTAATTAAGGTCCGACAAATCTAAGATTTCCTTTTCCTGACATCAAGCTAGAATCCTAAAATGTATGTATAAAAAAGGTATTATTTTGCTAACTTTCCCGCCATTCCCGAATCTATCAGTTCCCAGGGAATTCCTTGACAAGGACAGGAGCGGGAAAGCTCCAATATGGAATTGAACGACCATTTGACCGCCAGGGCATTGAGGAAGGACTGCTGCTTAATTCTCGGCAATGTCGGCCCCTTAAAAAGTTTCTACCCCGATTTGGGCATTGGGGCATTAGGCCCAACTGGGCCAGAGTTGGGCGCATTCGTAGATACGAATACGCATATAATCACACATATATAATCTGTAACTACGAATATATTCGTATTTACGGAACAAATCCAAATTATTCGTATCTGAATATACTAACTAATCGTATTTCCTCAGTAAATAGGCCTATTTGAGAGTAAATAATTATATTTCCTCAGTAAATAATATTTAAGAGTGAATACTCATATTAACTTTGTAAATGCGCCAATTTAAAAGTAATATTCATATTTCCCCAGTAAATACTTGTATTTAAGAGTAAATATTCTATTTCCCGTAAATACTTGTATTTAAGAGTAAATATTCGTATTTCCTCAGTAAATACGCCAATTTGAGAGTAAGTATTTTCCTCAGTAAATACGCCTATTTGAGAGTAAGTATTCATATTTCCTCAGTAACACACATATTTAAGAGTGCATATTCGTATTCCCTTTGAAATACAGCAATTTGAAAGTAAATATTCATATTTCCCAGTAAATACACGTATTTAAAAGTGAATACTAATATTAACTTTGTAAATACGCCAATTTGAAAGTAAATATTCATATTTCCTCAGTAAATACGCCTATTGATAGTAAGTATTCATATTTCCTTAGTAAACACACATATTTAAGAGTGCATATTCGTATTCCCTTTGTAAATACACCAATTTGAAAGTAAATATTCATATTTCCCCAGTAAATACACGTATTTAAAGTGAATACTGAATATATAACTTTGTAAATACGCCAATTTGAAAGTAAATATTCATATTTCCCAGTAAATACGCCTATTTGAGAATAAGTATTCATTTTCCTCAATAATACGCCTATTTGAGAGTAAGTATTCATATTTCCTAGTAAACACACATATTTAAGAGTGAATATTCGTATTCCCTTTGTAAATACACCAATTTGAAAGTAAATATTCATATTTCCCCAGTAAATACACGTATTTAACAGTGAATACTATATTAACTTTGTAAATACGCCAATTTGAAAGTAAATATTCATATTTCCCCAGTAAATACACATATTTAAGAGTGGATATTCGTATTTCCTCAGTAAATACGCCTATTTGAGAGTAAGTATTCATATTTCCTCAGTAAACACACATATTTAAGAGTGAATATTCGTATTCCCTTTGTAAATACACCAATTTGAAAGTAAATATTCATATTTCCCCAGTAAATACACGTATTTAAGAGTGAATACTATATTAACTTTGTAAATACGCCAATTTGAAAGTAAATTCATATTTCCCTAGTAAATACACATATTTAAGAGTGGATATTCGTATTTCCTCAGTAAATACACATTTAAGAGTAGATATTCGTATTTCCTCAGCAAATACGCCTATTTGAGAGTAAGTATTCATATTTCCTCAGTAATACACATTTAAGAGTGAATATTCGTATTCCCTTTGTAAATACGCCAATTTGAAAGTACACATTTGTATTTCCCCAGTAAATACACGAATTTAAGAGTGAATATTCGTATTTCCTCAGTAAATACCTATTTGAGGGTAAATATTCGTATTTCCTCCGTAAATACATTATATTCTTATTTTCTTTGTAATTACGCTATTTGAGAGTAAATACAATATACGTGTACTTCCTGGAAACGAATATTCACTCTTAATTATGTGTATTTACGGAGGAAATATGAATACTTACTTGAAATAGGGGTATAGGAAATACGAATATTTAGCCTCAAATACGCGTATTCACTGTTAATATTTAGAATACGAATATTCGTCTGTGTATACTTTGAATAATTTGTACATGTAAATACGAATATTTACTCAATAGGCATATTAATGAAGTTAATATATTATTCACTCTTAAATATGTGTATTCACTGTTATAATAATAATTAGTTATTCGTGCAATCCTTACAACTATTACATGTTACATCAAAAAGTGAACAGTTAATTTGCGACAATAGTAAAATTAATGTAAAATATAAAATATTCTATAGTAACAAGGTTCTTTTTCTTAAACTTAAAAAATTAAATGACGAGAGCTGGCCAACCAATTGAAAGTTCGGGTCTGAGTTCACAGTTAAATATTTAGATATTTAGTTCCATAAATATGAATATATCGTGATTCGTTTATAGATCATAATGTGTGAATATTCGTAAATGCGAATAGGAATACGCCCAAGTAGGGTTGCCAATAAAAATAAAAATCAACTTACCACTACGACTTCGACAGCAGGAGGCAAATCAGAGTTTTCAACGAGAGTGCTTTTGTCGATGGGATAAAAACTGTTTCCAACCTTCCAAAGACGTTGAGTTTGAGGATCAACGGACCTATAGCTCTGTCCAGTAAGAGTTCCAGCAAGTCCAAACGGCGCCAAGATGACTAAACAGAATATAAGAAAAAGCGAGCTTTATGATTTTCCTTACCATTGACGGGAGGTGAAGAATGCAATCCGGTCTGCGCCGTTTGCAAATGACTGTTGAGCAACGTCCTGACAGGAGGGTGCTGTCGGACGTCGACGCTCGCGCAAACCGTACTTTCTCCATGAACAAAAAGTCGAAAGAAAACAAATGACCACTAAAACCAAAATTTAATACTAAACAACAAACAAAACTTTTATCATACCTTTTTCAACGATTTTCTCAGAACTATCGTACGGCTGGACATACCATTTTCCAAGCCTTACAAAATCCCTTGACAACAGGCACCTTTCAATTAAATTATGCAAAGCTTTAAAAAGGAGTGATCTACACTCATAGGAGCCCGCTTTCCCAAGATCCTTGTTCTCCATCTGCAACAAAAATATCATAAATCAATAAACAATTTAAAACAACAACAAAAAGAATTTAAAATTAATTGTAAGGGGTAAATAAGTACATCAGAGGAGAGAAACAATAGACAGGAATATTTGACGACCGGTTTCAGCTTAATAAGCCTCATCAGGTGAACTGTTTATTGCTCTCTCAAAATCAAAAATTCAATTTTACCAAAAACGCTTTGAAATTACTTCTTATTTTGTAAGAGAATGAACTTGACATGGTTTTCTCTTTAAGTGGGTCACACAATAATCTTGTACTGAAACAATTCACAACTCTAACATGTAAATTTTTAATTTAAACAAGAAGTTAATTTAAAGTGAATATTAAATTTTTAAATATTTGAGTACCACAAAAAGAGGGATCCCTTAAGTACTCTTGACCCTTTTTAGGACAAAAATTTTCAGGTAAAAAATTTTTATACTTGACTTTTTAGTAAATAGGGCAAGAAAATAGAAAGGTTGAGGGACGAAAGACCCATTTTTTTTTCTCCCGACTAGAAAGTCTAGGATCAACAGTCCAAGAAGAAAAAAGGACGCAAGAAAGGAATTTCTTTATCTTTTTTATTGAAAGTAAATACGTATTTATCCTCCTTAACCTTAGATATTCAAATTCACTTGTTATTGTGAGACCCTCCATGTCGGGTTTTTGGGGAGGGTCAAATCGAATATTGATCTTTACCGATCTCAACTTTGTCTGTAGTTCCGGCCGGCCGTAGCATTTTTCCGGATCACTTTACGGCCACAGATTTCAACCGATTTTCACTCAACCTTAGAAATTACCGTCTGCGATTTTTGAATTTCGAAAAATGGCGGAGATATGCAATTTTGGAATTTTTAAAAAACTGCGCTACAGCTCAGTAGGATCGACAGTTTAGAAGATATGATCGAAAAAAATTACTTAAGTAAATATCTCGATAACGGCTAGAGGATGAAAATGAATATAATTCTTTTTGTAGGAAATTTAAATATCTCGATAACGGTTGGCCTGAGGATGAAAATGCATAAAGTACTTTTTGTAGGAAATTTAATTTGCTTTCAGTTTGCTTTATTACTTTTTTTAGGATCAACCGTTTAGAAGATATGATCGAAAAAATTACCTAAGTTAAATCTCGATAACGGCTAGAGGATGAAAATGAATATAATTCTTTTCGTAGGAAATTCAAAATACTCTCGATAATGGTTGGCCTGAGGATGAAAATGCATTAAGTACTTTTTAGGAAATTTAATTTGCTTTCAGTTTGCTTTTATTACTTTTTTTGTAGGATCAACCGTTTAGAAGATATGATCGAAAAAAGATTACCTAAGTTAATATCTCGATAACGGCTAGAGGATGAAAATGAATATAATTCTTTTTGTAGGAAATTTAAAATATCTCGATACGGTTGGCCTGAGGATGAAAATGCATAAAGTACTTTTGTAGGAAATTTAATTTGCTTTCAGTTTGCTTTTATTACTTTTTTTGTAGGATCAACCGTTTAGAAGATATGATCGAACAAATATTACTTAAGGTCAATATCTCGATAACAGCAGGCTAGAGGATGAGAATATAATTCTTTTGTAGGAAATTTAAAATATCTCGATGACGGCTGGTCTGAGGATGAAAATGAATAAGTCGTTTATATAGGGAATTTAATTTCCTTTCAGTTTGCTTTTATTAATTTTTGTGTAGGATCAACCGTTTAGAAGATATGATCGAAAAAAGATTTCGTTTGGAAGCTCTTCAAACTAGTAAAATTACGTATTTTTCCTCCTTAACCTTAGAAATTCCTTTTATTTGCGCGGAAAAACTCGTTTCTAACAATTTTCTCAAGAACTGACCAATTTTGGTAAAGACAACTTGTGCGCCAACGGTCAACCCGTTTCGGAGTTACAAGCGAATTCCATTTCTCCCTAGAACCACGGGATTTTGACAAAAAAATTGACGTAGAGCCTCAAGTTGAATAATAGAGCAATCAGAGTAAAAATAAATAGAAACAAAATTGTTTATTTTGAAGATTAAAAGCGGTAAAAAAATTAAAAAGGGTGATAAAAGTTGGTAAAATGGAGAAAAATGTTATGTGGAGGAGTAATGAGGGACCGATGACCTCGAAGTGGATAACGGGTCTTGTTCTTCGAGGATACCTTTAGCGCTTCTCGAGTCGGAAACTCGGGGATTCTCTCTCCTTGTAAAAGCTAAAAGCTCGGTGTTTACGTATTGATCGGTAAAGAGAGGTCCAGTCGCCCCTCCCATCCTTCGCGCCACGCTCCCTGTTTACCGGATCCCCTCCCATTTTAATATTTACCATTTTTTCCTCTCTTCTCTACATTTTCGACCCCTTTAATTTTTCGAGCGATGAAAATTCCGCGGATTATAAAAAATAAAGGGGAGGATAAGAGGCGTAGTAGGAGGATGACGAAAGAGACGTGACGTCACCGCGTTTACGAGCCCTGACGTCATGAGGGGACGTATACGTCAGAGACCCTTTCCCGCCCCCCACCGACAAACTCGAACCTTCAGCCTCCGCGCGTTTCCCCTTCCACTTTTTGGCTACCCGACCACATTCCTGTTATCCAGATTATCACGGTCACCGGCCGGTGGTTACTCCACGTTCCATTTCATCACAAATGGAATTGAAAAGACATCTTTTCTCCAAGATCCATACAAAACGGAAAAAACCTGCTTTTCATATAAAATAGACAACACTACCTACATTTTACTCAACCACAAAATTCTTAAACTAAAAAGAGCACAAAATTGAACATTTCGAAATTAGGTCAAAAAAACGGAAAACTTCAATGATATTGACTCCGAAACTGATGGACCTACAAGTTAAATACAGGGTGTCCCAACTAGAAAGGACCAGCAATTATAGGGCAAAGCATTGCCCTAAAAAAAAATGTAAAACCCCCTTATTTTTGGGCAATCGAATTATTTGGTAGATTTTACTTTTGTATACAGGGTGGCGCAGAGAGGTGCTAACTTCGCTATTTTAAATGGGAACCCTATGTTTTTATGCTTTTAATCAATTCTACGCTCTATTTTATGCAACTTTTACTTAGGTCATTTTTTTCGACTGGAGCGCTTTTATTTGGTATGAATTTTGTCCCAACTAGATACCTGTATACAACGTTTAAAAATGCAAAATTTAACGTCTTTTTGGTCTAAAAAGTTGCTGGTTCACTCTAGTTGGGACATCCTGTATATTGAACGATTATTAAAAAACCAAAACTGCTGGAAAAGAAACAATTTCCAGTTGCTTGAGCAGCAGCAATTTAAAATGCAGATCCCAAAGGGCTGAACTATAAATCTGAACAACACAATTGCAAAACTGTCAAAATTTGGTTCAGAATTTCTCCAGGATAGCTAGGAAATGAACAAATGCAAAAAATGTCTTAACTGCACCGTCTTTGGTAAAGTAGGTGGTTGATGTGGTAATCAGAACAGCCAGTTGGCTTTGGATCGTAGAAAAAAAGAAAGAAAAAACAATCCCTTTTGCTTGAATCGAAGGCAATAGACGGTGGATGGAACAGCAGTTTCATGTTATTGATGCTGTCTTGATAAGCTGAATCAAGCAAAATTGGGATCAGTTAGCAAGGGAAGAACTAGAAGCAAATGGAAGGAATTTTATAACTGCACCTTTCAATTCTCTCCATCAGACAAAACCAAAGATTGACGCTAAATGTGTCTCCCCATAGTTTTCTCGAGTCTGCATTTCGACTTTCGCAAAATTTTGGTTGATAAGGAAGACTAGAAGGGAATTTTTAAACTGCACCAATCAATTCTCTCCAAAAGCCAGATTGGATTTGATTGGGTCATCGTTCAGAAGACTTGAAGAATTGGCAGGTGGATGCAATTTTCAATTTGTTGTGCATGGAATAGAAAAAAAAAGCTAATAAATTTCAAATATCAAGAAAAACATGCGATTTTTCAGAACGAGGAAGGAGTAAAATTAATTCGATCATCGCGAAAACTATGCGGTCGTTGACTCCCACTTCCCCTGATCTCTTTTTTCCCCCTTTCGAAAACGAAATGTTTTTAAGAATAACATTCGATTTAAAAAATAAATAAAGGTTTTAAACGAAAAAAAAGCGTTGATATTTGAACAAAGGAGTGGTCTTGATCAGGCAGTGATTTAGGTCCCGGTTGAGGTAGCGATGCCGCATGGACCGTTTACTGTATCGATTGAAGAATATCAAGGGCTTTAAAAAAAAACAAACGGTATTCGAATTATCGAATTTTCCTTAAAGAAAAGAAATAACGGGTAATGCAGTTTTCTCTTTTCTTTCCAGGGTGGGAGAAGTGGCGTTTAAAATCACCCTTTCTCTCCTTAGACCTTATTACACGTTCTACAGATTACTTTGTTATTAAATGAGGGAAGATTCGCCTGAATTGATCTTGTTTCTGGAAGAAGGTCGAATTCAACAAGTTGCTACTTTTTTCTTTGAACAAACAAACGGATTTCCTATATAAACAGAGCCCAGCTAATTTTCCCACCCTAAGGTCAAGAGGCGTTTGAAAACATGAAAGAATAAGCCCTATTTTGCACCCTTCGCAGTCTAGACACCTTAATTGTCTTCTCCCTTCTGCAGAAAATGATAGATGAAACTTTTTAGGAAAATCGAGAAGGGATCGACTACCTGAAGAACAGTTCCTTCAAAAAATTTCCTTTTACGAATCAATAACTTTCTATTAGAAGTATTTTTTTGTAGTTTTACCAGTTTTTAAATGCGATTACCATTTTGGAAAGTTTGATTGAGAAATGATGACCTTGAGGTTGAAAAAAAATCAATTTGTGTAAAAAATATAGAG